>VXBL01000173.1:1281270-1341345 GCA_013400195.1 Aramus guarauna | reverse complement strand
AATCAGGCCTTTTGTGCCAGCTCCAGCTTCTTCCCACTATTTCAGGCACAGAGGATGTAAGGGGCAGGCTGAGATTGCGTGTGGTGCACTGACTATGTAAATGATGATAACCCAAAGCAAAGGGTGTAATTGACCTTCTACCTCACCAGCTTTCTGTAGGATTTACAATATAAGTCTTAGATTAGTGACTCTGGGTTCCGGCACTCACTGAGGGAACTTAAAGACTATGAGGCTGATGTGTTCATGCAATCATCCTGTTGAGAGAGGCAGAATCAAGCTCCCCATCACTGCATTCATTCTGTGTCTATGTTATATTCAGAGCTGGTCACGAAAAATAAAACGCACTTCCTAGAATTCAAAACTTGGATTAATCAAGTCTTTTGATTAAGAAGTGAAGATCTAAACTGATGAGCCTTAATTAAAATTGCTGCAAGTTCTAATATTCATATATGTGTGTAATATATTTTATTATTATATACCTCTCTGTGTGTATGGTTGTTATGAACAAACATACATAGATGTACAAACTACTTCTATAGGTATATCCATATCTGTATCATCAGCTTGGGAACATTTACCGTGTTTTTTGTTCAGGGACGTAGTTGTGGCCATTTTCTAACTTAATAATCAGGCAAGAGGAGTTGCACCAGCCTTCTGGCACTCCAGCGTCACAGCAGGTAAACCATGACGCATTCAACAGTTAAGCAAAGTTAGATCACAGTAGGTTTTGATTTGGAGCTCCCCTCAGAGACAGAAGAATACAAACAAAAATGTAACTCTTACTATGAAAGGAACATAACTGACAGCATTCCTAGTGTTTTGATTATGTTTGTAACTGTTATGAAGCCAGGCATTTATTACTCCTGAGTATGCAGGAAGGCTGAATTTTTTTAAACCCGGGAACTGTGTTTCAGATACAAGGAAATATATGCTTGAGGTGAAGGAGCTGGCTGTGTCCGCAAACACTAGTGCTGTGGTGGGTTTAAGCCACTTCGGGGATTTCAGTCAAAAACTGCTGAATGCTTCTTCTACACTGTCCCGAGTTAATGACACGTTGAGGAAAACTAGTGAACTTATAACTGATTCTTCAAAAGCTGGTAAGTTTGCTGCTTCATTGGTCTTTAGAAATGTCACTGCTTGCAGAAGCAGTACTAATATTAAATTTTAATAGGCATTAAATATGAGTCTGGACTAAAAATTTCTTCCTAATTCAATAAAAATGTTCTAACTTCTTAAAAGACCTCTAGAGAAGTCACATGGGCTACCCTTAAGTATGCATATTCCTTACTGATGTTTAAAATTGCTGAAAACAAAATGATCAGAAAAGGGCCACCTTGGTGAAGTATTTCAGCAACGGACAGTACATTTCTCCTTCAGCCTGCATCAACATTTAATTTATCTTTTGGCAGCAGTCACAGCTGAAAAACAAGTTAAAGAAGTTGAAGCGCAAGCAAGTC
Source organism: Aramus guarauna (assembly GCA_013400195.1). Classification (NCBI taxonomy): domain Eukaryota; kingdom Metazoa; phylum Chordata; class Aves; order Gruiformes; family Aramidae; genus Aramus; species Aramus guarauna. Next base: position 1,339,888 of record VXBL01000173.1, on the reverse strand, counting down.
TTTTATTGGATAGGCTGAAACCTTTGAAAATGCTGGAGGAGAACCTGAACAGAAACCTGTCTGAAATTAAAGAGCTCATCAGCCAGGCCCGCAAGCAGGCAGCATCTGTAAGTTCCATCATCCCAGACTTAACTGGCTTCACTTTCACTTTTAGTGGGGAAGTCCTTTGACATAAAAAGCCATTTATCTTTGAGATAAAGCTGCCATTCTTTTTAGGACAAGATACTAATTTCTAAGCTTATTTTAGAGATTGAGGTGCCTCCGTATAACATCAAGTATCATTACAAATTTGTTAACAAGAGTGTCGATCCTATCAGTAAATTTGCCATCTCTGCCCTGCCATGTCCATATGTTCTTCTTTGCAAGAAGCTGCTGTGCATCCAGAATACTTTAAGACAAATAATACACTTGTTTTAAAATCTCTGCTCCCTCCTTAGACAACAAAAGTGACTCAACTGTACTATGGACCTCATTAAACTATGAGGGGAATATGAAAATGACTTTGCACTCAGTAATTTTTGGTATGCCTTTGGCTTTAGTATGGGTATCTTATTGTAAGGTTTAGGGAGGTTTTGCTTTACAAAATAAAAGGCTTTCAGTTCTTTCTGCAAACTTCCTTAATTATATGGTTATTGCTTCTCTGTCACAGTCTACTGAAGCTTAATGAATCCACTGCAGAAAAGCAGTAGTATTTTCTGAAGTGTCATAAATCACAGAGGTTCCTAGCAGGGTGAGAAGTATTAGAAAAATCCCCTTTTCTAATCTGAGAGTTTGTTCTGTTGTTTTGTAAACATTTACTAGAGACGACAAACTTTATGTATCTGTGTCCATATGCATATACACACATAAGGTTTATGTATTTAGTTATTACAGGCATATTCAATGAAGTTGAAGTTAAGGCTTTTCTGTTGTTAAAATGGATTTTCTGTCATTATGCTACCAAGCTTCTTGGAATTTGCCTGTATTTCGCTTGAATTGATTTGCTGTCAGTCTACTAGACAGTGTTCAAAGGAGTTAGTGGTATGACAACAAGAATACGAACTTCTCTTTTAAAAAAATTTAACTTGTAATATATTCACAGATGTATTTTTGAATACTCATGTAAACTGTTTTGTAAAACTTTGAAATAAACAGAATAATTGCAGACTGTCTGCCTTTTAAATAAAAAAAACCCCAATATCTCAACATAGACTAAAAATTATTTCCTTTTTTCAAAAGGTTTTGAATTTCCGTATTTTTTTCTGATACTATTACAGTGTCTTTTACTGATATATGGCCTTCTGACCCAAGATTTATTGTTACTTTCAGAAGTCTTTGAATAGTTTAATTTACTGGCTTCAACTGTCCTAATTGAATGAGTGAATTATGACAGATTTCGTTCTTTTCTATTTGTGAATCTTTGTCAAGTGGTACCTAGGAGATTGCTAAGATCTAACTCAGGTAGCAAAACTTAGATCGCATGAGAGTATCTCAGTAAATAGTTTTTGACCAACAAATGCAAGCCAAGTACATATTTCAGAAATATGTACTGTGTAGAGACACACATGTTTAGAATCAATTTCCTCCTTTCCTCCCCAGATTAAAGTTGCAGTATCAGCAGACAGAGATTGCATTCGTGCCTACCAACCCCAAATTTCATCTACGAATTACAACACCTTAACGCTCAATGTGAAAACTGCTGAACCAGATAACCTACTTTTCTACCTGGGTAGCAATGGAAAGGTAAGTTTTTCTGGCATACATGTATTGAAGGTGATGGTAGTCATATGTTTTAAATGACCATATATAGGGTTTTCTTACTTGACTTCAAACTAGGCATCCAAGTGAGGCCCCTTGCAGGCGAATGTGTTCACTAGGGGTGGAAATATTTTTATGCCATAGATGATTCCAGAGATTCTCAAAGATGGAGAATAAAAGCACCTGATTCTTTAGCATTTGCCTCTTGGCCATGTCATGAAACTTCCACTTCTTTTGCCCATGCTGTGCATTTACCTCAGTGGAATGTAACGCTATGTGATGCTTTCATACAGCATGCTGGAGTATATCAAGCAATTTGCCTGGTATCACAGAGAAAGTACTTGAATTTGGCCCTCAAGAGCATGGTGCATTCACTCACTTGAAAAGGAGCATGATGGCTCAATGTCATGTTGCACTCCTGTTCCTTCCCTCTGTAATCCTAATAAATAGATTGCTTCTTGTGGCGTGCTTTCATGTGATAGTACTTTTTCAGACTGGTGGGTCATGCACACTCAGAAATGTATATTTCTGTATGTCTACATGTTTTTATATATCTATTAAAAAAAAATAATCACCTACTCATATATAAGCTGAGTTTTTTTGGTTTCATTGAAAATAAAAATGAGTAAAAATTTAGTGGGCCTGATTTTGCCAAAAGTCAACTCCCATAATATGGGGTGTAGGGACATGAGTCTGGAAAGATTTTCTCAATGTTAGAGAAATTACGTGTTCAACACCATGTGTTAGAATAAACCCTGCTGTTTTTCAGACAGACTTCCTTGCAGTGGAGATGCGACGTGGCAAGGTAGCTCTTCTTTGGGATTTGGGCTCTGGATCCACAAGAGTGGAATACCCTGATTTTCAAATAGACAACAACAAATGGCACAGAATTCATGCAACCAGGTAATTAAAATGAGAATAACATAAGTGTTGGATAGGAAAATTGATTATTATTTTTTTAATGAGTTGGCTGTAGTGTAGAAATGTCCAGCTACTTAGTGAGTGAACTTGGCATAAACAACACAAAACATCTGAGTTTTTCAGTGACAAGATTTTTCTTGTCCTTGAAAAGAGAAGCCAGTAGCAAGTGTTGATTAAGCCTGGTGATTTCTGAAACTGTGTATTGGGTCTTGCTGAGATGGAGTTAATTTTCACTGCAGCAGCCCTCACAGTGCTGTGCTGTGCACTGGTAGCCAGCAAGGTGTTATAACACACCAGTGTTTTGGTGCTGCTGAGCAGTGCTGGCACAGCACCAAGGCTGTCTCTCCAACAATCCCCCCTCAGCAGTAGGCTGGGGGTGGGCAAGATCTTGGGAGGTGACGTGACCAGGACAGCTGACCCAAGGTGACTAAAGGAAAATTCCATACTATGTGATGTCTGCTCAGCAATAAAAGCTAAGAGAAAGGAGGAGGAGGTGGGGGCACTTGTTATTTATGATGTTTGTCTTCTGGAGCAACCACTATGTGTACTGAAGCCCTGCTTCCCAGGAAGTGGCTGGGCATTGCCTTCTGATGGGAAGTGGAGAATAAATCTTTTGTTTATCTTTTGCTTCCACACACAGCTTTTTGCTTCTGCTTTATTAAACTGCCCATGAGTTTTTTCCATCTTATTTTTCTCTCCTCCATGTCCTGCTGAGGAGGGGAGTGATAGAACAGCTTGGTGGGCACCTGGCCTCCAGCCAGGGTCCACCCACCACAAACTGTTAGTATTTGTATTTGGCAGGTTTGGAAAAACAGGTACACTCAGCATAGAGGAAGTTAACTCCAATCAGAAGCCTTCATCTAAATCTGCAGCCTCTCCGGGGACAGCCAGCATACTGGATGTTAACAAATCAACCCTAATGTTTATTGGAGGACTTGGAGGGCAAATCAAGGTTAAATTCTCAGATCAGCATTCTGTAAAATGCTTGTCATATTTGAGGTATACTTTAGACTTAGAAGTAATTGCCTGCATTGGTTACTTCATCAAGAAACGCTAAGTACTCTGAACATAAAACAAAGATGCTATAAAAATATTCTAGTATCCTGAAGTTAATATTCCCTGGAAATTTTTGCATAAAGTGTTAACCAGGACAGGCTGTGTGTGCATGCATGATACATAGACATTACACAATTAATTTGTTTTTGTGTCCTTCTTCCATGGCTTCTTTAGTTTGCCATTGTTATTCATGCCATGAGGCATGTTAGTAGGTCAAGGACATAGTTATTTTACTTTTTCACTTGCTGCAAAACTAATCTATTATGATTTAAATGATAATAGTTATGCTAAAACATGTTGTTCTTTTATTACGATTTATGTCTAAAAGTTAGAGTTCAAGGAAAAACACCAAGCAAAAATTTGGCTGCATAATTTTCAGAGTTCTTAACATTAATTCTATTCATGAAGTATTTCTTGGTTTACAGAAATCACCTGCTGTTAAGGTGACCCATTTTAAAGGGTGCATGGGAGAGGCATCCCTGAATGGCAAATCTATCGGTCTTTGGAACTATGTGGAAAGAGAGGGCAAGTGCAATGGCTGTTTTGGAAGGTATTGTGTCTCACTCTCTTTTGTAACAGATTTAGTGTGATTTACATCTGTATAATATACTTCTGTGCTAGCTAAAAGTAATGAACTCGGACAAATTGCAGTGTTTCATTGATCATTAACTTACAGTTCTGAACATGGCTAATCTGAATGTGCCAGTGGTGTCAAGTAATTTCAGCATATGGAATTTTATCACTTCATTGCTTTTTTGGAGGAGTTCTATTGTTGTGGTCTGTTTTGTGCATTGAAAGTAGGGACTGCCAGTGAACCAAACTATTTTGGAATGTTTGATTTCCTATAATTTCCAGCAAGACAAACTTACTCTTTCCTAGGATAGGAAACAGTGTAAAGCACTCATATAAAAAAAAAAAGTGTAGCAAAACTGTCGCCACTGATCTTGCTAACACTCTTGTAGTCATTGTGAAAGGGGATTGCAGACTGTACTATTTTTATGGTTAAGGAATTGAAAAGACATATGTTTGACCATATTCCATTTTGCAGACTGTTTCATGTAGAAACAGCAGAGGGTGCTGCTTGATTGTATATTTTTTTAACAAGTATTACATTGCAGGGAAAGGGGCTAATAGAACATTTATTGTAAGTGCAATTATGCAAACCATCTGATAAATGGATGACATGTTTTAAGAAAGAGGCTATCTGTTGTAACAATTATTTTTTCCCTTAAGAAATCATTGAGTTTTCTTCATACAGCAGGGAAGAACATTTTTTTATCTTGTATACATCCTTCCCCACGGCTAAATCATGTATTGTGAGATTCTGTAACGAAAATGGCCTTTGGCTGGAATCCTTCAGTTATTCATAGCATCAAAATTCAAGTCTCTTACTACACTTTCTAATCATACTGCCTGGGGGCTGCACCAGCTGATCTAATTTTTCATATATTTCATATAAAAATGACTGGAAAAACACAAATCTTCAGTGAACATTTTTAACTGTTTTCCACTTCTGTAGCCCACAGGATGAGGACACTTCATTCCATTTTGATGGCAGTGGATACTCAGTTGTGGAGAAGGCACTCCGCTCGACAGTGACTCAGATAATACTATTTTTCAGTACCTTTTCACCTAATGGGTTGCTTCTGTATCTTGCTTCAAATGGCACTGTAAGAAAATAGATTAGATTCTTAAGCTGTCAAAAAATGTTTTGATCACTTGCTGGTTTCTTGCTTTTTCGTCATTTTTCAGTTTACATACATTAAAAGAAGTTGTTATCTTTGTATAATTATCACCTCTGATTGACATCATAAGCCAAAGGAGTAAAGACAGGAACCCTAGAGTTAAAACTCTTTAGAGCAAATACTCACATATACTAAAGGCAACACTAAGCAATGAAAATAATTCTCCATAAATTGTTTTAATTCTAGACTTAAATTAATGCTTCAAGTGTCATGCAGTTTACCTCATAGGTAGCTGGTGTTTTCCTGAAGGAGGACAAAGCTTTGTTTAGATACAGATTGTTTCAAAGTCACTCCATTATTCATTTGCTTTGTAATGTACTCACCACCTGAATACATTGCACAATGATATCTGACTTAGTGCCCCCTCTGCGCTGTAAAACTTTTTAATACAATTCCTGAAAGTCTTTCTACTGTGTGAAGAAACTCTTTGCTTCTTGCAGAAAGAACATTGTAACGTTTGATCATTATGCTAACAGTCAAATCAAATTACACTCAATTTCATAAAAAAAAAGCAAATGTGATGTGTTATTTAAACCTTCGTCCGCTGAGTAATCAAGACTGATGATGTATTTAAGTAAGAATAACAACAGAACAAAACAAAAAGTCCTTGTGAGGTACATGTAACTTAATTTTCCTAAACATAGCAAATATAACTGTCTTGGGCCTAACAGAGTCTAGGTACAAGAGTTGCCAAACCTTTCTCACGCAGTAGCCCAAACCTGCCAAATATGCATCCTTTCGGAAGATATTTCCAGAATTTTAATCTGTTGTTTGTTTGGTTTTTGTTTTGTGGTGTTTTTTTCCCTTCCCAGAGAGATTTCTTGTCCCTTGAGCTTGTTGATGGCAAAGTGAGACTGACTGTTGATCTAGGTTCAGGAGCTCTTGCTCTTACAACAGAAAATCGCTACAACAATGGAACTTGGTATAAAATTTCATTCAGTCGGAACAAGAAACAAGGTAGGCTACAGACTGAAATGAAAAAAACAGATGTCTGCACATTTACAAACACAAATGTCCAAGACAACCACAGGGAACATCACTACAACCAAATTTGGTCACTTCCAATGCAATTTCTTTAGCAGCAACATCTATGTTGCTTTGCTTTTAGAAGCACAGCAGTATAAATCTTGTGCTTTGGTTTGGCGCATCCTATAAAGAGCAGGTAGAGCAGAAGCTGCCAGACAAAAACATATCAATAGTCCTTAAAGACTGAGAGATCTTTGTCCAGGTCTGTATATCAGGCATCACGTTTTCTGTTCTGTGTTTTAATAGTATCTAGTACAACAGTATCTTGGGGCCTATGTTTGGGAAGTAATGGATTACAAATAATAAGTGTTAGATTTGGTTTTGGCAGAGAAGATTGAATGACATTAACAGGATAGCTTGATGTACAATAAATTACTCATTCTAAAAATAAGAAGATTGTCCATACATGTTTGAGTCAATGAATACATTTTCCTTTATTAGAGACAAGATTGCCAAAATGGAAGAACGTGTATTCATGTCCTTCTCCAGACCTTTACTCTTTTCTTTGCAGGAATTTTGGTAGTCATGGATGCATATAACCTTAATTATAGAGAAACCAAGCAAGGAGAATCTCCTGGGGTTGCCTCAGACCTGAACCGCTCTGATAAGGACCCAATCTTCATTGGTGGGCTTCCAAGATCGAGGACTGTGAGGTAAAGTGTCCTCTTGGTTTTCGCCCTTTGCTAAGACTCTTGTAAGTAGGGGGAAAGACTTTAACAAGCTCTATTTCCACTGAAATTAGTGAAAATCAGTGAGGTTGGAAGTCTTGTTTATGGCCACGTATACCATAGAATTATCCTTTGCTTTCAAACTCTAATACAGTGCTTTTCATTGGTAGATCTGACACAGTAGTTCAGATCAGAGACAAGCTTATGTTTTTTTTCCCTCCATGGGTGATTTCCATGACAGCAGCTGCCACAGTAGCCACCTGCTTTTTGTGTCAGACTGCAGCAAGCATTCAGCACTGCTGCCTGGAATGATGCTCCTTTGATGTCTTACCTGTGTGACCCTTGTGTTATGCAGCTGGTGTTTATGGGCAAAATTGTGGTTCAGGATAAAAGTTCTACTTCAGAAAGGAATTCTTATAATTCCATTTTGAAACTTGGATCAGAGGAGAAACAATTGTGAACAGATCAACAAAAAAAACATTTCAAATATATGTTTTATAGCATGTCTCTAGTTTATACTTCTTGTATTGCACATCCCTGCTGAACTTGTAAAGTCACATTTCTTCCAGTGGCTTCACTTTGAAAGGATAAACATGACAAAGGAAAGTCTAATTAAACCACCTGCATTCTCTTGACAATAAAGTAATTTCCAGGACAACACTGGTCTCTCTGCAGTTATTGTAGAGGTGCAGACTTGTTAATCTTAGCTGCTATAGCAGCCTGTAAGGATTATGGCAGGACAGACTTAGATTTCTCTGACTTAAACCTGGAACCAAATTAGGCATCCTCCAAACTTAAGAAATGAAAAAGAACTGATAGGTAGTAGAGAGCTACAGTTACCTTCTCACACAAAAGCCATTACACTTCAGCTGAAGATTCACCTTAAAGTTTTTGAAAAATGACCTGGCCTGGCAACACAGCACTGCACACTTGTATATTTCCATTTGGGGACAATGTTATCTGAATCTTTTTAAGATCAGAATTAATACCTGCTAAGAGTAAACCAAAAAATTACCCCTGTTTTCACTTAAACTGGGGTGAGTGCATTCTTTAACACAGATCTTTTTCTTAATGAAGAGAACTTATTCTTTACTCCTAGGAGATGCCAAATACTTTACTGTTCCTTGGAAAAAAAGACTTGTTTTGTGTTTCAGGAAAGGTCTTAATAGTAGAATGTATGTGGGATGCATCAAGAATCTGGAAATATCCCGTTCAACCTTTGACTTGCTTAGAAACTCATATGGAGTAAGAAAAAGCTGTGTATTGGAGGTAGGAGACTTTTAGGTTTTGTGACCTGATCTTTATTTATATTGAACAATGAATAGTAATCTTTGTGAAAGAATATATTGAGTTGAAATGGGTTTAACTTGAAAAATTCTAAGATAATCTAATCTATAACTGAAATTTTTTATTTTTTTTTTTACCGGGTGCTATGTAGAGACAAAGTCAGTAATTATTTCTCTTCCTCATTAAATAGCCTATTCGTAGCGTAAGCATCTTGAGCAACGGATATATTGAGTTGGTACCTAAATCCTTAAGCCCAGAATCAGAATTGATGGCAACTTTTGCTACAAAGAACAGCAGTGGCATCATCCTTGCTGGACTCAGCAGGGGACTGGAAAAGCGACGACGTAGACAAGCACATTTGGCAAGTACTGAAAAAAAGATGCTTTGTTTTGGTTTTGGCATTTTTATTTTGTAATATCAGGTTAGGTTTTTATGACTGTAACTTGCAAAATTAATTCAGCTTAGGAAGGCCCAAATACAGAGGCTAGGTGGGAAACAGAGGATATTCGTTGTAGCAGAGGAGAGGTGAAGTATCAGTTAGCAGAGACCTATTATGGTTACTAGGACCCAGAATGCTTTTGTAACAAGGAGGAAAATGGCGCATGAAATGCACACAGAGCATTACTTTCCATCTCTGTTAGTCAGAAGTAGTTATCGAAGGGTTTGGGATGAACAGCTATCTCCTATCTAGAGGACTGCTTTGGAAGCCAAGGACAAAGTCTTAGTAGGAATACCTGTTCCTTCTTATTTCTTTCCTCTAAGGGGGAGGAGTGTGGTGGTATAAAAAAAACCCTGAATTTTTATCATGACCAGAGAAATCTCCAGCTTTCATGTTTTCTGTTAGAAGGTTTTACACTCTGACAAGTACCAATACATGCCTCCTAATCTTTGAGTTTCGTTGAAAAGTTTGCTCCAACAAAGTTGGAGGTAAATTTTTCCAAAGTATATTCTACTTAAACGCTAAATGAGTGGCAGGAAATTGAGTTATAGTTAAAAATTAATCTTCTGATTAAATCCACAGCCCTTCTTTTCTATCATGCTGATCGATGGTCATCTTGCAGTGCATGTTAATGCTGGAGATAGAGCAAGTACTAGAAAAGTAATTCTTCAGCCTCCTAATGGAACATACAGTGATGGACAAGAACACTCTGTCATCCTAATCCGGAACAAGAGGTACATGTGACTGCGAACAGTATTACCTGTTTAATTTATTGTATGCTGTTGTCAGTTCACTGCGCTCTCTGAGGAACTGCCTTTGCTAGCTCATTAGGTGGAATAATCAGGGCTGTGTTGTTCTGTTGTTAATGGCGTTGTTCTGATTTACATGGTAATTGCATACAGCATACAACCACTGATGAAGTTGTAGCTAATGGCTCTCAAAATGTCTAGACAGCTTTGGCCACCTAAGTATACTAAATAGTATTAGAAAAAAATACAGCTATCAAAATAAACTCTACATATTAAAAATTATCTAAAGAAGGTGGTCTTTTAGTTTTAAGACATTGGAAGGATTATCAAAGTGATGGGATCTTTATTTCTTAGAGGCTGAAAGGAATGCTTCTCATTTGAAAATAAATGTCTAAGGCCCTTATTGAATGTTTTCCCTACTTTATCTTTTTCAGGCTTATAACTGTACAGGTGGATGAAAGTAATCCTGCAGAATTGAGGCTTGGTTCATCAGCAGAAATGAGCCCAATGAATATTTCCAACTTCTATGCTGGTGGCATTCCAGCAGGAGAGGGCATCTTAGGGCTAAAAATGTCTGGCTCCTTTCACGGCTGTATCAGCAATCTTATTTTTAACAAGGAGTAAGTCAGAAGGGTAAATGCCCTGTTTGGGAAAATTGTGTATAGTAATTATTAATCGTAGTTTGTAATCTCTTTCATGATACTGTCTATTTGCCTGTTTTTTAACATAAGACGAGCGTGATAACTGACTGGGTTTTATAACAGGAAGAAAATGGATACTACCAGCTACATTCCCAAATAGCATCAAAAGTGTCTGTAATGTGTATAGAGACGCTGCACAAAATGCAACTTTCTCTACTGTAGTTTCATCTGCACTCACAAACAGAATGGTTTTCCAAGAATATTATCTATTAATATTGTTCTGTGGACAGATTATTTGCTACTTCTCAATGTTTTTATCCCACCATGCTGCCACTTTCCCTTTCTCCTGTTACTAGTGAAAGACCCTTAAAATACTCTCCTTGTGGTTGGGAAATGTGGGAATTTGGGATTTCACCTCTTAAAATGCAGGTTTTTGAAAATGCAGGCTTTTGTATTTCACCACTTCCATGAAGTATGAACATGTGGATATGGACAGCTGCTTTTTGTCAGAAAAGCCTAAACCAGCCATAAAGCCAGAAGACACTGAGATTCAACCTGAACTTCAGGCTTTACCAGTTCCCCTGAGGCCTCTTACAGATCCAAAAAAAGTACGTATTACAGCAAAGCTCTATTGCCTCTCTGGGAAAGTGTTCAACAGCAAGGTGCATTTTTAGCTTTGTGGAGAATTTTCGAAGTATAGACTGTGTATATTTGTGTCTTCTATGGCATGGAATGGTTCAATGAATGTGGATTTGAAATTATTATTGCTTATAGAAAAAATGTGATATAAAACTTTTAGCAGCCTGTTGGCGTTTTGGAGGGGAAGTGTAGGTAGGTTTATCATTGTTCAGGCAGCAACACTAAAAAAAGAAAAGAAAAAGTGGATTGATAATTCCCCAGCCAGAAGGACTTGACAGTAACTAGTATTTTTAGTGTGTTCCTGCCAAAGTGGCTCTGTGCTGAGATTTGCATTAGCTGTGCAATTCAGCATTCACGTTTTCCTGGTCACACATGCAGTCTCTGCTCTGTGTCAAAAAGGAGGCACAAACCATTTCAGAGAGACACAGTGTCTGAATGCAGCTTGCATGGCACCTGTTTCCTCTCACACAGTCCTTGTTCTCAAGAGAGAAGGCAGCATTACTTCTCTCCTTCTGCAGCTGCACATCTTTATAATGAAATGTTTCCAAAGCATCCTGAAATCATTTTTCTGTGGCAACAGAAAGCAGGACTTTATACATCTCATGCAATGGAGGCTATAAAAAGAAATAAGCTGTCCTTCTTAGAGCTAAAGTATAGCTTTGGCTCGTAGTCTGTTACTCAGCTCTCCATGCCCCAAATCATAACACAAACGTGCATCCTCACTAAATGGGAAAATATTTCTACCAAGTCCATAAGATTTTCACACTGAAATTGTACTCTGCCTTCCAGCATTTGTTATCTAGAGGGCTATCAGTGAAGACAAATGGTGAATGAATACTTCTCAAACTACAAACATTTCTCAGTAGAAAAGACTGGTGCGGTCCATGAGACCTAGCTTAATCATTAGAACGGGTTCTTTTTGAGCATAAAGACAGCTCAGAATGATTGTGAGTTCAGCTAACTGATGTTGCTGTATACTTTGCAGTTACCATGTGGCTCCAGATTTGCTCCTTACAAAGTTCTGCATAGGCACATTGCCATTCAGCACTTGCTGGTCAGCACCTTGTACTATTCTTCTGAATAAAGTCCTTTCGTTAACAGGTCGTATGTGCAAAAGATGAGCTACCTGATCAAGTTCAAGGTGCCCATCAATTTGGACTTGCCAAAGGCAGCCACTTGACACTGCTCTTCAATCAGTCTACTGTCAGGAAGAGGTGAGTATCTCCTGAATCACACACGCACGCAGTGTGTTATGTCGTATTGAGCTAACAAGAAGCACAATGATGGTTTTCATGAATGATCGCTGCATTACCAGCTTTGAACATGGCCCTCACTTCAGGTTTCTGAGGGTTCTTCATGGAAGAAGGTATCACAACCACTGCAATGTAATTAATGTGTCTTTCCCAGATTTGTGGCCATGAGTTTAAGTCATGGTCAGAGTTCTGCATTTTTTTCCCGTCAGACTTACAGAAGGCACAGTGGGGCTCTTAAGTATTTAATTTCTGTTTTCCACATAGAGAGCTCAGCTGGTCCCCATTCCTTTGCCTGATGCAGATAACATCTCACCCTCTCCTCTGGATTTTCTGCAATTGCACCTTCCATGTCTGCTTCACTCCCCACGTCACTGAAGGAGCCAAGACTACTGAGAGGGATCATTTTGTTGAGACTTATTGTGCGATAGCTTCTCTGCCACTCATTTGTTTGAGAGGCTCTCAACAAGGTCCCCAAAACACAGCCCGAAAGCCACTTGCGTATGCTTCTTTCAACTCAGGAAGCCTCTGCAGACATGAAGCAAAGACTTTTTTTTGCTTCTAGGCCTTCTATTGAACATAAGGACATTGCAGAGGATTGACACTATGTAATCTGAACCTAGTGTCTCTGTAATAAATGTCTCAATCAGTTCCTCTACCTTTTAAGCCTCCTTCTGTTCTCAGTCTACCCATTATATCCCAGCAAGTCTGGCTAATAGTAGTGGATGGCATCACATTATCCTGGAATTCATTCCTTTCTTGGGGTAATAGGCAAGTCTGCAGTCACAAACAGCTGAGCCTGTCCCTCCTAAAGCCCAGCTCACTCTGTGACGAGCACTTTTTTTTGTCTGACAGGTACAGCACTGATTTCTGTTACAAAATACATTATAGGTTACGTTTTCTTAAAATTAATGCAAATTCTACTTTTCTGGCCTTCATAATAATAAATTTCCTTTCATAATAATAAATTGGTTGAAGCTGTTCTCTGCCTCCAGAAAAACTTTTTATCAATGTGAAAGAAAAATCTTTCAGTAACACTGAATTTTTATTGTCTAGACTTTCTGTCCAGCTGAATCTCAGAACCTTTGCCTCCAGTGGCCTGATTTACTACATGGCTCACCAGAACCAGGTTGATTATGCAGCCTTACAGCTTCATGGGGGACAGCTCTATTTCTCATTTGATCTTGGCAAAGGAAAAGCAGTAGCTTTGCACCCTGCTGTTATCAGTGATGGAAAATGGCATACGGTAAGTAGTCACCAATCTTTTACTCCATTTTTCTCTTCCCTGGAGTTACTGGGATGGTTTTTCCCTGCCTTTCCTGTACGCTTTCTGTCTTGCTTGCAAAGTCAAACAGGTTTTAACCCAATCATGAAACCATTCTGATAACTTGCGTTTGAGTATAATTATTTCCTTTTAAAATTCTCATTAATTACGCATTAATTCCAGCATCCAACTACTGTCAAATATCTCAGATTACTTAGAAATAAAATAGTTCACCAGTTGCATAATAATGGTCATCTTCACCAGAGAAGAACCCAACAGAGAGGTCTAGAAGCTCTTGACTTTTTCTACAGAGAGATTTCCATGTGCTATGTCACCAAAGACCTGCAACTGAGTGTGTGACAAGGTGAAAAATTTCTGGGTGCAGTTTCTCCTTTCTCCCATCGCTTAATACCCGAGCATGTCATAGCAGCTAGTGCTAACAGAGAAGCACTCTTTCCTTTCCTTGGTTGATGCAAGATGAGAAAGGAAGATGTTTCGAGTGAATGGAGGCTTGAGGGGGAGGACTTGGCATAAGGAGAGTTTGAGGAGAAATTATGGCTACAGCTTTCAGATGTCATCTGGCATTCAGGGCCTTTGTACAAAGATTCTGTGACAGCCGCTGTTGGCCCAGTTCCTCTGAGCAACCCACCTGGTGCTGGCTCTGGCTTTCTTTGTGAGAAATGACTGTGGTGTCTGAGAGTTCTAAAACCAACTGTGACCGCATTACTTTTCCTCAAGGCAGGTGAGGATGACAATATTTGTCCTGCTAAGCTTCCCTTCCCTTGTTCGTACGTGAAGCCTTAACTCCAGGAAGTGGCTTCTGTGGGACAGTGATGACACAAAGCTGCCACCTCTCCTAGGTGCCTTGGGAATCAGCAGAGTGTTATTTTTCCTTTTCACATTTATTCAGCAGAAGAAAACCCAGCAAAATCTCATATCAAAAAGCAGATGTGAACTTCTGCAGAAAGAGATGTCACAGTTAAGCTCTGCTGCCTACCCTGAAAGGCAGAACACTCCAGGATTTACATGTTTAAAATTAAATGTACTCATGTAAAACTCATGCTCGCACTATCTGCTTTTTAAGAGATGAACAGATTCCATGTGAGAGTTGACCTACGTTTATTACCCAGGACATAAAAACATGAGCTTGAACTTTTTTTCTCAGATTAAGGCTGAGTCACTCCACAGCTGGAGGTGACTATTGCAGTAGCTGTACAATCAGTTTAAGCTAATTGCTTCTTTCCGTTCTCTGCCATCTACTCGTATCACCCAAGTGAAACCTCATGAGGTTTCATGAACCTCATGCTGAACCTGGTTGGGATTCTGAGTTGGGGCAAAAAGTAAGCAAGGAAGAATAATAAACAGCTAGCTGGCTTCAAATAAAGTCCCTCGTCTGCATGTGAGTAACAGCTTTAGTGCAAGGAAGGCATTGGGGCATGAATGAGCAAGATGGATGGAACTGGAAAGCTTTTTGGTCATAGCAATCTCACTACTGTGCATCATAAAATAAAAGCATAGGAGTGTGCTCTTCAGAGAGCTAAGACGGTTCAGCTGGTGGGCAACACAATAATTGCAGAAGACCAGCACAGTACTCCCCTCTTCAAACTCAGTGGTGTACACATATATCCTAAGGCAATAAACTAATCGTTTTAAATAGTGCTTGTTAAGACACTGAGAAACTTACGGAGGACAACAGGCAATCATTGTGAGCCCTTGGGGAGGCGAGGAAGGAGTTTAGCTGCTCACTTGCATTCTGAAATGGTCTCAGTCTCACAATGAATTTTAAGAGTACAATGTGTCAAAGCAATCTAACCACTAAAAATGGTCTTGCTTATTTCTGGCAAATGATGGCTAGGTAACTGAATCAGCTTACTGATTCATGTTTGCACGCTCTCATTTTTTTCCAGGTAAAGACAGAATACGTTAAAAGAAAAGGTATAATCACTGTTGACGGACAGGAATCGGTAGCAGTCGGTGCTCTGGGAGATGGTAGCACTTTGGATGTGGAGGGGAAGCTCTACGTGGGAGGACTCCCCTTAGACTACGTGCCAAAGAATCTTGGGAATGTAAGAAGGTTTGGGGTGGTGGGGCGTCTCTGACATTTTGCAATACTAGAATGAGGTGTGCTGCATCAAACTTAACTAATTCAGTATCCCATCTCTGATGGGCAAAAAAAGTATATGAGGAGAGAAACCAGAAAGTAATGACCCTTTACCAGATAAATCTTTCCAGCTTTCTATGGCTTAGCAACTCTAGCTAGAGCTTGTATCCTTGTATTTTAGTAATAGTGCTTAATAGACTCTTTTATCCTATCAATCTCTGTCTTAAAAATGGTTAAAGAATATAAATTCCTGTGTCGTTTAGTATAAGATAAAAATATGACCTAGAATCTCAGACATTTTGGTACCTAAGTCCTATTGTATTCAAATACGAATTAGATGCCCTAAATATCTCTGAAAGACTGGGTTTAGCTGTCTCAGATTAAAGCATACTTTGTACACATGCTTTTAGAGGGTAGGCTTTTGTTGCCTTCCTCCTTGTGCAGCCCATTATCTCAGGGAGGATTCCAGTGATAACAATGTTTTTCAATTCCTGGGCATACTTTCTTTACCCATGCTTTTTACTTTGATAACGGGGCTAACAAATATTTTAATACTTTGAATCTATAATTGCTGAAAATAGTAATAGGGAGAAATTCTAAAGAATGTTTTTGCTGGTGGTCTATACTTGCAAAATGTCATACAAAATCTTGATTTACTTGTTAATTTACTGAAGTGTGTTTGGAATGTCTTTAAGTGTTGGGTGTATTCCTGCTCACATTCAAGCAAATACAATTCTTTCTATATGTTGTAGAGAGGGTATACTGTGTTTCTAAACAAGATTTATTTTGACTCTAAGACATTATGTACCTTTTGTAAACTTGTATATGTAATAATAGAAATGTAATTTAGATCCTGCTGTGTTTTGTTCAGAGAATTTTTTATTTACAATAACATCGAGTGAATCACTAAGCATTGCAACAGTTTGTATTACACATTAACTCTTACATTTTGATATGCTTAGGTGACTCACAGTATTCCTGCCTGCATTGGTAGCTTGACGATTAATGGCAAACAACTGGACAACGAAAGCCCAGTCTCCATCTTTGCTGTGAATAAATGCTATGTAACTGTGCAGGATGGTACTTTCTTTGATGGGAGTGGCTTTGCTGCTCTTGGTAAGTATCATTAGATGAAAACAGTACCTTACTGAATTAATGTTAATGAAAACATACCTTTTTTTAGGAGTTGCTGAAACTGTGTGTAATTAATTGACTTCTCACACAGAGTGCATACCCTGCGTATGTATTTCTAACTGAGTCCCTTTTCTCCATATGTCCAAAAGTGGCCATTTCTGCAAAAGGCTATCTTCCACAAATGAAAGAGCTTATGATTTGATCACTGGGAAATGATTCTTCAGCTAAGAATATTCATGTTCATGATGTTAAGTTAAGGTCTGTTAAAGGGTATGGAGGCAAAAGACCTAGGGGACTTCTGAAGTAGCATGAAGGATTACATTTGGGCTCTTTACTGTTTCTTACAAATGAGATAGAATGTACTAAACCTAAATTAATGAAAGAAAACTTTGATTGGGAATTTATCTTTTCCAGTATAAACGTGAGTTATGATTTTGGAATACTTACTTTCTAGAGGTTCCATGTGGTCGTATCCCAGCAGAGTAACTAACAAGCCTTTTAGGCATTTTAATGACAATGTACGTATTCTACTTTACACTGTGGGTTGCAAGTCTTCTTGTAACTTCTTTTCAGTCAGAGAAGGTTACAAAGTGCGGTCTGATGTGAACATCACGCTGGAGTTTCGTACCACAGCGGTGCATGGCGTTCTCCTCGGGGTCAGCAGTGCTAAGGTTGATGCCATTGGACTGGAGATTGTAAATGGGAAGGTAGGCTGCGCTGTGCTGGCACACTCATTTCACAAGGCTTGCTTAAAACTAGGTGGCTAGAACTGTTGGGTAGCTCTAAATAGCCACCAGTGAAAACTGATGGAGGCAAAATGTCCGAACCAAATCCTCACCGAACTAAGATGGGAATGACTTCCAGTCTCAAGGTTCTTCATCATCATCATCATATCATAAAATCTGAGATTAGCAGAAGTCACTGGAACATTTTCCTTTTTAATTAGTATAATTTATGTTTAGTCTGCAGTAACTGTGACCTCCTTTACTGCATACCTCCTATGTTAGACCAAATATATAGCTTTCTTGTAGCTTAATACTTTTTCTGCTATAGACCTACACTTGTCCTTGACAAACATATTATTGCATGTACAAAGCACACTTTTGTAATATCTCTTTCAGTATTCATGGGCAATTAACTCGCTCCCTGCTTCTACTGGCCATTAAGGTCCATACACCTTTTAACAGTCAATACATAGTTCTCCACTCATCTCCTTCATAAAAAATGTATACTTGATTGCTCTTAAGTATTTCCTTTTCTCAGAAATAGCTCATTTTTAATTCAAAGCTTCCTAGCTAGAGACAGTGTTAAATATCCCTGTTTCTGTGGGACATGCTTTTCTCTGTTAATATTTACATGTTAATCCTCACCACAGAGTTGAGGAAATGTGTACTACTTTGAAAAATGAATACATGAAATAAATCAATACATGTATTGGCAATGACAAGTGCTTTCAATCCATTCTCTTTCTCTTTGGTTAGATACAGTGGATCTTCTTTCAGATCTGAAGTCTCAGCTTCTGTGAAAAAATGACTTGATTTGTATCTGTAAGAAACATTGAAATTCTAAGTGAAGTATATATGCCAAGCTAACCCAATGGACCATTGCATGGATAGATCTGAGTCTTTCAGACTTTAAAGATACTTCAATAAAGACACACTCTATCCATCAAAGTAAATATTAGCTTTGCATAACTACCAAACTTTTAATAAAACGGAAATCTCTGCACCAGCACGATTGTGCTATTATCTAGGAAAATTAGTTCATGTATTCTTACTTTATATCTTTATTGGCATCTGGCTGTTTATACAGGTTTTATTCCATGTCAACAATGGAGCTGGCAGAATAACAGCTGCATATGAACCAAGAGGCACAAATAGTTTGTGTGATGGAAAATGGCACAAGCTTCAAGCAAACAAAAGCAAACATCGCATTTCACTGATAATTGATGGGAATTTGGTTCAAACTGATAATCCCTACATCCAGTCAACATCTGCCGATACAAACAATCCCATTTATGTTGGAGGCTATCCTGGTAGGTACAACAATATTCCTCTTCCCTTCTCACCTTCCTGCTCTCACTCTCTCATAAGAATGACTCTCAACACATGCGCTTTCTCCCTCTCTCTTTCCCTTGCTATCTTACCTGATTTTTGAATTTCATGATTGAGTTATAAATCATAGTTGCCATTTTCCACACAGTCACTGAGATCACAGCATATTACTATTTGTGTATACTGTCTTTGTGGAGGGACTGCATGTAGCCATTGAGTGTGTTGGCAAGGTCAGCTGAACTCATATCACTTTCCTACACAAACCTGCTCCTTAGTTTCTGAGAAGGATTTCCTCCCCATGGTTTGTCTTTCACAGTCTCTCTCAGACTTCATAACATCCCTGCCTGTGTATGCTGAGGTGTGGTTCTCCTGCAGTGAAATTCATACTAAGGCTTTCCTTCACATTCATCTGTGTAAGATTTCTATAGTGCTCTTCTCTGTTTTATTTTTGCTAGAATTTTGTGTCAGGTGCTGTGCAGGCAGAAGTCAAGCTTCTAGAGATGAACATGTATTTCCCTTGTTCTGTGCAAATTCCTCTCTGAAGTCTGTCAGTCATACTACGATGGTAATACAAAAAGATAGAAACACAAAAAATATCAAATATAATTAGTTTTCAGTTTAGTTGTGCAATTCATTAGTTGATAATTTGAGCCAAGACAATGTGTTCATTAAGAGGATTGAATTTTGAACATCATGAGTTTGGCCTTTTTTGCAGGCATACCTTTTAATGAACCCATCAGTACTGAGAGTGAGTAGGCTTCGTATGGTTTTGAATATCTTAGGCTTTTAAACATAGCATAAAATGCCCATATAAATTTGTCTCTGAAACAGCTGTTACAGTTTATCAGTTCAGATATTTCCATTTGTGTGAAAACAGAGTGATGAGGTCTGAAGGGCAAACTCAGCTTTAAAATATTTGGAAAGCTTTAGGGATAATAGCTTGAAATGTTACAGAGCCTTCTGTTGGACAAGGTTTTTGGTACTTTATGAATAATGAATTAATGTTAATTATCCAGATATTGATTAATATTTGGTCTTCTGCAAATACCAAAGCGGTCTTATCAGCATCTGGTGAACCTTTTCTTTTTTCTTTTTTTCTTTAAATAGGGCAACGTGATACTAATTGTTCTTTCAGTGCTCTATCTGTAAAGATTAGGGTTCACAGAGAAGAGAGTTGTTCTTCGGTTTAGTTGAGTACTGCAGAAGTGGAATGAATTGTTTCACAGGTTGTACGGAAAAGAGTTGGACTCGCTCCCAGTCTCATGTTTTGGTTTGCCGATGGAGTCCATGACTTGTGTACAGCTCAGCTGTTGCTTCCAATTCTGCCAGTTTCAATTTTAACTTGGAAGAACTTATGTAGAGTGGCTTTCTCCTCTCTCTCTCTCCCTCTATTATCTCCCGTTGTCCCCTGGGACATGTTGTTTCTGCAAGCTCTGCGCGAGTTATCCCAGTGCATGGTTTACACTTGAAGTCAGTAGTGACTGACTGTGGTGGCATGTCCAAACATGAATGGAACTTGGTGCTCCTCGTGTGTTGGTTTTATCTCTCGTTTGGGAGGGAGGGGAAGGATTTGAATAATAACCTGGATCTTTGTATTGTTTCTGTTCACTGGAAACCAATTCTATATATTTCACATTTGTTTTTCAGTTGATGTGAAGCAAAACTGCCTCACAAGCAAGAGTTCATTCCATGGCTGTCTGAGGAACCTTGTGCTGACCAAGGGCCAACAGGCAGAATTGTTTGACTTCAGCAGAGCTTTTGACCTTCGTGGAGTCTTTCCTCATTCCTGCCCTGGGGCTGAGCACTGAACTGCAGCAAAGCCTGTCTGGACTGAGAGGGGTTGTTGTTTTTTCTTTTTTTTATCTGTTATTTTTCATTCTCATTTCATAATGAAAAGAAGAATTGTTGAGAGCCTGCATCTCTTTGATTTTTCTGGTTGTTTTCCAACTCAGGTCACTTATTTTTTTAGTCACAAGCTCTACATCTGCATTTTAACTAAATGGTTTTAAACAACAAATACCTCTACTACAATGTTAATGGCATTAATAGGGTATTTTTCTTTTGGGAATTTTTATTAATCAGTGTTTACAGTATGTTTTCTTCTGATTACTTGACAGTATTTCATTTTATTGTTTGTTTGTCATTTTATGAAAAGGTAATAGTTTTGGACCACATAATAAAGCTGCAATAAATTGTGCATTATTTCATGTAGTTTAATTGTCCATACACTTCATTTAAAAGAACAGAACCAGAAGGCTAAGAAGTGAAAAGTACAAGTGGATAGAGTCCAGCAGAGGGAGCAGGAGACTAAAGGCATAATTTTGAAGGTCTCAGATTCTGAGTTTAATGAATAGAAATTTCCTGTTTATACTTTATATGGTAGCTCCAATACCTCTTCCTTCTGCCTCAATATCCAGTGCTTCTGACCCCCATTATGGTCACATTGTCTAGGAGGATTATGTTCCCGTTCATGCTTTCATGTAATCAGCTGCAGGACAAGCAGCAACTCCGCAGCATGGAGACACATAGGAAATGGTGTGTTGGTGAAGAAATGACTTGGGTCTGGCTTGGGAGCAGCTGTGTAATTTGGGAATGAGAACTAATGCAGTTTTCGTGGGGAAAACAGTGTTTCTCACAGGATGCAGGGAAGCACCTTCGGTGCTCTGTGATACCTAATTTGCAGCTCAGTCAGTAGTTTCTGTCTTTACCTTTTCCTATTGTGCCTGCCTCTGTTTCTAAAAGGAATCTTCCAGTAGTTGTACTTAAGCCAGGTTTGGGGGACGCACGCTTGATGTGACTCAAGGACATCCATTCACCAACTGGCCGGATCATTGAGCAGTGACAAACATGTCTTGTGCTTGGCAATACATCTATAATAAACATTGTTCTTTACAAGTCACTTCCATCTCCTTTTCTCTCTTTGAACAAGCAGTATTTTTGTTTGCTCCTTACAATTTTGTTTGGCGTTTACTATACGTTTTTACAATTTGTTCTAAAGTCAGTTTTGCTCTGTTTTTCATACTAGTTTAAAAAATACTGGCTCAACTGAAACCCCAAAGCAGTTTGTTATTGATGTCAAGGAGGCGGGATTCCAAGCAGTGTCATTTTGTACCTTGCATAGAGGTAATCCAAGAGAGAAGAGCTCCTGGAGCAAACAACTGCTCCGCTCAAGCAAGGATGGCAGAATGTGGTCCTTTGTGTAGCGAGCTGTTCAGATGCTATAACAACAGAGTTGCTTTTAAGACAGATTCATCACTGCTTTTTGCAATCCCTGTCACCTGCTTCTCTCAAAATCATGTGTTTAGATTTGAAGAGCTTGCTTTGTTGGTATTGTGTTTATTTTTGACATGGATACAATACAATGGACACATTCTGCTGTACAGATACACTTATGTGTGGGCTTACTTACAAAACACATAACATAATGAAGATTGTAAGGGAAACGTACATACAAACAGTTTGCTTTGATTAGTGGCATCGTATTATTTTCCAGAGAAGACACACATTAATGGAAAGCCATTGAAAAATAAAAACTGAAACACAGTATGTTTCTATTGGTTATCTACTAATCCCAAGATCTGATCTCATAAGGTTCACATTACAAGCAGTAATTGAGGCACAATGGTTTGGATAAAATTTCATCCATATCCTGAAGTATATCTTTTAATATATATTTTTAGATAAATTCCAAATTTTGCTCCTTAACATGTTTATCCTTCTATCAATGTAAAAGACTAGTGGTGAGGTGAAATTAATAATGGAAGGCTTTGGAATACTAAACCTCTAGGCCAAAGTATTTTTCCTGGAAAATGCAAAGTGAGGTAGTTAATATTGTACATAGACACTGACACATTTGCACACACGCACACATTCTAATGACATTAGCTGCATGAACAGGTT
This sequence comes from Aramus guarauna, assembly GCA_013400195.1. Classification (NCBI taxonomy): domain Eukaryota; kingdom Metazoa; phylum Chordata; class Aves; order Gruiformes; family Aramidae; genus Aramus; species Aramus guarauna. The sequence continues at coordinate 1,317,277 of VXBL01000173.1, read as the reverse complement.
AGAGCATTCCAGTCTGTTTCCAATCCCTACTTCTTGCAATACGCTCTCTCTGTGTTTATATGCAAAATGCTGTCTTTGTAGAACCATGGAGTACATCAATGCTTGAGGTGTCTTTGGAATTTGCTGAATGAGTTTTTTCTCTGCTTGCTACCACTTTCTTATTAATAGCTTTCCACATACGTTGCTTTTTGTTAGGAGACAATCTCATTGTAACTTGATTTTTTTACTTCAGCTGGTGTTAGGAGGAACAAAATTCCAAGTGCCTCCACCAGCATTGTGAAACAAGGCCTACAGCTGAGACCTCAGATTCAAAAATGTCATAGATTGTTCAGTTTGCTGCATATTAAATCAAGTTAGTGTACCACAACAACACAAAACAACTTAATGTCTAACAGTATTAACCAGAGTACCCATGGGTCATTAGGTCCATTTGTATCCAAAAAGACTTGTCATTCTGTTTCAGAGACAGCAGGTATTTGGCTATGGTGTAGTAGTCTGCCAATATGCTTGTCTTCCACTAAAACTGCCTAGAACTTTATAAAACAAGTGTTCACAGGATGGATTTCATTACATCAGATTTGGCTTTCCTAAGTTGCAAAGTGGTAAAAGGTGAAAGTCTTCCAAAACCCCCTTCTACCCTGTACGGAAACAGCGAGATCTGTTTCAGAAATAGTTTGATGAAGTTCTCACTTCAGGGTCCAGAACATGCTGAGCAACTTACAGTATGAGTGCTCCATACTTTCCATTGCACGGCCATTGAGAACAGAGGATGGACTGCATGTGCAAGATGGAGGTGGTCATTGTATTTGGAAGTACTGTAGGAAGAGTTCTGTCATTTGCTACAACATTTTAAATTCTTTAGTTAATGTTTAGGCTTTCTGTATAGTCATAAAAGCTCTTTCCTTGGCTATAAATACAATGATGCTTAGCATTTATATGATGTTCTTTGTATTCAAAGCACTTTCCACATAAAATCCCTTTGCTGAGTTTGTCCTTCCTAGATGGATGTTCATAACTCCTGTTCTGCTCAGGGAATTGTTTGGCTGCATCTGAGCGCAGAATTTAACTAATTTTCATGTTACCTTTATAAGGAAAGCACTCGTCCTGTTTTACAGCTAAAAGAAAAGGGCAACATAGTAAAAAGAGTCGTCCATTGCCACAGAGGGAACTAAAAGGAATTGGGAGCAAAGCACTTGACAAAACGTTTGTGCTTAGTCCCATGAACAAACCACAGATCTACTCTCTCTCATATACTTAAAATAAATAGTTGTCAAAATAAGCAGTGTATTTTATAATAAAACTGTCTTGGTCTTAACCTGGATGCAACTGCGCAACCATTAGTGTTTATAAAAAAAAAAATAAAAATTGGAAAGTTAAAAATGTCACTGTTTTAAAGAAAATGAAAGAATAATATTTCTGAATTTTATCATTTTTTTATCTCAAGAAGGTATGAAAGACAGATGGGATCTGCCCTCTGCAGACATTATTGTTGCTGGTAAGATTACTGATTCAATGTTGATTTCTTTCACTGAACACTAGCAATGAAAATTAACTACTGGAGAACATGAGTAACTTTGAACCAAGAAGTAGGGTTTCTAGAATGTAGAAATCTTCATCATACAGCTTCAGCAGAGCACCACTGGTTACAGGTTTCTCTGTAGGACAGCGTTCTTTATGTTCACCTTGGAGGACTTGGTTCAGAATGCTTTTACAACTCTACCTGGCAAACAAAGCACCAGCTTCTGCCTCATCTGCGTGTCCAGATAAGGAACAAAGCTCACAGATTGTGGGTGAATTCATTGTGCAATATCGTCATCCAATGACGGAGACATTGCAGTGCAGTTGGAAGGCATTAGTTCCCATTTTTTGCATAAGACAAAGGTGAAAAAAATACTTGTTGTTTGCCAGAGACTTGTGATTTGCCTACTCAACAAGCATGCTTTAGTTCTATAAAGTACAGCCCAGAACCAGAGGAGTAGGTGAAGAATGGTGCTTGCCCTTGTGATTGTCTGTAAACTAGACTTACTGTGACATCTGCTGTGCTGCATTCCCAGGGCAGTGGCAGCCCACTGTTCTCTTGTCAGCCTCGGTGTTTCCATAGACTGCATGCTATCTGTAAAAGAAGCTGCACTTTGCTATGTATTTGTAAAATCTCCAGCACAACTGGGCCTAATTTGACTATGCTTTTAAGGCCCTAATGCGTAAATGTTAAATAAGAGTATTAAATCCCTCTGCTCGTTGGATGCTCTTTTTCTTCTCCATGCTGTATTATTATACAAGATCCAGACAAAGATCTCTGTCCGCAACGCAGCTGAATAATATAAAAGTTGCTTACATATTAAAGCTAAAATAAACAAAAGAAAAAGAATTAGGTTACAAATAAAGAAACTACAATGTTTAACAAAAAATGGTGATGGCTGTAAGTGGCACCATTAACATGTATTTTATATTATGGCATTACACAGACTTAAATCTGAGCGTATCAAGTAAAAGATAGAGCCAGGGGAATATGCCCCTTTCCTCTGAGCATTTTTCTCCCAAAGCTTGTGTGTGTGACAGGGGAAGGAAGGAAGGAGAAAATGGTTTGTGGCACTACAATTGCACACAGTAATGTGATCCAGACAGACAATTCTGGAAGTCTGGTAGTATTACTTATGGTGGTACATACATAAAGCAGTATAGCTGTCTATAGAGTAGTTCTTTCTCTGCCTCCCTCACTCCCCCAGCATCGTGTACTTGTGAGGAGTGACTGAGAGACATAAATATTGCAGTAATGCACACTGTACAGGTTTACTTTCAGCAGAAAGGTGTGATTTTGTCACGTAGCTACGTCTTGGCATGCCTGCAGGTCAAGCTCCTCTCTTCCATGCTTCATAGATGCTTTTCTTGAATGTCTCTGTGATGCTTCTGTGTTACGCTGTGGTCGGTAATGTTTCATGTATCTGTGAATGCCACTAGATTCTTCCCAAAAATTCATGTTCTAACACCAGGTCAGGAAACAAGCAACTCCTTGTGCAACAGGTTGTTCTCTGTGCACTGTACCTTGGTCCGTCCTCCGTAACTCCTGGGCCAACTGGCACAAGCGTAACCCATATGAAAGCATAACTGATGTGATATTCTTAGATGGTCCAGAAGCTGGAGTGATAATGTTTATACCAAAAGTAGTGCATGGCGACCATCAATTGGACAGGACAGTAGGAAGGAATGGTATCCTGTAACTACTCTTTTGTTTCGTCTCTGCCAAGAGCTTCTTAAAATGATGGGCATCACTGTTGTCCATTTTGCTTTTGTCCTGTACGCCACAGCCTTCTGCTTCAGCTTGCTTTTGGTTTTATCACCCATTCTGCCTGAGGATTTGCACGGTAAACATCTAACATGTATGCGTCTGGATCCAAACAGTGCTGACCTGAAATGGAAATCAACAGCCACGAATCATAGGATGTTTTGAGCACATTGGTATGTGGGACAGAGCTACATTAAAATGTCCTTGAAAGTATCTCCGACTTGCACACAGTGACCCTACTTTGATGTGTCCAGCTGAAATATTGCCTGGATACAGACAGGGGCTTTGGTAAATTTGCCAGTGGTTTTACTCAGTGAGAGTCATGAATTCACTTTCGCTTCCAGACAAGATGCCCCGCATCACACTGAGTTAGGGACAAGGCATTTAGTCTTGGTGAACAAGTATTATGTTTTGTTTAGAAGCATTAACAACACTGTTACTGTAAGTGCCACAGTATGGGGATTTTTTTATTTCTTTGGATTTACTGGGCTGGAATTAGAACTCTGTGACTTCGTTTCTACACTATTTTTAAATGCTGAAAATATAGCTCTGTAAACCATGTGTTCCCATCCAGCTAGGATCTTGTAAAGAAATAAAGGGAGTATATCAAGGTTTTTGGCAGTTACCGTTTTGCTGATTTAAAAAAAAAAAAAAAAAAAAAGAGTCCTCTGAAATCTGGCCCTTTGAGGGTTTCCTTAGGTGGTAGCTGAGACTAGGAGTTGGGTGGTTGGGGAGTCCCTGCTGCCTTTGCCACAGAAAGAGGCATTTTGTGTCTCTTAATTGAGTAATAAGGCTATAAATTCTTGAGCTGATTTGTTGGACTATATTGCATTTACACTGGATGATGGAGCCATTTAACTGGTGAGTTTGCATTGCTGTGACACGAAGGGTTATGGTAAAATTTCTGTACGGTTACTTGTAAGCAACTGCATAATCAGTGGGCTGAGGTACCCAGAAAGATCTAGGAGTGTAAAAATAATTTTAAATGAAGATGCAAATTAAATGTCCAGATTTTTGAAAGAGTGAGGTGGAAATACTTGGGATTGTTTCACAAGGCCTTTAGGATCTTCTCCTGTTTTAGCATTGGTCAGTCGTCCTGTTTAGCCAAGCAAAACAAATCACTAATCAAATTTAGCTTTGTATGAGTGTATCTTCAGTAATAAAGACTTTGCTTCTTGACTGCTGCTGAAGCAAGTCTGTGCTATTTTGTAATAACTTTATAGAAACTGTTTAGAGCTGAATCTAGAAGAATTAAGGAATAGTCTAATGAGACAGTTGACAAAAGGCTCCCAACAGACCATCCAGAATTTTCATATGAATAGAGAAAGGAGCGGGTCAGGACTGTGCAATATCACACTAAAATCTGGTTTTTGACCTTTAAGCCAGGAACTTGTGTGGCAAGCCACTGTTGTTGTTATTACAAAAATGTCACTGCATGAAACACGGAAGAAGACAAAATCCCTGCTGCAAGGAATTTACAATCTAAATAAAACACACGGATTAGTACGAGTATAGTACACCCATACATGCAGCAGCTGAATTCTCAATTCTGTGGTTTTTATTTGGAGGAGGTTAACACTTAAATATAGTGAGGAAGAAATAGGTCTTGGGAAAAGGCTTGATGGCGAGGTAGAATGTGCTTGCGAGAGGAAGACTAAGAATCTCTTAACCATGGAAAAATGCTCAATTATGAGAGTGAGAGAGGTAAGCAAAAGGTCAAATGAATTTGGCAAGACTGTAAGGAGTCCTGCTGAGATCCAGCCATCGGTCACTATCTCCTGCAAGGTGCCCTTCCAGTCTTGCTGGAGTCAGAAGGAATCGTTACATTGATTTTAAGAGCTTTTAGGTCAGGCTCCTTTCCTGCAGATGGACTGGAGGGTAGGAAAGACCCACCTGTCTGAAAACAGCACTGCCCTGAGGTGTTTTAGGAGATTAAGGACAGTCAGATTTGAATTTTCAAAAATGAGACGTACCTATATTTCCTCCAATTTCATGTAAACTTTGGATCTGGCCTCTCATTTTCTGTGATGATCCGTGGCTAGGATGGAAAAAGAACATTCAGTTTGTCTTTCGGTTATAACCACTGTCTTATCAACTGCCATCTATATTAAGCTAAAAATTGATATTTTTTGCCCCTGTGAACTTACTTATCGAAAGCAAGGACTTCTACCAAATGGGGCACTGCAGAATACTGAATCTGCTACAGAGGTAGATTATGTGTTGGTTAACTAAACCTTCTAGTATATTATTTATTTTTTATTATTTATTTATTTAAAGAACAGAATTATGTGGTAACATGGGAAGGCTTTGCAGAAAAGACTTTCAGATACAATTTACCACTTCCCCTAACTGTTAATAAATATTACCTTACAGAAATAAAAACATTAACATTTTATGGGCAGATGTAAGACAACCACTCTGGGTTCTCTGTGCAGCAAGTCTATAAAACGTATGGTTTTAGTAGTGACATAACAGAGGTCAGATTGATTCTGTATAGGAGCCAATTATTAAGTAAAATATAAAGAATAAAATCAATGATTAAAATTTCTTTGACCAACGTAACCATAAATTAGCAATATTAGATTAGAAAAAGAGTTCTTGTAACACAATGAGTCTTTGAAAAGGGAACAATCTATTCATTAATGGTTCTGACATTATTGTTCAGGAAAAACAAAATGTTCTGATTTACCCACCTGTTTTCACAGTGGAATCGAGCCAGGATGTCTTTGGCTTTTGTTTGGCTGTTGAGTTGAATTGCCATAGAGACTTTTGAATGCAGTGGAGCATAAACTCTTATCACCCCCTCGGGTATGTCAGACTGCAGGTATGGGGGAAAAGTGACAGCTCCCTAAAATCAATATTCAGTAGAGTAAGTCTAAGGCAAATATTGTTCTAGTTCCATTCAGAAGCAGTTCTGCAACTCTTTTGAGGTTGCTTGCAAAAATCACTGGCTTCACTTGATTATTCAAAAAACATATTTACAATCATACAAATGCAAATTTGTAGATATAGTATAATGAGATACAACACAAAGATGCAAACTCCTTGGTAAGTATCACATAAATGCACGCAGAATAAAGTAAAGCCCTTGAATTTTAACTGCTTGCGGTAATATTGAGTCAAGTTGTTTTCTGAGATTTTAAAAGTTATTTCTGTTGACATTGGTCAGTAAACCAACTGCTCATTTAAAAATACATAAAAATGATCAGTAATAGCTGCTTTTCCTTTTAAAGATTAAATTCTCCTGAGGCATGAAGGTCCAGTTCTCTGTTTCCACTTACTATAGCTTCAACTAGCTTGAAGCTTATGTACAGTAAAATATCAGAGTGTCATATGGTTTCTGTTAATTTGAAATTTGACCTTGCATAGGGTTCAAATGATCATCTATGAAGTTTATGCACTCTTCCATGATTAATGGCAGATAAATCAATTAGCAAGGTTTGCATTCCAGTTCTAATCCAGTTAATACCATGCTGAGTAGAGTACAATAGTCTCTCCAGTCTCTGTCCCTGTGTAATTTAGAACATCTGAGACCTGGGGATTGTGTTAAGTGCTTTCAAAATTCAACTCAGTTATCCAAACAGAGTTTGCCTCCAATTTACCCTTCATATTTCAGCTACCTGCCATGGCTAGAGTCATTTTTATTAGATGCAAAGCCAATTACTATGATCAATGAACTTGTCTTCCCGAAGGTGCAATGACTGCAGTAATTGACTCTCCTCAGAAGCTCTCACTGTATTCATTCCAGTAATCTAAACCACCATTTTAAACAAACATCTATGTCTCCATCTGCACCATAAATGTTTGTCCTACCCACAATATATTTCAGTCAATGCTGGCAAATGAATTCTCCAAAAAGCTGAACTAGCATGGATTCACAATTCATACAAATAATTTCTCTTTCTATTTTTTCCCAGACGTTCTCTTCTGCATTTTCTCTGTTGCCTGTATTAGATGGCTTATTCTCTGTTTCTTATAATCTGTTAATATCACTTCTTCCTAATTTGTCTTTTCTTTTGTTCTTCAAGACTATTCTTCAATAACTGTAGAGTCTCTGACCAGTTCCTTGATTACTACTCTTCCAATTCACCATCTTCATTCTTTTAAACCTCCATGGAAGACTGAAGATTTTCTCTCCAGGTTATCAAAGGTAGTTACCACATGGAAATACTACATATAAGCTGCTATAGGGATTGTATATGTTGTGCATGTGTACACAACATGTTTGTTGCCCAAATTATATGTTGCACCTAAAACGTAAGTTAATTTTAGGTGTCTATAGATGTAGCATACCTCAAGTAAATCCCTAAACTCCATATCCAGGCAGTGGAGAAAAGTTGGTGGCTTTAAGACCTCCAAAGGAAGGTTTTTGTATCAGACTTTCCTATGTCTGAACTGCACCCTGAGCTCTGGAAATCCTCAAAAGTATCCACCTCTCTCCTCTGACTAAATGGAGAATAACAATACAAACTACTTTGTTAGGCATTTAAAATTTAGATTCAGTTTTCGTGTCTGTGTTAGGCAAACTGGGTTTTCTCTCTGCTTGGGAAGTTAGCGCAAAGCTGTAAGACTAAGGCTTGCAAAGAAAATATTGAGTGGCCTGGACCATGGCATGGGTAAGTGCAATTAATGCTAGTATGGTCCATCCTACTACTCAGCTACAGATCCATGTCTTTGTTGAATATGTACAGATCGTTGCTGTCAAGGACAGTCCACATATGACCATTTTCTTGTAAAATAGGTACAAAACCAGCATGTGTTTGTAACAGCTTATAGCTTGGGCTGCTAGAAATCATTCTGCCTTCCTCACCTTTTCTCAATCAATCCCCAAAGCATCTTACCAAGATGTTGGACTAGGAAGCACATCTTTCAAGATAGCTCCCAAATCAGCTTATTTTGTACAGCAAAATTTCCTCCCCACTCCCAGAAGCTTTCATGAGATAAAAAAAGAGGGAGGCTGCTTAAAGCTGCCCTTGAAAGTGGTATATTTTCATCACACCTCTGGTCTTTCAGGTCTCTCCCGTTCCATGGTCTTTCTCCTCAGAAGTTTTCTCACTCCTTTGTCAAACATCAGCTGCCTCTTGCTGTTGTTCATTGCTGCCTCGTTCATCTTTCTCACTTGGGAAATCAGGAAGGATGGGACCTAAAGGGATGAAATCAGAGCTGGAAATATACAGTATTCCTCCCCTCCCCCAATAAAATTGGTGTTAAGGCTTTAGAAAGGCACCAAATTTAGGCAGCAGAAGATCTATTTATTCCCCCAAAATACATGCAATTAGTAGCTCCCTTGAACAACCCACAGTTATTCCTGTGGTGAAACTGTAGATCATCTTTCAAAACCATATGAAACATTTCAGTGATGTTTGCAGTTATAGAAACTTCATTAGGAGGTTGTCTTTGCAATCCCCATCACACACGCCCCTCTGTAATGAGAAAATGAGCTGACATTGTCATCATCTTCATGCCGACCTTCGCAGTCCAGCAAGGACTATGGACTAAAGTTTAAACAGTCATTTAATCTCATTCCAGTCTAGATATCTCACCTAAGCATCTAGATTAAATCATTCTCCTGTGTAATCAATGGTGTGGGATAGTTACCTCCAGAGGGCAATTTGAGCTAAAATGGATGTCCTAGATAGGTGAGGTAAATCTCCAGCCAGAGGTATCTGCCACCCTATCTCATTCTAGATATAGAAGACTCCAGCCAGTTTCCAAAGAATAGCTAACTCTTCTAGGAAGGTCAGTTTATTCTGATTTCTACTGAGCTGCTACATATAGCAAAATACTTCTGTGTACTATATCCATAAAGAGGGAACCAGGGTTACTTACTGTCCACAGGATGTCCTGGTACCGAATTAAAAGCCTCACAATGTGCGCTGTGGTGGCTGCTGCTTGCATTTCTTGTTGGTTTGCACGTTTCCCTTTGTAGATGAAGAGGTTTGGTGCAACAATCATAGAAACATTCCACAAGTTCATTTTATTTTTCCCTTCATTAGCAACCACCTTCTTCAGGAACTGAAGAAAGGCCTGGAAAAACAAAACTTGTTATGCTGGGTCTCACAAAATAGTTTACTTCTTAAATGCAGCATTTTCAAATGCATAATGTGTAGCTTAAAAGCTGCTATATTTGCACTTGGAGGTGAAATTTGGGGGTTTTGCATTCTAATTTGGATCACTGATACTCGCTAGCACAACCACCTGTTTCAATCACAGAGGAATAGTTAATGTTATCAACATACACATTGATAAATTATCTATCACTTAAAGCATAACCCCCAAATCCATAAATCAAGTACAGTGTCTGCACTAAGGTTCTGAATCTTATAGTACAAGATATTAAAGTGTCGCAATGGAACAGTTAATTTCTTCATAGATTTCAAGGTGCCCATTTTAATATATTTGGCCAAGGCTTTTTATATCACAGTCACCAGGGTGATCAGCCTCTCTTTAAATGTGCACCAGTCCCATATATCATATAATGTGAAGAATTTCTGCCAGCAACTCCCAAACTTTTATTCTGGGATAATGAAAGCAAGAAGTGCTCAGTGGTTGTTCGTTGACGTCACTTCTGCACATGCATGGCAGAGTCAAAGGAAACTCATTTCCCTTTTGGGCAGTTTATTCAGAATTTTGCTTGAGTGACTGAATAGGATGGATTGCAGCTGTAGTTAGAGTTGAGGTCTGCCAATGAGTCCTTTTGCAACTCTATACCATTAAAACCACTGTCTTTGTACCCTGACATTGTAATTAAAACATTTTTACAAACCTAGGAATTACAAAACAGAAACTGTGTTGGAGAAATTTCTAAAATCTCTTTATAGATAGCAAATAGAGATGCATTCAGTTTCTTCATCACTTCTATTTTCATATAAAAGCCTAGTAATAATTAAGACTACTCATCTAGCATGTGTTTTACATATACTGCTCTATATTGATATAGACTTTGGTAGAAGAAATAACCCCCATTCTTTAGAGAGCACTAGTAGACCGCCAAAGGCTTTAAAGAGGGTTGTTATTCTTGTCCCTTGTTATTGTATAAATAAATACAGGTAAAGAAGGCACCTGGACTCATATAGCTGTATCTATACAGTGCATATCTGTACAATACATTGTATCTATACAATAACCCCAAGGACTTGGGGGTAAGAAAGGCTCATTTGTGGATGAAAGGCTCAATAGCAGCTGGCAGTGTGCGCTTGCAGCCCAGAAAGCCAACCGTGTCCTGGGCTGTATCAAAAGAAGTGTGAGCAGCAGGAGGAGGGAAGTGATTTTGCCCCTCTACTCTGCTCTCGTGAGACCCCACCTGGAGTACTGCATCCAGCTCTGGGGGCCTCGCTACAAGAAAGACATGGAGCTGTTGGAAAGAGTCCAGAGTAGGCCACAAAGCTGATCAGAGGGCTGGAGCACCTCTCCTATGAGGACAGGCTGAGAGAGATGGGATTGTTCAGCCTGGAGAAGAGGAGACTCCGGGGAGATCTAATTGCAGCCTTCCAGTACCTGAAGGGGCCTACAGGATAGATGGAAAGCAACTGTTTATCAAGGACTGTAGTGACAGGACAAGGGGTAATGGGTTTAAACTGAAGGAGGGTAGATTTAGGTTAGAAGTTAGAAAGAAATTCTTCACTGTGAGGGTGGTGAGGCACTGGAACAGGTTGCCCAGAGCAGCTGTGGATGCCCCCTCCCTGGAAGTGTTCAAGGCCAGGCTGGATGGGGCTTTGGGCAACCTGGTCTAGTGGAGGGTGTCCCTGCCCATGGCAGGGGGTTGGAACTAGATGATCTTTGAGATCCTTTCCAACTCAAACCATTCTATGATTCTATGATCTAAACTGACCAGTGGGAGACTTTCAGAGGTGGGGACCTGCATGGTCCTAGTGAGCAGGGGACCTGATGCAATATCTGGGAGTTCCTGGGCAGCTTGTTCACCTAGGTTTCCTTTATATGGAAACAAGTCCAAAGATGCAACCAGTGTCTCTTAGGGTCAGGTCAAAGATGCAGCCAGACCTTGGGGCTCCCAAGCACTTAAAATGCCTCTAGCCACCGTGTCTGTATCAGGAAGGAATACGTGGGTGTGGGCATAGGTTTGTAAGGCAAACCAGGTGAGGCTGAGGTCCTGACATCCATCTGTGTTACAGATGTATGTTTCAGGGGTTTTGGACTATCTCCTCCTGTCTGGTCCAGTGCCCTGGGAGCCCTTCAGCACCGGGAGTGCACTAGGTAAGCTCTTGTTTAACTTTATCCCGGATAATTTTGTTTATACAGAGACCCAGAAACTGAATGTTTTTTTCCAAACTATGCGAGGTACTTGCCTCTTTGAAATGGATGCTCCAAATAAGTGATGCCTAGGAGCCGTTTACTGACACCAGCAGTTGGACAACTCCAACAACTACTTCTTAATTGCTTGTAAAAGAAATAACAGCCAGGGAATTGGAACATCTTTTCAAGGAAATGATAAACCCCACAGATTAATACTTTCACTGTGCTGTGTCTGATCACTGACTGGTAGAAAAAAAAACCAGATCTCTCATTTAAAAGTCAAAAGAGCCACAGATGGCAGGTGACAGCAAAGAAAGAACTTACCTTGGCTGTGTCTCTGTTGGCTTCAGGCAGCAGCATGATCAACAGATGCAAAGCTTGTAGCTGTAACTTGATCTTGGAAATTTCTAAGAATATGAATAATTAATTTTATTAAAATCCAGTTGCAATTGGTTTGTTCTAAAAACATTGTTGGTCAGCAGTTCTAGAAACACAGCAACCACTGCCCAGTGGCGAGCAATGCCAGAGACTAGCATTTTTAGGTGTTGATTAACCATAACTCTTTTCCCAAATATAAAATCAATTTAATGAGTGGGTTTTTCCTCATCATCTTGAGTCTTTGTCATAGGGGCAAGACAAGGGTCTATAAAGTTCTGTCTAAATAGCAAGGAGCCAGTATTTTTCAGTATTAGCTAGTTTCTCTTCAATATTATGGTCAGAATGCGTTGTGAATATAGTTCAAGTATTTTCCCCCTTTCAAACTGAATATTTGTTTTCAGAAAATTTTCAGACTAATGATATTGAGTAATTTGCTGAGTGCTTGTGCCATTGGAGTGCAGACTGATTGCTTATAACTGAAAAAGTATTTGTCCCAAATTTAGCATGCTAGTTAAATGTAGAGCCCCTCAGCAGTTACAAATAGCATCATGTTTTCAGCAAGTGGTATATATTGATACTGTGCAATGCTCACTAAAAGAGCTGGGGTGGAGAAGATGAGACAAATAATTCTGTCATTTGCTTCCACTCAGGGTGGATGAGAGAGATTTGCAGAAAAAAAGAGTGCTTGTTGTGGATAATGTATCTGTTAGAGGGAATAAAGTCACTTTATTCTACACAGACACCTCCTGTTCAGTCTTCTCCTCTAAACTGCTAAGTGATCATAATTGCATGCAGTCTGGGACTCACCATGCTCAGGTACATGAAGGTTACAGGAAGGAGTCACCTCCTTGTGCCCTTTAAACTACCTCATGGAGACACTGAAAACTTGGCTGCAACCTTATATAAAGGTTCTAAGTTTTCTGTACCAATTTGCCTGATAAAGTCACCATCTTAATAGTTTCACTCTGTCCTAGCTCAAGTGAATTTACAATGAAGTAATAGGTATTGCGAGGTATTACTGCATTCTTCCTGGAAGAGAAATGAACAAAATGTACTGAGAATGAGAGGGTGTATGTACACTGAAAATAAAACCCGACTGCCCAAAGCTTGCTGCGATCACATATATCTTTGCACGAATATTCTGACCTCAGCATAAACCTTTACAGAAATAAAATAGATCCAATAGATAGCAGCTGAAGGGCAGTGACTTGAGTTTACCTTGCAGGAATTTTCATTTGTGAAATCCATAATTTGTGTGAATTAGAGTCCATATATAAAAGTCATTGCTCAGCCATTGCTTGCTCTCAGGTTTCAAATCTCACATTAAACAGTGTGTCACTCACACTAAAAGTCTCTCCTATTAGCTAAATACAGAGATTTTTTTCCATTTGAAAAGGAAAGCTTGCAGAAAAATTAAATGTTCAGGCCAGGTACTCGGCCTTTTTTCTTCACTTCAGCACTATTACATTTTATCTAGATCAGTTCATATTAACTCCTTTTCCACTTACTTTCTACTAGTGTGATGAAAGCAGGCAGATATTCTACTGTGAAAAGCGGACTTGGGAGTTCTCTTATAAACATTTTCAGCAGTCCTGCTGCATCGTTATTTCGTACTTGGTCCCAGTCAAAAGTGTCTTCATAAAATTTTGCCTCTAGTTCTTGATGGAGATTCTGAAAGACAAAAAGAATATCTGACCTTTAATCATTCACTCTGACCCATCGGTCTGAGATCACTTCAGAAATCCTATTACAAACAACAGGCAGGTTTACACTGTAGTTAAATTATAGTAGCCCTAAACCAGCAGCAGTCTAGGTACAGCCGCTCAGAGTTCAGAGTTGGTTAACAGATTGGATTCCTGGGGATATTTTGCAACCCAGGTTAAATTTGGTTTGCCATAGCCAGTGACCCATTTTAAAACAAGACAATTTTGTGCAATGTGTTAGAACTAGAATCAGAAAATTCAGTTAAACAGGATTTTTAGCGCAGCTGTTCTTTTTGTTTAAAACAGTCTCCAGAGGTTTTGACCCTTAAATCACAAAGTAGTGTAATTTCTTCCTTACTGCCAGTGAACTTGCTAGACAATCTGTTGGCATCCAAGTCCATGGGCCTTGAGAAAATAGTTTTAACTTCAGGTCTTCCTGTCTTTAGGATTTTTTCTGTTAGGATTGCTATAATTAGATTTGATCACATTGTAGCAAAATAAAGGTACCAAACCATTACTGTCAGAAAACCTCCACTTAATACGTGCCAAAAAAACCCTCAAAAACCACAAGAGATATCTAAGACAGGATTGATTATACTATTTTGGGTGCTCATTGAATCCTCTTGTTCTCCAGTGTGAGCATCTTGCTCTGTAACAGTCTATTTAGTTCTGGACGGTAACTGATCAATGTTTCGCATGTGTGTGAATGGGAAATGTTCGGTAAGGTTCCTAGCAGGAAGAGAATTTGGCTTCAAACTCAGATCAATGTTTGGAAAATGCAAGCTCCTCAAAAATTTTTTGGTTAATAAGGTTTCAGGAGGCTGTTGTAATATAAGGATATCCATAAATAATGCAGCTTTCACAATTATTACTGGACAAACACTGCCTTATCCATAGGAAGTTTGTCCTGCTTTTTGTGAGACCATTTATGGCAAAATACATCTGTAACTAATATTCAGGTTTCAGATCATGTTTTTGTCAAGTGAACTTTAATATTACACAAAAAAAGTTCAGTCCATTCAGACAGAAAAGCTTTAAAAAATGAATTCTGTTTACCCTGTCTCACATGAATAGAAGGAAATTACATATCAAATATGGTCACACATAATGAAGTGAAATAATTGGCACAAAAGGAAATAGAAAGTCATTCAGGATTTGGTATATAATGTTACAATCTCATTTTTACTAGCACATTTTACTGGTTGTAATCTGGGCTCTCTCAGCTTCCTCTGTATTCACATCCTTTGCACATAATCCATACAAACACCTGGATTAAATTCTCTCCTGGTAACTGACTGGGAAATGTGGAACAGAAATCCTCACCTCATCAAAATCACAAGGAGAGAGAAAAATACTCCACATTTTTCTGCTGAGAACTGGGGAATAGCCATAGAAATAGAAATAGAAAGCAAGAGTTTTGAAACAAACATTTTACACAGGCAACGATAAATGCATATATTTATACACTCTGCCCCCTTATACATATATATATATGCACCTAAGTAATTTAAAAAACTATTTTTTTGCAAATTTCTTTTAAAACATGACTGATTCTACAGTAGACTATCATGCATTTTTGGTTCACTGGATCTTTTGTTACAAACCAGATTACAGACAGAGGAAAACTTGTATTTATTTTTTCTATTCTTTGTTTTATACAAGAGTAACCTTTAATCACTTCCATATGCCTTTTCTTTCTCCAAACAAGACAGAAATAAAATTGGAATGCCCTCAAATCCTAATGTCCTAATAATGTATGAAGTCTTTGAAGGATGAAATCTGGATCCGCTTTGAAAAAATCTGTCTTTTGCTGGCTGGCTTCTTGGATAGACTTAAATGAAGCCAAAACTCAAATAATTTAAAACTTTCTTATGAGCAGTTTGACTTACCACCCAGTATAGGAGAGTTACATACAAAGTCATATCTCATAGCAGTTCCCTGGATACAGGTTGTGAATAAAAAGTGAACAAGACACAGTACGGGTTATGCAAGGAATATGAAAGTAATTTAATTAGTTAGAGCACAGCCCCACTGTGTAATTTCCCCAGAGAGGTTGGAAAAAAATTGAGATTGTGTGAAATAGTACTTTAAGTATTTGTATGAAAAAATGAGGAAGCTGCAAAGTACAGTCCAAATTAGGAGCTCCCTTCTGCAAGATGTGGCACCTTGCAAGGTGCTGAGTGCTTTTATCAATCCACAAAGGGAGCTGGGATGCTACTGCCTATCTTCAATGCATTTCATGTAATGCCGCTTTTTCTTGTGCAGTTATTTTTATGATCCCCAGCTCATCAACATTTAGCAATTATTTCCAACATTATTCTTTGTGTGGCTGCCACGATGTTGCCTCAGAAAGCAAGACAAGCTTTCTTGAGGATGAGAAAGTGGGAGTGGGATGCACTATAAGAAGTTGTTTAAACCAGATTTAACAAACACACAAACAAACAAACAAACAAACATACAAACCCCAAAACCCAAACACCTGGAATAAAACAAAAAAACGTGGGAAAGAGGTAGACACAGCTAAATCTAGAAAAAACTTATTTTCCTAATTTGCCTCTGCCAAAGCCTTCCAGCTCCTGGAATCAAGTTAGTCTGGAGAAACAATTGCAAGCATTACTGCACCACAATGTCAGGTTATTTGGTACCAACTATCCTGTGTTCATAGCCTGCAAATAGCCTGTGAAAATGCAGTACTTGAGGCTGCCAAACAGTGAATGCAGGCCAAATTTCTCTCACTTGGAACATGAAATTGTAAGATCACAGAAGATAAATGAGAAATAAAATGACACAAAGGTTAAAATAACATAGAATAAGATCTTCATCTGAAGTTTGCTCAGTTTAGCAACTCTGGATTTCTGAAATAAATTAAAACAGAGATAAGATCACAGCAATTTTAGGGGATAGAGATAAACTGAAAGCATCCCTCAAATTTTAGTGGAGAAAAACTGCATTCAACATCAACTCTGTGCTTTATATAGAACATTAACAAATGCAAAGCAATAGAACACATGTTCTGTGATTTATTGGTTCCCAGGAACCAATCTGACCTTTCACTGGTAGGAACAGAAATGCTGATCTACACACATTAGTATTTATGTGCAGTGTGCATTTGTGTGTGCTGTATTATTTTACATAGAGTCTGTGGTCCAGGAGACAGAAAACTGGCATGAGCATGTACCTTGACTCTGGAGGCAGATCCAGGCACTCGTAGAATTCCTTCGGTTTCCAAACCCGTTTCCTCAAGCTTGAGCAGCAACTGAAAAAAACCCCAACAAAATCCAGGAAAATACTCAGAAGCATTTAAAAATACTATTAACATTTTTACACTCTAGATATCCTTGAAATTAATTTTAAAAAGATACATTTGTATGTAATATGCTAATGAAAACAAGCCAGCTCATATAATCAAACCTTCCTAATTTGTTCTCCGTATTCCTGAGAGTATGGAAAACTGATAATGCAATATGGTCCTCTGTCCTTGATTTGAGACTTAACACTAGTATAGAACAATTAACACATAAATGTATTAATAAAAGGGCAGATACACTGGGTAAAACACAATGGTGTTTTGAGGGAAAATTAACCTCTGAGAATTGTTTAAATCTTTCCCCGAGGAGCACAATGGAAAAGTCTATAGATAACATACATTTCTGGGAACTGAGAACTCAGATTAGAAAATGATCCCAGGATATTTGAAATTTCTGTAGGTAGAGGAATAGGCTTTCCATTTTAATTCTTTATTAAAAAATGAGTATGTTTTTGTTCAACATAATTTAGGCCAAGGGGAAAAAATAAAATAATTTCCTAGCATTTATTCATACAGCTCTGGAATTTCACCACCATCTCTGCTTCCTGCTGTAGCTGTTGGATCCTTCTAATTTCCCATGGTATCTTGACAGCAGAGCTGTGGAGCTGATTGCAAAGTCATGTAAATATTCAAGTCATGTCAGTCTTTCCCCTGCCACTCCACACCACTTCCCCTTTTGTCAGTATTTACAGGGAAATTTGTTATAGTTCTGAGTCTGTGTAAACCTTTGTAATTGCATGTGTGCTTGTGTCTGTGTAGCTGTCTCTAAGACATCTGCTAGATGTCATTGTACTGTCAAACGACTTATATAAATGATGTTTTCTTGTCATACAAACCTCAATGAGGAGATACCACTTCCATTCTGGAAATAATAGCTAAGTAACACCTACAGTGTGAATTCATGTGAAATTAAAACTCCTGAGACAACTCATCTCTGCCACTTTTGCACACATACAATTTTGTGTGCTCTGATTTAATGAGAAAGGGAAACAGAAACCCAGACATTGGTTTCCCAAAGTTTCCTATACAGTACTATATAATTACAAAAATGGACAGAGATCCCCACCACAGATAAAACACATAAAAGGAGCAAATTTTGTCTCCTTGTCACAAGGTTTTCAAACTACAACAGACAGACAACCCTGTAGACACCTTCAAGTCTGTAAAGCCTACATCTTTTGTCTGATGTCTGCTTTGAGTGTCAAAGCAAATGATGGAAATGTGAATCTTAGTGGCCGAGTTGTACTCACTTTTTGGAAGATGAGGGGTACTTTTATTCCAGGAACCTTCTTTTGATCATTCTCCAGCAGTATGGTGAGAGGGACTCCAAACAAACCGTTTTCTTAAAAATAATAACAACAAATATGAAAAAGAGGAAACACAGCCTTGTATGTGTCTTCTTCATAATACTGAGCGGTGCCCAGGTTACTGCCATGGGGATGCCACAGCATGGTACCTCGTCCTCGCACTCTTTCCATGCGGTTCCTCTTCAGCTCCACCCCCAGTGCATCGTAGAAGGCCGTCAGCTCGATCAGAGAGAGGTAGCGGATCTTCTTCATGTCCTCAGGAGAGAGGTCTCCAACCTCTGTCAGTCCAAAACGGCTTTTCCGAACAATGAATTTCTACAGTAGAGATGGGTCGCATCTTTATTTGCACAAAAATTACAGGATGTGAATTTTTGTTTCGAAAGAGATGCCCGTATTGTGATAGGAAGTCATATTAAGGTAGATGGATAACACCAAAGAGCTGAACTACAACTCTATATATTGGCCTGGTATGTTGACATAACTTGCATCCATCTGAAACATAAAATTGAGCTTCTTGCTCATTAGGTTCTCTTGCAGTTTGAGTGATAAGCAATGGTGGAGCCGAGGTGCCAACGTCAGTGCCTGTACTCCAGCTGGGACAAATGAGCTACATGCTACTTAAACTTTTGCTCAGTTTCAGGAGGATATAACACTTTGCTCTGCTTCTGCCTCCCCTAGAGTGTCTTTGAATGCTGTTGAAGTAGCTGACACATTTCATCATGGATAGGGTTGTATATCAGTTGTGCGTGTGTGTAATGAACCCATGCCTGCTTTGCATACTACTATTAATTTATGAGATCTTTTTGGAGACTTTATACTAAAGACCTGAGGAAAAGCTCAGAAGCAAAATCACTTAGTCCTGATGCCAACCTGCAATTTACTGGTACTTTTTATTACTCAAGAAGTATTTAGGTTTAGAAACAGTACTCCCAGCAGCAAAGAAATAATTTATTCAAGTAGGCTTGAACTAAATGATACTTAGCAATGTGAGGGCATGTCAAGATGTCTACATATTTTAGAAACTGCAGTGTCATGGACCAGAGCCAGGAATGTTGCATCATGACAGAAACATTTGTACAAATGTCAAAAGAACAAATATCCATCAGTTTTTGACATAGTGGTTAGACACAATAACAAAGCTATAGTAAAAAGCATGCTTTTCAAAGAACTGTGGATCTTTGGTATTGTATGTCGTTTTAATTTTATTGTAATTTAAAACAGTATTGTTACTCAGAGGTATAAAGAAATAGCGTTACAAATCGTCTCCTCCCTTTAATAATGTTTTGCTTCTGGAGATTTCATCCCAGTCCTCCCTTTTTTAAACAAATTTGGACTCAATATGTTTAACCCCTCTTTAGATGAAGCCTGTCCAACAGATTAAGAAAAAAGCAAACAAAAAAAGAATTAAACCTACACCAGATTTCAAAAGCAAGAGAGGATAGAGGACATCTAGATCATTTAGGTTAGGACTTCCTAAATCACATTGCACATGGTCTTTCAATAGGAGTTAATCATAATTGGGGGAGAAAGAGTGCAGGAGATGGAATAACTAATTTACATGCTGTCTGGGGCATTTTAGGCAAGAATCTTCGATCCCTAGAAGGCAACAGTTCCACTGTTACTCTTATGGCAAGACTTAATAACATAACAAAAACTACATGGAAAATAGTCTTCTGAAAACACATGAAATGCTGAAGAATATCTATGCATTTTGGCTCTGGTGATGCAAAAAGTCCAAAAGCAGTCAAAGCACAACAAATCATCTAAAAAATAAGAAACAATCACACAGTATATATAGATTTTCTGAGGGGGAAGAGAAGTATGTTTGCCAAGAAAAAATGACAAACTCTGCAAAACCAATTACAAAAGGTAGCTACAATGATTTTCCGTGGTGGCTGGTTGACTCCTAGGGTCACTGTGATGTGATGCAGTGTTAACACAAGATTTGGGGCTGAGACTCTTTCTTTTGTCTTGTGTCACAATTTTCCAGTGATTTTTCTTACAAACAGTGGAGTCATAATATGTAACACTGAAGGAGGTTGTGCTACCTTGAAATAAGATTACTAGCATTTTGGCTGAGGATCATTTCTGATAATGTGTGACGTTGTTTCTATATGGAACTATACAGTGTACTAAGATGGGCCTGAAATGCCTACTGACTCTTAGTTCTGTAATATCTTCAACTAAGTCACGTTGATCATGGTCCCACGGTGGGGAAATTGCATGTAACCCTATTCAGACAGTGATATTGAGTTGGCTCTTCTGGGAGCTGCAGGGGACACGCTATTTTATGATATATAATCTCTCTCTGTGTAGCTCACTATATGCCATCCATGAAGTTGGTTATGTTAATTTGTCAGACCCACCCTAGAGAAAGTATGATGTTGTGTAGACTTCAGTCTGGCCCTGTCGACCCACCTTGAGGAAGGAGGGACAGTCCTTCAGAGTCCAAGTGACTGGTTGCTCTGTATAACAGAGCAAGAGGTGATTTCTTTTTTTTTTCCTGGGGTCCATTACAGTCTGAGCCATTATGGGAAAAAACAAATACCATGAGTGGCAGCATATGAATTAAGAGAAATGCCAACATCAACAGCTACGATTGTTGACTTTATTCAGAAAATCTCTGTCTGTGATGAGCTGGCATATCTCTTGTGTACTCTTCCAAGCACACAAAATGGTGTCCTGCATGCAGAATAGTTCATCTCCAGCACAATACCAGCCTTTTCTAATACTAATCAATTACGCATCCACAGGTCCATGATATTCAATGTGGCATCTTCTCTTCCTTATTCGTCACCAGATTCCCTGCTATATCAACTAGAAATTGTCTGAGCTGTTGCAGAGAACAATTTGTGTGTGTGTGTTATAGTAAAGTCTGGGGTCCTAGGTTTGCTGTTACAAGGAGCAAGGATGAACCTTTGGTTTGCCAAAATCATGATGAATGCAGAGATATCCTTACTCTCCACAGAACACTAGGTTATNAAAAAAAATCCCAAACCCAAAAACCAGACACACTAAAGCATGGGGATTTCACACCAGTTGTAATCTACTTGGTGCCTTTTCCCTCCTTTCAACAGGGAAGCTTACTTCTGCATCTCAGGTTCTTCTTCCTTGGTGGTGCCTGAGATGGACAAATGGATAATTCTCAGATAATTCAATGTCTGTGTGGATAGCAACAATTTCAGATTAGTTCAGGATCTCAGGACATTATAACATTCAGGAAATGCTTCCAAAAAATTTACAGCTATTTCATATTTCCAGTTGTCAGTAATGGAAGTTGTGAGGACTGATGGAAACAGAAAACTGACTTCCTTGACTTCAAGAAATAATTCCAGATAATGACACAACTGCTCAGTGTATGTCTGGTTGGATGATATAATAAACTTTCCTTTAACCATTCATGTAGTATCTCCTATAGTGTAATTGCACTGAACACTGATTGGAGACAGTCAGTACTGCTGCAGGACTAAGGTTTGCTTTCCCTCCTTTATCCGTGAAGCAATTTTGAATCCATGTATTAACAAAGACAGATAAACTGTGGGGGAATAAAGTAGGAAAGTAGACCAGTAATGAAAATGATTGCCAGTTTTAGTACCAGTAAGTGGTCTTTATTTCTATGTGAAAAATGTGTGGATGATGCAATATTTGTGGATTTAGTTACATCTGTGATGGGTACAAGTAAAAACCAGGGTTGGATACCCAGTTTAGGTTTGGTTCCTCTCTGGGAATCAGTCACAAGTGGTAGGCAGGCACAGTGGGCGGTCTCTTATAAAGCACACACAGCAAAGGACGGCTAATGTATCTTAACAGACTCCAATGTGCTGAGAATATAAAGCAGGAAATTACTGGGTTAAAGAAAACAATGACGAAATATGTCAAGAACAAACTTACAGGCAAAGCAGAATCTTCCTTTTTGAACCTCTGGTTTTTCGGCCATTCTTGGGTTTTTGGAAGGACTGTAATGGATTCTGAGAAAGAGACCTCATAGGAGAGCTCTTCTGTTACGGATGGGCTGCCTTTATCTAGTCCACAGTCTAGACAGCTATTAGCTGAAAAGAATGGAAACTATATATGAATGCTGAATGTATGCTTGCATTTAGTACAAAGACATTAAAAAATTGAACAAAGATGACAAAAATCTTGAGAAAGTTTGAAAGGAAGTGCTTCAAAGAGGAATTTCACTGTAAACCACAGCATGTTCCTGTTTTGTCTGGAGGAAACAACCCCTTAGAAATAAAATCCTTATTTTCATTTTAGATTATTTAACTTGTTGCTTTTCATGAGAAAGACAGTCAAGTTGGAACTTCCTGTTTAGCAGGAATTATCAAGTTTTTGTACTCCGTCCTTGTCTACCCAGGCCAGCAAACTGTGGTGGCACTTGTCTAATGAACAATTAAACATAAAAGTTCTCGACAGAAAAATGCTGTTGACACAGTTTCTCAGGTCATTGTTGACCTATTTGCAATCATAAGACATTGTGCATATATTTTATATCCTCACATACATATATTTCTCACAGTTGCTAATTTAGGTCTGTAGCACCAAAACAGGACACAAAGTACAAATTTCCATTTTGAAAAACACTATATTTACTGGAATTTCTGGTAGATATTGTGAAATGACTTATTATTCTACTCTAAAATTTAGTAGTCTACTGACATTAGTGGATGCCAGAGGAAAATTTTTGAAATCAGTGCAATCAAGTACAGAAATACCCTATTGTCATGGAGTCCAAAGTGTGATAACATGCATGAGTTCCAGTGTTGCCAACTTTCATGAGTGCTCTCTCACATTGCAGGACAATTTTTAGGTTTCCCTTAAGGTCCAGCTCCTAGACTCATGCAACTGGAACAGAATCATAATTTTCATTGGAAGTGAAGTAAAATTTCAGCCCCCAGGACTGCAGAGAAGAGTTTACGATCATGACCCAAGCGCATTCAAAAACCATGGAAACCAGAAAGTGAATTAACAAGCATTACATGTTGTATAAACATATGCATGCCCCATGATTTTTGTATCATTGCATTTACAGATACAGAGAGTTAAACATTTTTCACAGCACACTTTGTTTTCAAGTCTGGGATGAAAAAGCTAAATGGCTTCTGAACTGTGGCCTTAGATTTTACTTAATGGCCAAGCTGTTTTAAGATGTTTTCCATCTCTTTCCATCCTTGGACCTGGGACCACAGGCTATCCACAGTGTTCCTTGTAATTTGGTTCCCCATATGTTCTAGTACAACTGCTTGTGGAGCAGACGTATCAGCAACAAAATGAACAGTTTCCGCAACCAAGGAAAATGTCTGTGGCACTATATCCAGAGGTAAACATTGAAGACACCTGTTTTGAAACTCAGGTATTGATACACCTTTAGTTAAGCCCTGAACAATGACGATGGGAAGATCTTTCAAAATAAAAGATAGACATTCCTGTGGAAAGCTGCTGACAGTTAGCCAGAGATTGAGTAGAGCAGAGCTATCTTTTTCATTAGCACTGCCAGTCACTGTCAGCGCAAAGTGTTTAAAGGGTGTCCAAAATAACACCATTAGTAGATCAGAAAAATAGGGCAACCAGAAAAAATGATAAATTTCTAATACTACAATTTCTGCAGTACTGGAGAAGAAATGTTAAGGAAATATGCATCTTTCTTGTCATGATTTGCAACAAGAAAATACACTGCTGGCATATTTTGGAGAAATTCTGCACCTCTGTTTAGAGGTTGTTTTTACATTCCCAACCTTGCAATCAGTACTTTTTAGACACTGATGCCTCAAGGGCAGCAGTCTGTCTGTACAACACCGGTCTTGAATGGGAAACTTTGGTTCCTGCATGACAATAAGCTGACAATGATTTTAAGAATATATATGCAGTGCAGCCCCGACACAGAAGAGGGGACTAACCTCAGAACCACAAAAAGATCTTTCTGTCTATCATTTTTCTAGGAGGAAGGGAACACTGGTTACACATTGGCATACTCACAGCTAACTGATTTCCAAACTGGCTTCTGCCCAGGAAGCTGGATGCCATTAGAAGGAACTGGTGACACTGGAACTGTCTCAAATGTGGGCTGATAGGCAAGGAAAAATGATCAGACTGCAGTGAAAGTAAACATCTATGGACAGAAACTGCTACAGTTCAAGCAACAGCGAATCATTCTCAGCTTATACTCTTTTGCCAAGTTTAAACAACCTGTTCTGATCTGCCAGAATACATTTTTCATAGCCAGGCCTGAGAATTACTCTTCCCCAGGCTGCACATATTTGGATCATGTTGAGGTCAGTACCATTGCAGCTTGCTGTAACTAATGAGTCCTGTCCTATATAATGACTGAAATTAGCTAAGTAAATTGCTGTCCATAATTGTACTAAGTGAAAGGTCCTCATCAAATTGTAATCCATCCTGCTTTTAATCATTTTGGCCTCAAATCTTTTTGAAGACTCTCTGACACATGTCAAGCATTCGCTGCTCCCAAGCACCTGTCAGAAACCAGGCTGTTCACTGCCTTTTGGGATTTGGGCACCAGGAAATTATTAATGGATAGATGCCCTCCCACTATACTAACATTTTATCAGTAAACTGCAAAAAGAGTTTTAGGGAAAAAAGACCTCTTCTATAGTCAAATTCATTTATTTCTGCTCCAGAAATCATTCTGCACTGTGTGAAAATGGGGGAAGCATGTGTGGCACAGCAGACAAGGGACTCTGAAGCCCAGGGAGTGACTTTCAAGTACTGTCACCTCTTCTTGGAAGCAGAGTTTTGCTCTTGTTCTCAGCCATTTTGGGTCTCATTATAAAGATAAACCTGAGAGTTTGTGTGTACACAGGGCAGTAGCAGCTCACCTGCATGTTCTTGGTGGGGAAAAAAAAAAAGTCAGGAATTTAAAAAATGCTCTGAAGGGTACTCGGTGAAAATAACTATAATGCCCCAAACCAGTCTGGTACGTTTTCTGCTGTCCTTTGCATCCCAGTGGCAGCCCTTGGAGCCCCCTTTCTCAAACCTGTTGCCTCACCATGGAGCAGCCCCAGCTTTCCAGTTGAACCTGCAGCTGAAGGCCCCAATCAGCCCACAGTAGCCACCCTTTAAATCGTTCTTCACATTGCTAGACTGGCTGGTTATCGACAAGCAGCAATGCCACAGGGCAGAAATTTTGTCTTACCCATTTGTAGCCAATCCAGAGGAGCAGCATTCAGGCTGCTAAAAAATGTCAGGTATTTAAAAGACAGGCAGCTCTTCCAATTGGAAGCCTGAAATAATGTTGCAGTTGTTTTAGTCATTCTTATCCTCTGAGCTGTTTAGGTAACAAAGTCAAATGTAACATGAATAAAATCTCTCCTGAGAGAGTCCATTCAATGGTCTGCAAACTTGATAGCAAACAGGAGTTGAGTCACATGGACTTCCTTTGCCAGAAGACTGTAAGGATCATTGATTTTTTTTTTAAAAAGGAGATCTGTAGAATGCTTTTATGATAAAATCCCATAACATTTACACAAAAGGTTTTAGGGCATAAAAAAAACGATATAAATTTCAGGTGGGCGTATGGAAGTTGAGGGGATAGTTAAACTTGCCTGAACAATTTGGGAAAAATCAAACATAAAAGCAGCTGCTCTGCTGCTTCAGATCCAGATAGAGAAATTCATGGTAAACCTTAGCAACTGGCTCATCCACTTTCACTACTCAAAACGTCTGACCCTCCGAATGGTATTCGGAATAGATTTACAGTGAAGCAAATTTATTAAGAGGAAAAAAAATAATCCTTCCAGCCTTGTTACACAGGTGAAATCAATAGTGAAGCAGCTGCAGCAACCCTGTTAGGTGAAGTAGGGTGGAGCTGGAGGAGGGGAGCTGACAGCACAACTATGTCTCGTACCCAGCAGTGCTTGTGACAGCCTGCAGGCTGCTCTAGCTTGTGGCAATTGAATATTGTGTATCAGGTACAATATCAGGGCTAGCTAAAAACATCGTATTTTAGGTCTCATTTCCCAGCCTCCACAGGGAGAGTGTATGAAGAAGCCAAATCTATGTCTCTCTTGTTAAAATGTCTTTCAAACAGGATAAGCCCCCCCCCGCCCTTTTTTTATTAATCTTAAGATAATATGATGCAAAGAAAGGGTAGACTGGGAATAAAACCTTTTTAATGCATGCATTTTAAAGATCCAGATTGTTTCTTTAGTAAAAAAGAAGATTAAAAAACTTTGGAGGCTCATGTCTTAATGAATGTGAAAGGCCAAGAGTCAAATTGTGTCCTTAACTAAATTGGGACAGCTTTATTCATTTGGTTGGAGCTCCAGCAATGGCAAAACTTCTCATATCCTGATTTCTGACTGAAAGTGATTCATTAGACAGTTCTCATTATCTGATACTAAAAATGAGCCCAGTGTTTTCTGGCACAACATATGCAGGAATTTCCAATGCGAAGAAGAAACCAGAAGAGCAAGGATAAGATGGAGATGAGGTAGATAGTTCTTTAGTAGCTACCCACATTGTAGAAGATGTAAAAACAAATCATGGGAGCACCAAAGCAACCAAATTCTATCATCAGCCCTGCAGCTAAAGGAAATAAAGGCAAAGGAGGATAGCCTTATAGCTCTGGTCAGGATACAAGTTGCCCATGCTTTGGATATATTTGTATTTCCGAGCACTGTTGTCACAAATGCCTTTTCATGCAAATAGTTCTGGGTTAGTCAGTAATTTTTCTTTAATTAGGATATGTTTTTCTCATGCATTGCTCAAGTAAAATGCTCCTAAAATTCTTGAGGAGTTTTAGCTGATCACAATGTACGAGGTTGGGCTGTTAATGAGCATGATGCTTCATTTCCTCCCTCCAATAATAAAATCAATGCTTCTCCCCCCATTTTTATTCTGCTGTTGATTTTTCTAGGCTGGAGCACTAGCAGAGGCGATAGCTTCTGATGGAAGCAGCAGGGTACCAGCAGTAAGGAAAATCAGGCCACTGTGATTAATAAACCATCCAATTTAAATCTCCGCAGTGTGGCTTTCAGTTGAGTCTACTGTGTGTTGGCCTGTCTGAAGCAGTGCAGAGGCACCTTAGCTAGGGCAGGCTGCTCCACCGAGGCATCGCTCTCAGTGGGGCAAGGTATAAGGTATGGCAGGTGCTGCATTTTACCTCCAGGGAGCATGGCACATTTCCAGGGTGGGCAACAGAAAAAAACAATCACCCAACACCAAACAGAACAAAACAAAACAAGGAAATACTGTTTCTTTTCAGTCCACTTGGGCTGTTGAGGGAATACTCCTGCCCTGAGGGGATGGATCTCTGGGTGGGATGAGGGATGTTGACTCACACAGAGGCTGGCCACCAGGCAGTAACAACAAAACACCTAGCAGGCAAGTTTTTTCACAACAGAGAAAAGAAACTAGGGCAAATCTCTCTCTTCCCTCCCTCCTGGATGACAACTATTCAGTGGTCCCCTAAATCTCATCTCAGGTGACCCTAGCTAGCTAATCACTTTTTCTCTCATCATTAGCCACAGAAGAGAGTAATCCATCCTGTGACCTATCCCTCTAGGCTCCTGCAATGCTTAGGTTGTTGGGAGGAGGGTATAAATCCATCCTCCTAATAGGGAGGATTATAGAGTTACATGAAGCAATTAGAGCTGTTTTGCTATTTGCAGCATGTTTACTTCTTCCCTTCCCAACTAAAAAGCAGGATGGGAAAGCAAATCTCCTGCACATCATTTCAAGCAGTCTTTTCATGAGCCTGTCTTCAGCAGCTGTGCTGAAAATATTTGCTCCTCTCTGTCCACTGTTGCTCTTCGTTTTTGGCTAGATTGTTTTTAATCCAGATCTTTCCCAAACTGATTCATCACAAAGATTCACTGACAGCTGTACTGTCATGCTCAAAGTTGCAGCAGAGCACAAGAGGCAGCTTCAGCTGACACCCCCTTGCAATGAGCTGCTCAGAAACACACACACACACATGTGTCTGTCCCTGAGGAGCTGATAATTAGGATGGACTTTCTAAATGCCATAATGAGCAGCAGAGATACGAGCAATGGTCAATGGGAATACCCGACGGGTGTTGGGAACCTTGTAGGCTTTTAGAAATACAATCTGTTTCACAGATCTGTTTCCATTGCAGTGAGGTGATAGTGTGCTCTGGAGCTGTGCTTGTGTATCTGTGTTTAACATTTAGGTAAGCAACCTGCAGAACTGTGCATTTTTGTGGGAAGAAGAATTAGAAGTCTTAATTACTTTGTCAGTCTTATCTTTCAGCACAATGCAGAACTAGTAAGTGAGCTGAATTTCAGAGGAGGTAAAGCAGTGATTTGAAGGGCAATGTCTCTGAACCTCCTGATTCCTTTAACAAGTGAGAAGCAGGTGAAAAATAAGCAGATCAAAGCCAGACCAATAATGTGCCCATCTGAGAGAACGGGTATAACATTTATTTGGCTGATTGACATTAGTTAGGAAACTTAAGCTTTATTATAATTAAAAAAAAAATTTAGACACTTTAAAGATTTACAAATACTTGAATCAGGAGAAGTGTGTTAATCTAATAAGTGCCATCAGCTTTTTAATGTTCATGCAAACATGCCTGATGATTTCTCATGCAAGAAAGTCTGCCCACAGGAAACTACTGGATGTTTCCGCATGTATTTGTGGGATATGTGCAAGAGGTTCAAAACAGCCCAGATACTTAAATTGGAGAGAAAAGTTAACTCCTCAACAATTATATCTTTGTAATTTTAATATAACTATGCAGCTACAATTTTGTTTCCCATTTTTTTTGTTTTAAATTCATGCAGGATGCCAAGCCTTGAGGAGAAGGTAGGACAAATAGAAAAGGACAAAGGAATTTCATGATGAAAAAATGTTTCTTGGAGTTTTGTAATGGCAAGAACTTTAATATTAATTTCAAAGGTGAGCTTGTGAGCTTATTGGTGACTCCCATTTAAGATACCATGAGTGACATATTTAAAGTCATATGTGTTGCTTTGAGCATTGGACTAAACTCACACAGTTGACTGCATTCACCAAAATCAGAATGTGTAGGGATAGGAATTGGTGCGTTTAGAGCTATCCTCAGGGAAAAGTGGATGAAACCACCAGAGGCAATGCTCATTTCTGAAGCCATGAAGCAAATGAACAGTTAATAGATTTTCATTTGCTACGTAAGTGAAATGTAACTGCCAGTGTACCAGTTGCAATCATGCCCGCAGGTGTTTAATTGCTTATGCATATTTGAACCCCAGTTGCTTCATTACAGAAGTTTTACTTCACCACTGAGACTGCTGAGTAAATAGTAAGTGTCCCCAGAAGCTAGCAAAAATTTGAATAGCTGCCAAGAGTAACTCACCAATTTCCAAAAAAGAAGAGAGTAAATGTTAGTCTTGATAGGAGATTGCAGGAGGAAGGCTGGCAACAGATACAACATTATGTCACAGGTTAGCTGCAAAACTGTGCACCATCTATTTTATTTGGTTTCTTCCTTTCCTCTCAAAATGTAGCAAATGCAACATTGAAAGTCTGGATTTAGTGTCAGGTACTGCTACTGTCTGTCTGTACATTGTCAGCAGCAAAGGGTTCCTATCTGGTAGAAGCTTTGATGAGCTGCTTGCAAAATGCCTAAAAATTAAGCTCAAAAGCATTCGGTAGGATGCATTAGCTACTTACAGAAGAGTCACTGGTGCCAAAGATGTCTCGCACATCCCGGACTGTGTGCTTGTTCTTCTTCCTCAGGGTCTGAGTGTAGGTGTTGTACCTCTTCTGTACAGCGGCAGCTTGAGTTCGGGTCAGAGTGGACAGCAGGGCTTGGCCGTCCTCCTCTTCAGCTCCAGAGATCAACGTAGATAAACCTACGTCTTGCAGCCATTCTGCCTCCAGCTCCCCTTCTGCAGAGGAAGAGTGCATGTTACCAGGCCTGGTGGAGATGGAGAGGGGGTTAAAGGAAGGGAGGTGGCATGGTGGATCACTGCCTTAACCTTTACCTCTGGAAGACTCCACTTCCAATCTTTCTCAGGCCACAAGTTTAAATTAAGTTAGCTTTGTCAATATACTGTCAATTTTCAGTTTGTCAATCTCTGCACAGGAGAGGCTTAGGAGAACAGAAGAGGTATTTTTAACCTGTGCATTAACACAGGTGAAGAAAGCAGTAGAGGGCCTAGCTTGACACAGCAAGGTCGCTAAATCTAACATGTCATTCAAGAGCATAAATCCCCTTGGTTACCATTTATACAGTGGTGTACCAGATGAAGCCATTTGTCAGGTGGAAATTAAATTAGTATTGCAATTAAAATAACCAAAAATACCAAAGTGTTGAATACAATAATGTGTTTGCACACTAAAGATGAGATTTAAGATACTAGTCAGCTAGCAATCAGACACCTAGTGACAATGCCGCGCTGAGAGAAGGGTGATGTCCACCTAGTCCAATAGCCTGTTTTGAACAAGATGATTAAGAGCCAGAGATGCTCACTAAAGAGCAAGGGTCAGGTAGAATTAGGTGTCGAAAGGCCAGGTAGAGGTGGAAGATGCAGAAATAGCTATCCTTGCATGTTAGGTATCATCCTGATTTCTAATAATTAAAGACTGGCTAGTACTCTACACCAAAGTATTTCTTGATTAGTGACTAATATCTTCTTGAATCCTGTTCAATACCTGTTTCTAACTGGCTCAACGCTGCAACTAGTTCCATAGTGAGATTATGCACTGTGTGAAAAAATATTTTCTTTCCTGGCTCTATTAGACATGAGGAAAGCTTCTGCTATCTTCTCACAGAGCCACTTCTGCAGCTCTACGCCCCCTTGCCCAAAACCTTGCCATGCAAAGCCAGTACAGGGTTTCAGCTTGCTACCTGTTACATTAAATTAATATTCCCTGTCACTGTAGGACAGGGAGAAGCTCCCAATCTACCTTCTCTAAATCATTTAGTAATTTTAAATCTTGCTGTCATTGCCTTTTTGTTTGTCTGCTTTTTAAAGTAAACAGTCAAGTCTTTTAAAATCTCTCTTCACAAAGGAGATTTTGATGTCCTTCATTTTAGTTCTGTGAACAACCCTAGCTCAGCAATAAACTGCTTGAGACAAGACAATAATTGCATTCCAGCTTTGTCTGAAGAAGAGGTATTACAAATAAACATGTCAAACAGGAAATGGATTAATTTGCAGCATGTTCTATGAAACAACTAGTCAGTGCACTTATTCTTCCTGTCCCAGTAGTTGTCTTAATGGTAGGTTGGTATTTCCACTATCCCTTTATTGCCTCTTCTTGACACCACCAGAATGCAGGGAGATTGATAGATACCAGTTTGCTGCACTTTAGCAGTTAGATAGACAAAAAATAAAATTACAGGGCTGGATTGTATGGACAAGTGAAAGCATCTTACACATGTGCCATCACTGACTTCATTGTTATCTGCCTTGTCTCTTTACAAAGCTCTACAAAAATATCTGCTTCTAAAACCTCTGTTCTGTGTTAGATGGGGTGTGACCAGCCCATGAACTAGCTTGTGTCCACTTGGATCCTTTCTGCATCCACGGACAGGATCACAGGTTGTTCCTTTCCCTTCTTTGTCAGCTTTGAACCAATGGGTATTCTGCTGTCCTCACTCTTCTTCTAACAAGGTCTCACTTCTGTGTGCCGCTGCTCTAGCCACATCCATTCAGGTTCCAGTTTATTAGTTACATTCATTTTGGCTTTTGTCCTGACATATTCTTTCCAAGAATTTAGTTTTTAAGCAAACTTGGCTTTCATGGTGCTATGAAAAATAGTAAAGCAGACATGAAAGTGTGACTGCTTACCAGCCACCCCTGTGACTCGTTTTCTCTGGCTGTTGCCCTTTTCCTGTTTCCACCACTCACAAACAATAGACTAAGAAAAAATGACAACAACCAGAGGAGTAAAACTATTAAAGAGAATGAATTTCTGCATAAAAAAAAACCCTCAGAATTTTATGACACATAGGTTTAAATAAGGGCTAAACAAAAACGTTGTTTTACAAAACATTATTTTTATAGTGGTAGCTACTTATACAGCAGGGTCTTGATATTGTGTTTGATTATGCTTCACCAGAAGACAAACATTTAATCAAGAGGGTTCCCTCTGGTTGGTAATTCTCTTTTTCTCATAGAGATTGCTAGGAAAGACCTGTGCTTTTCTTTGAATTTCAGATATAACCTCAAATATTTCACAGCATCCCAGCCTTGTAACACCAAGTGCTAAAGCAGTTCTGCACATCACTGCCATCTTAACTGCCCCATGACTTCCTCTTTCCCCTACATTTTCATCCCTTGTATCACTTGTTATGATCTTCTGTTCTTTCTTGACCATAGTTACTAATGTCAACAGAGTAAGTGTGCTGATGTCTTCCCTTTCACATGTGGTCTGGCAAAACCCAGCATTGTGGTTTTGACAGTATCAGTGGTGCCTGGCTGCTATCACCCTTTGGCTTCCTTCTTAAGGATTCTGCATCTCTTCCTCTCAAAGACATCTCCAAAAAGTGATGAATATTTGCTTTTATTTTGCCCTGAGGACTTCCACATTGATTTTCAGTGTTTTGATCCTTGGCAAGGAGTATTATCCTACGAGGAGCTTAATAGAACTCGCTATTATTACCAAGATTTATAATCCCAGATTGAATCTATTCCTGAAGTTAATAATTAGAACAAGTGCTGCCTGGTTTTGCAATATATATGTGTTTAAAACAACAGTATGAAGGTAAATGAAGTGTGGAGATGAATTGCATTTTACCTTGTGGTCTCATTTCTAATTCAGGACAGAGGGGAAAAAATCAATGCAGTGTAATGAGGTGTAATCAGACAAAGGATAACATGGGACTGCAGCAGAGTTTGTGCTGCTGTGGCTCCTGTATTGCCTTGTCCTACTCCCTTACCTGGCTTGGTAACTCACAGATATGTGACATTTGTCTGACATGCAGACAAGTCAGGGACACCCAGTTCATGCTGACAATTCCATGAAGGAAACCCTGAGAGTTTGACAACCTCTTTCTGCATTTTCCAAGCTAGAGAGCATGATCAGACAGGAATTTTCCCAATAAGGTGAAATGTATTGAGGCAGATTGCTTTTCTGCCTTCCATAACAATAACCATAAAGTTTCAATGTTACACCTTGATTTATTTTTATTTGAGACCACAGGTCAGCACAAAGAAATGCAGTTTGGATTTAAGCTGCCAGACCGCAACCCTCATAGCAGATCGAGACTTCTGGTGAATAGAGGTCTTCTTTTGCTTCCAGGAGAGCCCTACCTGGAACTACTGGGTGGGAGGTGTTGCCCATAGGAACGGTACATGTTAGACCTAGATACCTCTCTGTGGGATACTTATCATGACTGGTTACATATTTGGTTGCTTAGTAAAGTAGCACCTTTTCCCTCTTTTCACCCTTCTTCCTGGTAGCAAAATTAATGACATCTCATTGCACGTCAAAGTAAGAAACATACTCGAGTTAATAATTGTATGGATAGAACATAATGTTGTTTCAAAATCTATCCCTAGATCAGTAGTTACCAGACTAGTGGCCATAATGCACAAAAGGGTTGCAGCAGTTACCAGTGGGTCATGACTCAAAAGAAATTCAGTTTCATCCTATAGTAGCACCTGGTATTTTATGTTGCACAATATAATGCGTTTGTAAGTGTGGTCATAACGGGGAAAAAAAAAAGAGAACTGCTGTTCTAGATTTTATCAAATAATCTAACAAAAAGTTGCATTGCGACAAGCTAGTGCAGACTATTACATGTTTTTCCAAATACATTACAAAAAAGGAGAGGGGAAAACGTTAAGGTTACAGAATGAGGTAGTAATACCTTCAGCATAATTTGTATAATTGATGAATGAATTTTGACATGTGGGGAGTCTGAATGATGTAGGCATCTATATGCTCAGACTTATCTCTAGTTTCTCCTTGAATTATATTTAAATTGGTCAATCTCAGAGAAACAGGCAGTTATACAACTTCTGATAGCACCACATGATATCTAACTAAAAACTGCTTCAAGACTTTCATAGCTTCTGCATTATATCCTACCAAAAGCCAGAAAACTGAAAATTCCAGTATACTAAATGAATTTTTTGGTCCTTTTATAAGTTTTGGGTTAGTTTGTTTAATGCTGGAGATGAAGTTTCCATTTAGTGCCACTCTTTTCTAAATTGCAGCATATCTGTCCTCCTGAAGCACAAATAAAATCAATGCAAAAAACTTTACTTCAGAAGTGAATTACCAGCCCAGTGCATCAACCAGACTGAATTATTGTTTCTTTCCAGTGGTGTCTCGTACATTGACTGTGATATTCAGAAGTGGAGCTACAATGATTGCAGACCCAGCCTAGTACTTTTGCTCATACTAAATGACACAAGGAAGGAGTCAGGGCATCACTAAAGAGATGAGGCAAAGCCAAGGTATGAGGAAGAAGTGGTGTTTGTGTGCTCACCATCAGCAGGTTTGAACTCCAAGAGTGTTGCTTCTTCAGATCCATCTTCACTGCTCTCCTTGATGCTCTCCACTTCACACCAGAAGTCCTCCATGGAAGTGCTGTCCATAGAGGCCTGTGAGTTGGAGCGACTAAATGCAGGAGGAGGTACCGACTCGTTGGAAAGCATCCTGTTAATTCTTCGATGAGGGAGAGACTTTCTGAAAAGAGACAGCAATGAAAATACTCTATCTTTCTATCATAGAATCATCATTGTGTCCAACTGTAAACCTAACACTGTCAAGTCCATCAGTCATGCGAACTCGTACCATGCAGACAAAGCATGCAACTAGGTTTTCAACTCTGTACCAGGGAGGCAGGGGACAAGATGTTGGAGACAAAGTGCACAGTTCTGGTGGTATATATGATCTCTGTTGCTCCTTACAGTTATGGCTGCAAGTGTATTTTGTTTCTAATAATTTATCTCTTTAATGTCCTTTAGTGTTTTACACCCTAGAGGGGGAGTCATGAGATACAATTTCTATTTCTAACACTGCTACTCATCTAATGAGACACTGGAAAAGTATTTTAACTTCTTTGTGCCTCAGTTTCTCTTTCTGTCCCTTCCTACAGGCTGAAATGCTTCAATGCAAACATCTTTGGGGGAAAATAGTCAGACTTAGGAACCCTGAAATATTTTACAAACTCATCTTGGCTCCAGAAAAGAATTAAAACTTGAAATATTTTAATTCAGATGAATAATAACTATTTATTTGAAAATCTTTTAAAAAATAATCCATTTTTTCTTAAATGAAATTAAAATAAAACAAATCTTAACAAAATTTGTCTTTGAAATGAAATAGTATGTTTTAGGCCAAAAATGTTTTGATCTCAGGTTCAAAAAAAAATTTCACTAAAAATCAAATTTCAAGTTATAATTCAATACAGTGACTGAATCAAAACAAAGAAGTTTGTTCCTTACTCCTTTGTTCTTGTATTTTCCCACTGTAACTTCTTGAAACTGAAGACAGCTATAAAAGTTCATACAAAATCTAATAAAATACCTACCACAGAAGTTTTGTCTGAATTTGCTCTTTCACATTATTATGGCTGCAATATTATAAGCAGCTTTTGTAAGTGTAATTACAGTAGTTACAGTAAACAGTAATAATAACCACAAGAATATTTGTACAAAGGAGTCAGGAGGTAACACAATTACGGTAGAGAGCTAGACTACAGGAATTAATGGAAAATTCTGTCATAAGGTCCTCTGGCCTTCACTTATCTGAATTAATTCAAACGAAGTTTCCCTTTCTCTTCCTTTTCTTTATGGCATCATCCTGCCAACAGGCCTTTGTTTAAAACCACAGACATCACTTTTACTCCACTAAA
>VXBL01000173.1:1235932-1281233 GCA_013400195.1 Aramus guarauna | reverse complement strand
AAAAAAAAAAAAAAAGACACTTCCTTTTCAATATTTCCCTCCTTGTCAAAGTTTTCGCAATGGACATATAAACAACATATTATTTAATAAAGCTGACTGGACATGCTTTTCCCCCTTTGAGCTGCTGTCTCTGCTCCGTCCCCCTCTCAGCAGCAAAGGGCTGGCTGCTTCCCTGCGGCTCCTGCAGCCTCCTCGCGTCATCTGGGTGGTCGCAGGCAATTCCTGCTGGGTTAGGTCTGAGCCCCAGGTTGGGGAGCTGTGGCGGAAACAATGGAGCACAACAAATCCAGCTGTGGGCATTATCAGAGCTTAGAAAAGGCAAAGCTCAGGACTTTGCCTCTTTTTGAGCGCAGGGAGGTGTAATACGGGTGATTCAGCTGCCAGACCTGCCCGTGTGCTCTGCGACAGCTTCTGGGGAGCAAAGATTTCAGATGGGTGGCAATATTTCAGCAGAAGAAAATGCACTATGGCGCAGTGGAGACACATGTCCTCCAGGAAGAGAAGTGCTTTTTTCAGTCTTTCTATCTTTTTTTTCCCTCATGAACAGCAAATGATTGTTTGCTTTTAAACAGAAGGCTGAAACTGGTATTGTTTTAATTAGAACAAGCCACAGTCACCAAATCTGAGAAGAATTTGTGACACAAGTGTGGTTAAAGCTATTTGAGTGCTTTCCATGTAGCTCTCCCTCTGGGGAGATGCAAGCTTTTCAGTCGGCTTTTGTTTGCAAAGCCTCAAATGACTGGGGTGCCTGATAAATCGTAATTACTGGAATTATAAGCCTGGAAGTTGGGGCCTCTTTTCTTTTTTTTTTTTTTTTTATGAATTCACCTATCTCTCTTCCCCACATCAGCATCAGCAAGGAAAGAAAACAAAGCAAGTCTCACAGAACTTAAATATAATGCATTAATACTAAACCAAGCATCCTCGAGCAGGGTTTTTAGCCAGCAGCAGCAGAAGCCCTGAGGGGCAGCCAGAACCCTCCATCTCGTCAGCTGGGAGCTGGTGGGGATGGGGGAAACAGCTCCCGCCAGCCAATTGCTTACTGCTGTGAAAAACTGCGCTCTTTTGTTTAAAAGGTGATAGTGAACACAAATAAGGAAAAAGGCAAAACTTCCTGGCACTCTGACAGCGTTTGGGGCCCCTTTTCGCTGGGCGCTGTGCAAGCAGAGGGAGGCGCTGAGGCCTGGTGTCAGTCAGACCTGCAGCGGCTGCCCGCCCTCCCGCTGCGGCCTGTCCCTCCCTCGCCTCCTCCTCCTCAGCCAGGGGCTCTGCCGGAGCCCCCCACGCTGCTGCCCACTCTGCAATTCATGTTCCTGTTTAGTACAAACCTTTGCGAAAAATAAGTCCCTACGTCTGCTGTATAGCACAGCCCAGAGGTCCCATACCAGCAATCATAGGAAGAAATGCTCTCGCTGGTCTGGAATCAAACACGTGCTGGGACAAGAAGAGGGCTTTTTCCCTGATAGCATCACTGGCTCCCATCATTGAGTCATGGTCAGGGAATTTAAACATTTCCTGCCCTCCCAGTGTGAATCCTGACCATGACCCTTGTGCTCTTCACGCACCACACCAGACTGATCCTTGGGCTTTGACTCCATCAACACTTCAGCTAGCTCAAACCAAGGCTTTTAATTTCACCATATTAGGAAGAAAGAGGCTTGGCGAGTTGTTTCTTTTCTCCCCACAATGAGTATGCTATTCTGTAATATTACTA
This sequence comes from Aramus guarauna, assembly GCA_013400195.1. Classification (NCBI taxonomy): domain Eukaryota; kingdom Metazoa; phylum Chordata; class Aves; order Gruiformes; family Aramidae; genus Aramus; species Aramus guarauna. Next base: position 1,279,519 of record VXBL01000173.1, on the reverse strand, counting down.
TACCAAAAAGCTAAATGCAAAACAGAACACGTAGCATGGCAACAACTGCTGTGGCAACCAGCTTTACCAAATACGTCCAAGGTTCCTGGGTAATTAACGTACATTTACAACAATATTAAAAGTACAGAGCTTATTTGGAAAATCAGCTGAACAAAGTCTCCTGAGAACGTCATATCTGAGGCTTGTTATCTCAGCTCAGTTTAAATCAAGCTGTGTAAAATTCCTGTAACAAGAGAGGTTAGGCAGAGGTGCTTTATCCTTATCGGTAAACAGCTGAAGCTTGCTTCCAGGTGGTCTGCTACAAACCTTCTGCAATTATTCCGAGTCTGCCTATTAAAAGCTCATGTGTTTGAAAAGACCTCTAGCTGCCGTTTTGACCCATATACCTATGGCTTTTGTCCTAGAGGAAGTGGTCTTGCTTTTATGTGATAATGGCAGTTGTCTCCATTTCCGCCAGCAAAAGCTGCTCAAAACAGTTTCAGGAAAAAAAAAAAAAATCCTACTGAGGAAGCAAAGCATATTCTTCACCACTTTTAATTCATTCTTGAAGGACAATGAATAAGCACTGACTCAGCAAGCTGCCTGCCTCTCTCAGAAATAGCTGAACAAGCCCAGGTTGCCTGTCACCTGGGAACTCTTGTAGCAGAAAACCTATGTTCCTGATACCTTTTTCATCCTCGAGGATTTCTGGCTTGTTTGCTCTTTTTCTCTGTGTCTGTAGAGAAGTTTACAAGAATAAAATGTTTTTGCTAAGCTGAATCTGTTGTTCTTACAGAAAATTTGAAAACCAGGCTTGTTAAGTAAGTAGCAATCACAAAGCTGGTGCTCAGTTTCGTTTGCTCCCTCACACACATGGGCAGTGGTGAGCTAATCTGAAAGGCTGACTAAATTAAACACAGGAGGGATCTTAGATCCTGGCTTCCTACATGGAAAATTCTGGGAGAGAAGGACGAACCTTAAAGCACTGAGCAAAAATTACAGTGACTCCGCTGAACTAGCTGAAATTGTTTTCAGGGTGGAATTAAAAAAAAAAAAAAAAAGCCACACAAACACAAACCCTTGAAAAAGGAAAGAAAAAGAAAGAAGGGAAAAGTATACTACAACAGCCAATGATATCAGAGAGTGCTTCTATTACTGGATATTAGTCACAGAAAAAAAAGGATTAAAGAGTGTCTGTAAGGAGAAAGATGATGATATCATGTAGAAAGCTTTCTGTGGAACGATTTTTGCCAATAAGCAGGGTATTTCCATGGGACACAAGAAGGCTGATTCAACTGTGACTCTGGTTTTGCCCTGGCATATGTTTATAATGCTGATGGAATGCCATAGCAAACCAGGCCCACTGAGCCTATATTTTATGTTCTGTATATGGTGCAGTAGTGTGCTATTCAGGATCTGACAGCACACATTGATTTCAGGATAGCCAAGCCAAATCTAATAAACAATTCTTATTATATCTCCAGAGTGAAGGTTTGTAAAACTGCACGAAGAGTTGGTTCGGTGACACTTAATGCTTGCTCACAGGCTGACTAATGATAAAGCCAGGCTTGTGTTTTCAGTTCAATTAAGTAATGGGTGGTAAAGAATCCATAAAACAAATGGGAGCAGTAAAGCCATCTTGTAGTTGAACCCAGTATTTAATCCTTGTTTACACAGAGAGACAGGACATCTTACTCTTGTGGGTCATTATGCTTCATTTCATCAGTGGGTCCTGAACCTGCTTCACCACAATTAGTCACATTTATAGGAATGGGGAGGATGAAGGAAGAAAATTCTCCTGGTCATTTTAGGACTAAGATCCACATTTTCATATTGCAATCATTCTATTGGTATAGCCACTTAATTCAGTGAGGTCAGCAGTGCCTGAAAAACACAATAGTGGCAGAGTAGTGTTGTTTCCTGTACCCAGATCTTTCTATTCTTCAGTTTATCATAACAATTCACCAACTTCTGACAAAAAATAATCACCCTCTCTCTACTCAGCTCTTCCAAAACGTAAAAAAGGGGATCGTAGCTTGAAGCGACAGGGAAATAAAATTTATTCCTCTTTATTAGGAGCTATATTTTTCTCTGTTCTCAAGTGTTAGGAATCAGTCATGGACCAATATTTGTCTTGGTGGTGTTTTTTTTGTTTGTTTGTTTGTTTGGGGTTTTTTAACAAAATGTATACAACATCCAAGCAAAGAAAGAATGAAACAGTACCTTTGTGCTCAGTTCATGACTGAGTTCACTCTTGCCCCAAATCTCTTGTCTTCTGGCTCCTTTCTGGTGGACAGCACTGTTTGCTATCTGTTTCTTTCTCTCCATGCTTGGTGGCTTATGCTCAGAGACTAGCTTATCTCAGACAATATCCCCCCAACTCCATCTGCACACTTCTGTTTCTGATTATCTTGCAGATGTTAGTCAAGTTGTAGGCAGTGAATCCTAAAGTTTCCCTGTTCTTTCTCTAACATCTAGCATAGCAAATAATTAACCTGTCATGCTCATTGATTTCACGGAGGTGTCACCCACCTTCCCTTGTAACAGAGTGTTTGAGTGAGAAGAAGAATAAGATTTTATTTCATTAATACTTTCCTTATCATGTTGCCTAGCAGAAGTCCAAAATCATATGAATCTCATTGCTCTTTGTTACAAGCTGAGTTTAGAAATAAGCTGGCTTCACCTTACTGTAGAGGCTAGGCTTGAAAACAGGAATTCAATACTTGGCAGTTCTTTGTATTCTACAAAATATGCTTCTGCCAACTATTAATTTTATTTCTAAAGATGCTTTTCTGTCTCCACAAACATTTTTTGGACCAAAAGGACTTGTTCAATGAGTCTTAAGATTTAAAGACTTAAAAGACAAAAGACTTATAAGACTTAACAAGATTTAAAGGAATTAAAAGAGTTTCATTTTTTTTTTATTCAGAACTCATCTGCAAATCATCAAGGCACTAATAGAAGTTAGGAGATTCAGCTGTAAGGTTTGCATGTCAGGGTTACCTGCCAGCATTTAAAAATTCATTTCACCTTGGGCTCTTCAGCTCTCTCTTACGCAACTTTTCATAAGTGGTATGGAAGTCCCCTGTCTGTAACAAGGGCCACATTGTGACTGCTCTGTGGCTGAGCATGGATATTGCAGAAGAATCTCTCTCTGTTTGTGCGTTTCAATGTGAGGGCTCTCACAATCAGACCCTTTGAGCTAGGGGAGTGCAGGGAATATACTCTCTAGGTATTGCCTGCTGGCAATGATGACCTTTGGGGACATGACCCAGACCTCTCCTCCATACTAGCAATCACATCATTTCAGTGCTGGCCCGATGTGACAGACAGTGCACTACATGGCTTCAATGCATCTGTCAAAATCTGAAAGGGACTCTATTTTGTCTTCATTCTCCTAATAAGGCTGTTCCTAAAGGGCAGCAGGGATTCCCAAATGATTAACACTAACATGAGTACATTCTGTTAACCATTTTTTTTCAAGTGAATTGGAAAAGAATTCTTTTCATATAGATTAAGAGGCAGCAGGGTAAGCCAGTTTCGAATGCTGAAGACTTAAGGACATGAACAGATCATGGCAGAGTGTGTTAGATGTAATTTTCAATGGGTATGGGCAAGACAAGAAGCATCTGGACATGGCGTACAGCAGGCAAAAGCTGTTTTGTGAACAGACAGTTTAAACATCTTAAATATTTACCATACATTTTTATTGTTAGAAGTGACAAATTCTTCTGTTGTGTTGGTGCTTGCTTAAGTCCAATTGATTTTATATGAAACAAATCCACTTTGACAGACCAGAGTTTTGCTGGAAGAAACATAGGCACGTGAGCCATGTACTGTAGGCTTAGGAAATCCCATGCTTCCAGGAAATGTTTGATCTACTGTGTGTGTACAGTGCAAATGATTTGTCTCTGAGCATTGAATCCAGTGAATATGACAGTTCACTGTATATATGCCTCAGAGCTGATGAAGGCCTCCAGGAGCACCGGGCTCACTATGCATGCACTGTACAATTTATCCACTCATGTTGAGTAGTTGCCTCCAAAAATTCCAGCTGTCTGGCACTCACCCAGAGAGATCACTGGGTAGCTGAGCATCCCAAAATCCAAGGCAAACCCTTCAAATTCCACCTGGACAGAATTTGAAGTCAAGATATATGACAGCCCTGATCTTACCCTGATCTTGGTGAGCCAGCCCTTGGGATCAATTGCTTCGTTAAGCCACACAGTAAGGATCAGACAGACACGTTTCGTTCTGCAGCTTGGTGCAAGCAGCTACCCAGTATTTTACCCAAAGTAGCAAGCAAAGATGAAACAGAGATACATGAATGAAAAGGAGAGGGGGAAGCACAAATGCACTAGATCCGGTCTAAACTCTGTACTGATCAAAGTTTAATGCTGTTCACTGCATTCACTCAGTCGCTCCTCAGAGACCTATCTGTAGTAGTGAAGAAGCTCTCATGAAAGGTGGTGGAAAAGCTGTATTTCTCTCTTGCCTCCTACTGCTCTGGCAATGTCACTTCTAAGGTAAGGAACAGCCCTGTAAGCACTCCCTGGGGATAGCATCATCTCACGCCAACTGGAGTACGTCAGGCCACTGTGCATGCATGTGTGTGTAACTACAAATACCAAGAAAGCTGGGAGAAGGAGGGTAATGTGTAGACTAATCCAGAATCTTCTCTCAGAATACAATTGATAAGCCTTTGCCAGCAACTCACACTTAGCCGGACTCATTATTTATAACACAACAGGATACAGTTAAAACTGCAGGAAATGCACAGGTTCAAGAGCTCAGATGAGGCTTAAATCATTCAACAAGCAAAGAAGCAAACCACACAAAGAAGTAAAGCCCACAAGGGATGTAAACTGGACAGCGTTAAAAGATTTTGGGCTCTAGAATCAGAAATTATTTTTTCTAAAGAAAAAGAAATATTAAAATACTCATCAGGAACAATGAAACACTGAAACATACAGCGTCAAACTTTCTACAGCTTTCAGTACAGCTGCTAACATTGCCTGCATTTATGTGGCAATTGTAGAAGAACACTTGTTTTTATTTTAGATTGCTCTAAAGGAGCTATTCTTTCAACCAGCATGATTATTATCATTAAGCAACTCACAGTATTTATAGAACTTTTTCTCTCTGAAACACTTCAAAAGACAAATTCAGTCATTTTGGAGGAATTAAGGTAACAACATAAAGAACTGGACCATACTGTCTAGTGGAAGACATCTGATGCAACTACATACATTGCAAGTGTAACCTCTTTAAGCTCCTGATATAATTAATGGAGACAGATACTTCTAGACAGTGAACATGTAAACTGAACAGGAGCTCAAAGTCATGCAGTATGTCTTTGAAGTTGTTTTTGTGCTTGGCTTTAAGTGAACTCCAGCTGTTACTTTCTCCCATCCTATAATTAATGCACCCTTTTAAGTAAACATCACCATGCCACCCCAAAGCTTCAGCATCTAAGCAAACAAGCAGTACTTATTTTCGTGAGATATTGCATTTTCCTTTAAATGTGTTTTAATGTATACAGGAGGCAATGGTTGAGCTACAAAATATGAATATGTAAAGTCTCTAATGTATTCATTTACATTTTAGTCATGAATTGCATTGGTTATCCTGCAATTCATGAGAAAACATTTTAAATGTTGTGTTTAATAGTATTCACAGGACTGGATTGAAATAATGTAAAGCAACACATTGAACTTTTAAAGCTAAGCAACACAAAACTTTTCAAGCTATTTTATTAAAAAAAAAAAAGCTTATGTGGTGAAGATATTGTTAAATCTTTTAACAGAGTGAGGAGCAACTTCATATTGTCACTATAAAAATCCTGGATCTGATTCTCAGAGAGTAATAAACAGTTACAAACTCACTAGCTTAATTTATCCCTTATGTTTAAATTCAGAACATCCTTCTTTATAGTACTGCTAATGTTGAAGTTATTACAAATCACAAAAACTTCATGAGCAAATGTACTTCTCAACGTTTAGATTTTTCTCGGCAGATCTGGGTTGGCTGTCAGGCAATTCTGAACCCTGAGCCTGTATTTTCCATGGTGTATTGTACTTTGTGGCATACTGAATCAGTCAGAAGGAATGAAAAATTTGCTGAAAAATGCTGTAGCCAAATAAAAATCAAGATGTGTGCATATTTCTATATTTTTGCCACTCAAGCACATTGATAAAGATTATATGAGTTACTTTGGAAAAAGTCCCAAATTTGCTGACTAGACTGTTCTTTTGTTCATGAGGCTGCTTAATAAAGCACTATAGATGAAGAATGTACACTGAAGAATGTAGATGGATCTTGGAGAATATCTCAAAGAATCATGTTCCTATTTTTAGCTAAAGAAAAATGGTTATGCATCAGCTGTAAAATGATGGAAAGTACATCAGCATGGAAAATACAGAAAAACAGATTTTTAGCAAATTGTCTGTTGATTGTTCTTGTCAATGTCCAGAACAGCCTGCAGCTTTATTTGGATGACTTGAGGCAATGTGAGACCTCATTTCTACCCTTCTGTCTCTCTACCTGCAACCTACCCTGAATGCTGCCTCTTTCCCTTCCTTTTCCATTTTCCAGAAAGCAAGTAGTGCTGAGCTGGGTGAGAGCCTCCAGTAGAGGTGGAGCAAGCAGGGAAGTTGACAAGGGCTCTGTGCAGAGAGGAGGTGATACTGATGTGGCACAGGGGGACCTGACACACAGCACAAGGAATGGGGATTGCAGCTGATGGGTGTGTTCCCATGTTTCTCCAACAGCATTTGACCACCATACCTCCTTATCAGAAGAAGTCACACACCAGCCTCTCCTTCCATCCAGGTCTAAATATTTACAAAAATCTCAGAGTCAAAACAACTATGGTACTTTACATTCTAAAAAAAATAAACTATTAAAAAATCCCAAACAGCTAGGCAATATTAACAGAGGTAAATCTGGGCTCTGCTGAAGCCAACAGAAGTTTTGCCACTGTGGTGCACCTTGAAGTTTAAAAAGGCAAGCTATATTAGAATAGTTTTTGGACCAACATTTTTGAGGGAAACATTGAAGAACTAATTTCTTGCTAACTCACTCATCTTCTTTTTGGTCAAAATTTTAGGGTGCGTCAATTAACTCAATTTAAAATTAAGTAGTCGTATATTATTTGATAACCTCTCCCATTCATGACATCAATAGCTGTACAAGCATAATTGTGTAAGCATAAAGCTGAATTTAAAGCAGAAGCTGGTAGAAGACTCCTATTGGAGATTGGTCTAGAGAATTTTAATTTATAATGTAGGTTCAGAAATGTGTTGGCAAGAACCTCTTCAGTTGCCAGATGATACTAGTAGCATTACCAGTACTATGAAAGGTCATAGTGAGATGATGGGAGTTGTAACCATAGGAAAGGACAGAACAGAGCTGAAGACGAAGAATGGAAGCTTGAATTTGATGGATGCAAACACAACAGTCAGGGAACACCAAGGAGAAGATCACAGGTCTCCAAAGAGCAAACATTCCCATTTTTTGAGGAATCAATGGACCACAAAATCAAATTTAGTTTATTACATTCTCAGATCTTCAACAGAGGAATGAACAGGGAAAGGAAAAAACAATGCATGTTCTTATACTTTGGCTATACATTTTCAATCATTGGGATAGAAACGATTTTCTGTGATCTTAAAGTGATTTCTAGGTTTATGCTAAAGAGACAGAGGGAACATCTTCATGAGAATTTTCAAGGCAACACCCTAAATTTCAAGTAGTATTTTTCTAATTTGTGTTCAAATGTTTGCACTGCATGCCTGTGAAAAACATGAACTTTCTATGTAAAGAGCAAAATGAATCAGCAATGCTTCCAAACCACTTGAACTCCAGTGAAAGCTGGAAATGTTTGACTAGGTTACATTTTTTTACAATGCCTATAAAAAAGGCAAATAACATAATAAGAAAAAACACCTCATAAATGGGAATACTAGTACATGATGCACAGCAGCTTTCCTGTTTTCTTCAACTATTTTTCCTCCTGCTTATTTTTTTCTAGAGGTTTATCTCAAATATTTCATCCATGAGCACTCTGAGGGAAGCTGCAGCACGCCAGGTATTTCAAAGCTAACTTTTCAAATATACTGCAGCTCCTGAAGCTCCTGGAGCTAAAGAGACCACTAATACTTACAAAACATGGTGCCTTTGTCCTCAGTTCCTCAGTGATATGAACAATTCTGAATCCTGCAAGCAGTCTAGCTGAAGCCAGCCAAATGACTGTTGCGCATAGGGTTTGGAAGTTTAAATGTCTTAATATTGATGTTGGGGGAGTAAGAGGTCAGTCTTGGAAATCTGTTGGGAAAATGAGCTCTTGCTGGAGGGAAGTCTTCAAGACTCAGAAAATGTAGAGGGACAATATTATCTTAGCATAGGTACATTCATGTTCTCCTGGGAAGCAGAAACTCTAGATGGTCCAGAACCATGCCTGAATGTTCTACAGCACCTTTTGTAGATATCATGTATTACAGGAAGGGATTAGTCTTGGCTATTTTGATAGTTACTGGTTTGTTTTAAGCTGTTTTGGGTTTGCACCAGGTCACGTTGAGAGAATGGAAATAGGACTTTGGAGAATTGCCTCTTTAAGCTGTGTTGAGTTCTCCTCAGTCACAGCTGGAAATCTGAACCCAGATACCAAATCATCATGCAGTGATTAGTAACAGCAGAACCAAGAATTTGATAACTACTAAAACACCCCAAACACCCCCTGTAGCATTTCATTAACTATAAGGACAAGAGCTAATTTATCATAACAGGACCACAGAGATGTTGTCAAGTAAGAATTATGGAGGGAGGTAAAGTGACATCTCTAAATTCACACAGATGTTTTGCCACAGAATAGGGTTAAAAATACAAGAGCTAGTTCGTGACTTAAAGCTATGGTACACCATAAGTAATAGAACCGCTAATGTTCTGTAAGTCCTGCAGAGCTTGGCTGAAGTTTCTGAGATTGTCAGCCCTGTACATATTCTTGGCTGAATAGCCTCTAAAAAGTAATTAATATTGCTATACAAACATAGTAAATCATGTTTGAAAGCTCACATGTTCACGTCAAATGAGTATGACTAAGCTGTTGTTGTGCCCTCTGTCATCGTGAGTACATGTTCCTCTTCCCACTCCTGCCTAGATAACAGCCATGATCCATGATAATAGGTGAAGATTCACAGGGCATTCATCCATCTTTTAATGATCATGTTAGATCTTTCACTGCACAGGCACTTTATGAATGTTGTAAAGCTGTAATGCTATCCTTCCCACAAGGACTCTGAATTACTTATCCATGCTTTTGATATAATGCATCTTGGCTGAACTGTTGCAGTTCTCTCTCTCTGGAAGATTTCCAGTCAAGGGCTATATTTACGTCAGCTACAATTGATTCAAAATGCTTCCACAGGATCTTGAATAGGCTAACACATCTTCATTAATTTAATCCAAAACAAAGACGATAGATGACTTTCCAGTAAAACAGGGAAATAATGATGCTTGTAATTCTAATTCTTTGGTTTAAGTTGGTATCCCTGGTAGGTGTTCAGCCACTGCTTGGACCAGTATCTTTTCTGGACTTCAGGATGACTACAGAGTATGCTTCCAAAAGGAACTTAGCAGGGCAGTCACTTAACCCCCATTTTCAGAAAAAAATGAAGTATTCGGGAGTACAATCTCTATGGACTTACTGGGAGAGTAAATGCTCCTACACACAAAACCAATTTTGAAGGTGGTACATAGGCTTTTAAGTCACAGAAGCACTTTTGAAAATTTGCCTTCAACTTATTGGTATAACATTGTGCTCTTTGTTCTTGGAGTTCTTTTTCTGTGAGCATTAAGCTTGCCCAGTTTTCTGGGATTTTGACCACCTAAATTTAAGCCTTATCTTTCAAATTTGGCTTTGATTAACACAGCTGTTATTTATTCTTTTGCTTGGCAGGAATTTCTGAAAGACTGACATAAAGTCAGCCTGTTTGTATTTTATTGTACTGTTAATCTCCTTTTCCTTTATGACATACATACACAATATCCTAAGGGGAAGATTACTATACATATATATGGATTCATACTCACATATAAATATATATATGAATACATAGCAAAGATGGGAACAAAAGGAGAGAATATTTTAGTAATCTTCTAAAAGCCTTTGTGAAAAAATCTAGATAACAAATAAAATGGAATGTTTTGTATGACACGAACCAGGGGATCAACGTTAATTGGTTGCTTAATGGAAGCATAATTCAAGATAAAAATGGAACAGACTTTATTCAAAGTAGTTGGAATAATTTGGGTGGGAGAAAGATCTGTCAAATTAAGAGGCTGTTATATCATTATGATTACTTACAAACAGCTCACGAACTAAGGTTTTCCAAAATAATGCATTTGAAGAGATTTTCTAATAAAAAGTAATTAAGAGAGTTGAAGAAAATACAATGTTTATTAGAGTTGCTAGGTTAATTTTCAACAGAATTTGGTCATTATCTTAAAACAGCATCAACAGCAGCGAATTTCTAGCTTTCTAGAAACCTCTACATTTCTGTGTCTCACAGAGACTTTCTGAAATAGGAATCACTTTGCAATTGCACTTCAGAGAATTGCCCTGCCTGAAAAAGCCCTAACACCCACAAATGAGCTGCCTTTTTATTGCATGGACAGGATCACCTTCACTGAGAACAAACAGGAGCAAAACTGGTGATAGGAGATCCCTCAGAATTCTTCCATTCATATGAAAAAGGAGTCACAAAATCACGAAAAGCAGTTTGGACAATCATTTATGCCAGTAAGTCCTAACTCCCAGAGATACACTACTCCCAGAACAGTACTGGGACTCATAATGACACTGTATTTGCTGAAGAAACTCTATTAGTGCTAGGAGCATAACTGCCCAGTAGAAATTTCACAATAATCCTGCTGATCTGATTCTCTTTTCTAAACAAATCAGTCAAGGATCTAGGTAGCAAAAGTCAAATCTCCAGGGATATTAGCTTCCTGGATTTCCTTTCAGTGAGACTTCATGTTTGACAAGGGAAAAATAAAGTACTTGCTCTTTCATCCTGATCAAAGTCAACTAAAACCTATTATGTACTCATTGTATTGGACCATGATCACCATATTGTGCTGCTCTGCAGCATCTGATGCCATTTCAGACTTCCCTTTGATCCCTGGTATAGGCCTTGTGCTGCCCTTACAGAGGGAATAGCAGGGGAAGAAATCCTTGAAAAGTTTTCCCCAAGGCAAGGAGTACTTTTTCTGCTGATGGTCATGACCCCCGCTCATGATATTTTGCTGCAGGGGGACTTTGGAACCGGAAAGGTTGCGCTGGCCATTTCAGTGTGTGCAAACTGCCATGGAGCAAGAACTGCTAAAAGAAACTCCTCAAACACTCCTGATGTTTGCTCTGGAGGTCCATCAGCATCAGTCCTTCCAGTCAGCAGGAGAGAAATCACCTGGAATCCCTCTGTGAGGTAGTGCTCATTTGACAGTCTTTTGTTTGCTTTTATTTAGACTACACAAACAAGCTTCTGGTTTCCTCAAAGCAATGTGTACAAGTCCTAGTTTCCAGCTCCCCTAAATTTCTCCAGTTTTCATTACTAGGTAAACAGCTTTAGCTGCTCTTCACCACCAGTCCCCTGATGCCCTGGATTTTTACCTGGTTACCAGACATAAACACCTTCAACCTGAAAGAAGCCATTAGAAAGAGCCTATGTTACCTGCAAATCCCTGCCTGCCAAGTGTACACAAACGAGCCAGATTTGAGCACAATTTGAAAAATGTGGATTTGGATAATGTATTTTCTAATGTAGAAGCCCTTTAGCTCATTTAGCCATGCAGTCTGTATGAACGCATCATTTAAATTGTCAGACCTGTCTTTCCTCCCATGGAATAAGTCATAAGTTTCTTCTTTCCTTACAGCTTGGTTTGTATAAAGCTCTACTTTTGCAAGTTAAATTATGGTCATGACACTGAGCTGAAATGTACATAATTATCATAAACATTTATATGACATCAGAAGGCAAAAGTTGAAAAAGGCAAATTTCTGACCCCAAATCAAATGAAAGCAAAAATGAGAAAAACTATGATTAATTCAGTTTGAAGTAAAGATACTGCTCGCTCTGAAACATTATTCCAGTGGCACACATTTTTAAACAGAATAAATGTTGAGGAAAAAGTTGTATGAGAGTATAATTTTCCAGAAGCACACCTTGACAGGTCATTTTAATAGATTCTTGAGGTGTGTTTTCGTACAACTTGAGTCAATGCAAAGCATGCATATGACCATCGTGCAGCTACTTTCGCTTGCACTGTGTCCAGTTGTTTTTCTATAGTGGATTTTTTTTTTTTGTCCCCCCCTTTCCTGCCCAGTGAAGCTGGAAAATTCCACTAGTGATAACTCTGACAGCTTGCTCCCCCCCTCGTCGCTCCTCGTTTAAGAAAACAAGAGGGAGGGAGCAGTGTCTGGAAGTCTGAGAAGTTACTGATTTAGTAAATTCTGCAAGTCTTACCTCAGAGCAGAATAAAGCCTTGATGTTATCCTTAAAGGAGCAGAGCAGTCCTTCTGAAACCCAACTTCTTCATGCTCCTAGTGGCAGTGATTCCCTCCTCAGCCTATGATCACCAAGTTGCATAGTCTGTGAGCTATCTGACAGCCTGTGATAGGATATTCTGCCTCTAGTCATACAAGGGCTGCGGGAACAAAGAGCAGTGGAGCTTCTGGCCCTTGTGGGAAATGGACTGACACTGCTCTGTCTCTATTTAAAGAGTAGATGCCTTCAGGATAAATCCTCTTAGTGTGTTTTCCTGTTTGTGTCAGAACTTAAACCTTTTATCCATTTCCTAAGAGAAGAAATAAAAAAGTAATCAGCACTAAGCTGCACTGTAATCCAGAAGAGTCCCTGTGGGGTGGCTCAGAAAAAGATAGAGCCAACTTATGTATTTTCTGCTAAAGGGATATGAGACACTACCATTAGCATAACACAAAAAATCATAAATGACTAGATGCAGATTAATGAGGAGCTCTCTCTGCATGGAGACGGCTGCTCCACCCAGAGCAGAACATAGTGCACAATACCAGAGAGGAAGGAGAAGCGAGCCAGAGTACAGCTGTTAAGAAATCAAATATTTATGAGGAAGCCTTTCTTGCTGTTCCTACAGTGGGACAATCAGTGGGAAGCCTAGATGAATGCTGAAAAAACCATGCACCAGGTTTTGAATGAACAGTGGCCCAGAATTGGGTTTTAGTCACAAGATAAAATCTTGAAATTCAGGGACGATTTTGAGTGCAGCTGGGGGATGAGGAAACACACTGTGCAAAAAGTTCCCTACCACAGGCTGTTAATGAAGTCAAAGGAGCCCAAAGAAATAACTCTTAAGCACAGAGAGCATATGAGATGGTCAAACTTTACTCCCTCCACCAAACCTTTGTTTATCCATTGAAATACTTAAACTAGTCTGTGAAATTTACAGCATTCCTGTCATCTTTCTTCCTGCCTGAAATACAGGAGGAAAAGCTGACTTTCTGGTTATAAGCTTTTTGATATCCTTCACTTCCTCTAAAGACATGGCTAAAGCCCTTCAGCAGAATAAAGGGAAAAGAAAGCCTGTTATTTGATCAGAACAAGCAGAGAAAGAAAACAAAAAAAAAAAAAAGCTGAAAAAAAAGAAAAGAGAAGGGAAAGGAAAGGACTTCCTGAATCAGTCACAGGTTTCCTAAGGGGACAGAAAAGAGCAAAACCAGAAGTGGTTTGGTTTTAAAATTAATCCTGAAGTTAAATTTGCTTTATATTTAGACAGGACTTCATGTTGCCTTCTATTTCTTCTGGTGAACTGTTAGGATTACCTAAACCCTTGAAAATTTTGATAACTTCTGGTCATTTACCACTGTCCATAGGTCTGTTTACGGGCTGGCAGGTCATGCTTTAAAGGATAAACTGCAGGAAAGAGAGTGGCTCAGGAATTTGGTAGAAGTCTGTGGAGCTGTTCATGCTATGCATCCAGCTGGTGGTGGTGGTGACCAGAAGCTGCTTGGCAGCTGCTGTTGCTTTGCGTGAAGTGGTAGAGTGATGCTAGTCCATATCAACCTGACTAAATATCTCCCTGGTGTTACCGCCTGCAGACATTCAGAGGCCACCTGCAGACGGTCTTCCTTGCTTCCTTCAAGGATGTCTTCTCCCTCTTTTTAGTTAAGTGATACGTTGCTGCCACTATTACTCTCATTGAGTTGTTGCTGTATGAAGAAATTAAAGTAATTTTATACCTAATTCTAAGCTTTGTCTACAGTCAGATAAATATAGTCTTAGGATTGCCTTTTCCCAAAGTTTTTTTCTGATGGAATTTAAACAAGCCTTGGTAACAGCTACTTAGATTTTCCTAGGAATTAAGGTGAGATTTGGTTGCATTTGGTAAATATGAAGGTGCAAGTCCCTTGCAGCTTGCTGCCTGTGCGGTACAGAAAGATGCAGCCAGGGAGGGATGGGAGGAAGGGGAGGTGGGCTCACTTGCAGCAGTTCACCATGAACGTTTTTTCCCTCTGGCTGCTGTCGGCAATTAAAACACTCCCTGCATTTCAATAAGTGCTGGATCCTCTCATTTAATATTAGGTGTTGAATTGGGGTGTTTGAGTTAGGACCCTGCTTGCTGTGGGCTCCTGATTACATCCAGTGGAAAGAAAGTCACCTCCAAAGAGTAATTCAGCTCACCTATGGAGGAGATGTCTCTCTTGCTGTCCATAAAGGGAGAGGACAGTGAGGGACTCGTCAAAGAGCTATTAAATGCAGGAAGTGGATAAGTGCTCACTGGTACACTTAAAATTAAGGGAACTGTGACCCTCTCCCTGCAGTGTCCTTGCACTTAACATACTTCACCTCCAAAATACAGTATTTTGTGTTTTACAATTTAAGCAACCTTTAGGTTAAAAGTCCTGCCATAAAACTATGGCATGTTTAAACATTTTTTTTTTTCCACCGACTCTTTCTGGACCAGCACAATGGTGAGCCCTAATCACAGCTGTCTTATGAAAAATAAAGAGTCGTGAACTTGTATACACAGGTGACCCGCCAAAGCCAGTGGAGATTTGCATGACACAGAGATCCACCCGCAATGGTGCCTTTATTCATATTTGAGTATTCTGTTTCATGGCTTGTACAAAAGTAGCTCTGAACTAATTCCATATATGGGACATAATGATGAAATATTTCAGCAGATATACTGAATGTCATACAACTGATAATTACAGACACATGTGGTTTCACGCTATTCTTTTTCTAGAGTTAAATGCTGAGGCATAAAATAGACCTGCTGTTGACTCCATTTTATGACTCCAGAAATACATAGATTATCCTTACACTGAGACAAATGTATAAGATTTTTGCTGCATCTGGATGTAAGAACCAGTCATAAACAATTAGCTATGTGAATGGCCAAACAAGTAATTGGACAAAATCTTCATTTAAAGTTCATCTGAGACAAAGGCATTTGTTTTTCTTGTAGAAATTCAGAACAAACAATAACCAGTTTGATCTCAGAGATTGATTTTACTTTTCTGTTGAAAGTTAAATCCACATAAAGTAGAAACAAAACAGTTCATTTAGAAGATGTTGCAATGAAATGATCCAGCTTTTTCTGATTTTTGCCTATTTTTTATTTAGCTCAAAAAAATGGTCTGTAGATTATTCTGTTCAACAATTTTTTTTTTTCCTGAAAAAAAAAAAAGTTGTTTTTTTTTTTTTTCCACTTCAAAATATAGTCTCCCCTTTTAACAGGTCACTGGTGCTGGGGAATAGCTTTAAGGACTTGTCTAACTGATGTCATATGGCAAGGATGAAAATAAAACTACAAGGAAGGAACTGGAAGAATTATCATTGGTTTAATTATTCCACAGAAATTAAACTGGCATGATCATAATCATGTGGTGGCTTCTTCTGAAACATGACTGCTATTTCCAGGGACTCTATAAATTGATCTATTCCAGCTGTTAGTGAGCAAAAATCAGAGGCTCTTCTCCAGGCTGGATTTTACATTAACACTGGGATACATTAAGCACACATCTGGCTTGTTTTTCATGGTAGAAAAATGGCAATATCCTAAAACTTAATAAGTCATGTATTTGAAAGCAACTATGTAGATAGGAAGAAGATAGTCATTCATGGCCAAGCAGTCCAGACTTGACATCAGCTGCTTAGATGCCATGAAAGATTAAACCTTCTCTTAGGAGATCGCTGAAGATCTGCTTCTTCTGTCTGGGCTTTGGCAGGGGATCTGTGAAATTTCCTACCTACATTTGTGATTGATTAAAATTTAATTGTGATTTTAGCTCTGCCTAGGAGACCATTAATTTACAGAATAGGGATTTTTGAAAAGAAATTACTTACCCTCAAGACCAGTTAGACATAAAACCAGTCAGGCAAGAGAGAAGGGTTTACAGAGCATGACAAAAAAAGGATTGCAAAATGTGCAGTGCCAACGTATGAAAACTGTGGAACAGAAAAATCCTCACAGTGTCTGTAGGAAGGGTTTTGTTTTGCAACGCCCCTGTACCTCACAGGAGGCCCATGGCCGGCCGCTTAGCTGTGTTTCACAAATACGCTGAGGCGACATTCTTTATCTGCAGTAATGCTCAGTGTTGGCTGCAAAGGTCACCTTGACAAATGAACTTGCCTGGTGGAAAAAACCCTCCTCCACCAGCAAATTAGCAGGAAGGGACTGAGCTTGTTTTCCAGTGCCCATTGCGATAGCCACAAACCAGGGCCATATGTACACTGGAAACAGTATGTGGAGCCGTGTGATGAGGGAAACATTTTTTGTGCTGAATTTACAAACATAGAGGTTTTTCTCAGGTGGCTCTGTGATCTTTGGAGAAACACTATTTCTTACCTTAATTTTCAGTCATGTGGTGACTTTTGACAATATTGTCCTCTTAGATCCCTCCAACAAAAGCCTGTCTTACTTCTTGCATGAAACTATATCATAGAGAAGCTGTTAGTTATCCTAATCCCAAGGATTTACAGTACAATTCCCTATGGAAGCCACTTACTGTCCCTTAGAGCCATCATTTCTTTCAAAGCTAAACCAAGAAGGCCAAGAAAAAAAAGATGACAGTGTGATGGAAGAGTCACTGAGTGAGGAGGACATGAATAACAAACCCTCTTAGTCACCTGGCAAGATGAAGAAAATAATTACTTGCTGATATTTCTGAATTTCAATGTATTTTCACTTGCAAAGAAGGACCTGAGCTGATAGTTTGTAATGCTACCATTTTCTACATTTGCCAGGACCAATTTCTGGCTTTGGTCCTCTGCAGTAACAGCCTGACCATGCTCACAGCCTGAACCAGGTGTGGCCCTTGAGGCTTTCCTAGATACAGCTTGAATCAACCCTCAAGAGTAATGGAATTCTGACCCTTAAAAGTAATCTTTTCCACTGATCCTTCCCCATTTTGTGTTTTCTCATCCCAAACCATCTTTCCAAACTGGTCTTTCTGGTACTTCTTCTTCCTGATGCTGCTCCATGTCTTTGACGCACAGGGAAATGTTAGGGGTAGGGTTCCTGCAGTCTAAAATGATTGCCTGCCTCTCTTCTCTGAAAAAATAATATTCATAACATATGATGTGGGCTGAGGGTTGAAAGATTATTATAGAGAGTATAGAAAACCCAGAATGCATGACATCAAGGGCTGAAGGATTACTGCAGCTTGAGCAAAAACAGAGGAACTTTGTCTAAACCCAAACAAAGCCAAGCAATGGGTAAAACCCTGACTTACTGATTGCCAACTGTAAGACATTTACTCCCCCTCCTCCCTTAGATGTTAACCAAGCACTGCTAAACTAACTACAGCTAAACCACTGTAATGTATCAAAGATATTTTTATATTAACAGATGTTCTTCACTAATGTGACTTTAAAAGTAACCGTAACTGCCAAATTCATATTTGGCCAGTAACCTTTATTTTAAGAACTGGGGTAAGTTTCTGCTGAGTTTCTAATGGTCTATCAACCAATTCACTTCTCCTTAAAGGTGAGGATTTAATTTGAACAAAATATCTTACTAATTTCACCCATTAGGTAATGCTAATTTAATCAGCAATGTTACTTGAGGGGGACTGTAAATCATGAAATGCGTTCCAGTAAAAGGACTTTAAAGAAGTCCCTCACTAAATAGGCATTACATCTGAAAATTCTGTTGGACACAAACAGACAAAGGAAAAAGGTTTTTAGTTTCTATACATAATTATGGCTCTGAATATGCTCAATCAATTACAAATGTCCAATCTCCAAAGTTCATTCTTTTAAACAGAAACATACATAAGTCAAAGACATATCTAACTAACATGTATAATGTAAATATTAGGTTAGCCTAAAATTTTGTTAATTATTTGACATGAAAGCAGAACTGCGCTTGGCAGTCAAGCAGAATTCAAGAGGCCTGTCTTGAACAATGCAGCAAAAAAGAAGGTAGGAGAAAAGAAACTTTTATTAGCAAGTTTAAAAGAAGGAACCCATATTAACCACTCCACTCTGAACCATCACAGATGTTTCATAATCAAAAATAAAGCATGAGAAATTTGAAAATATTAGCGTGAGACAGAAACAGAACAATATAAACAGCAGCGTCCCTCTAAGTAAATGTGACACTATCGTTTACCAGTGCCGTAATTTATAGAATCGTAGAATTATAGAATACTAGGTTGGAAGGGACCTCAGGGATCATCTGGTCCAACCTTTCTTGGCAAAAGCTCCATCTAGATAAAAGTTCCATCTAGATAAAAGCACCATCTAGACAAGATGGCCCAGCACCCTGTCCAGCTGAATCTTAAAAATGTCCAAAGTTGGGGAAGCCACCACTTCTCTGGGGAGGTTATTCCAATGGCTGATTGTTCTCATTGTGAAAAGTTTTCCTCTACAGTCCAATCGCATTCTCCCCAGGAGTAACTTGCACCTATTACTCCTTTTCAATGTGACTCCTTGTAAAAAGGGAGTCTCCATCTTCTTTGTAGCCACCCTTTAAGTAATGGAACATGGTGATGAGGTCACCCCTCAGCCTTCTTTTCTCAAGGCTGAACAAACCCAATTCTCTCAGCCTTTCCTCTTATGGCAGGCTTCCCAGTCCTTTGATCATCCTGGTGGCACTTCTCGGGACCCTGTCCAGACTGTCCACATCTTTTTTTTGTATGCTGTGTACCAAAACTGAACACAGTATTCCAGGTGTGGCCTGACGAGCACTGAGTAGAGTGGGATAATGATGACTTTATCTCTGCTGGTGATGCCCTTGTTGATGCAGCCAAGCATCCTGTTGGCTTTCATTGTTGCTACGCCCTCTTAATGCATTTGATGGCATTAAGATGGTGACAGTGGCTGAGGCCACAGATCTAACTTGCTTGACTTCAATCCAGAGAACCCACCATGTTCAGTGCCTGGCACACTGACTGCGGCCAAAATCCTGTCTGTGCCACCGGAGGAACCAGGACCATCACTAGCACTACTGAAAATGGTGTTTTGCCCTACTTGTGCAGGTCTGAATGGCGCAGCAGGTACAAGGTAGTAGAGACTCAAGCCCCTAGAGACACTTTTATTTGCCTGAGAAACAGACATACACCTTTTCAAACACAAATGCCTTCACAAGCCTGAATGAGATTTCAAGATTTAGAAATCTCTGGCTTCAACAGCACTGTCCAAACAAGATATACCCAGACCCATGGTTTTCATGACTGACAATGTATAGAAGAGCACTTCTTCAGGGCCAGCCGTCACCTGCTGTTTCCAGCTTTTCTTTCTCAGTCCCTCTCACACTTGCACAATTCCAGCTGGGAGGCCTGAGGACACCAGCCGTGTGACAATGTCACAGGTTTCATGTGGTCCTGCAAGATAATTATCTGACAGTTATTTCCTCTTGCAACACTCTTACATCAAAGCGCTTCAGCTCCCTGTTGTTGATGTAACAACTGGTACTGACCCCAGCAACAGTGGTTTCGCCAACAGGGCTTTTTTGGCATAGGCAAGACAGAAGAAAAATGCTGATTATGACTAATAGAAAGTGCTGGATCAGAGAGAGGAAAAATTCAAGATATTTGATAAGGGATGGTGTTTTGAAAAGGCTTTCCTGGCAGCACTGTCAAAATTGCAGTAACAGCCTCCTTTGCCAGCTGTTGGAACAGCAGGCAGCCCCCTTCAGATGCTCTGATGGATGAGTGTTTCTCACGGTCCCGGTTGTTGTTTTTGTGGAGATCCATATGAGCTGAGAGGGCAACTTATGTCTTATAGGATGTGCATTATTAACTTACTTAGTAGTGGGTTATGGCAAATGGGAAAAAGCATGCGTTTTAAAGGGGGAGCAGTGAAATCTGACAATGTCACGGACACATATACAAGCACTATCTGATGAAGATGCCTCTTACCCCTTGCCCCGGCAGCATCCATGTCAGGGGTGCAAGAGACCTGCCGGGAAATCCTATGGGGACACATCTTGGTAGGACTGCAGTGCTGTGTCTAGTATTCTGGCCCAATTCCAGCATACATCAAGGCCTGTTTACAGTACTGGTGAAATTTCAGTCTGCTGCTCACACCACCTCTGCTCATTGCATTTGTTTCTGCGTGCTGTGAAAATGCTGTTGTTGTTGTTGTTGTTGTTGTTGTTGTTGTTATTATTATTATTATTATTATTATTATTATTATTATGATGCACTGGAGGTGTGAGTCAGAAGCAAAAGCCTCCTGGGTGCTGTGCTTTGTACCAGCTACACTGAAAATTGCTGTTTACCATCAAGAGCCTGCAGCCCACCTCTACCCATGCGGAGCACTCTGCTCTCTGGCCATGTCCTGATTGCAGTTCAGGCAGAAAATGTCATTTTATAGCCCTAAGACAGCTACATGTCAGAGATGGAATTGCTTCTTTCTCACTACATAAACTCAGAAAGTTAGGGATGTAAGAAAAACAGAACTATAACAACAAAAAAATCAGAGTTTTTCCCGTATTCAATTACATGGCAATTTTAAAGCTTGGGTGCTACGAGGCATTGCACTCTGGTCCAGTGAAGAAATACTTCTAGCCTAGGAGGGTATGGACATACATGTGAACATACAAGGCCTTATTCTAATCAATGATCCAGGACTATACTTTGTCTTTTTCAAACCCCAGGCCAATTTTATGACTGAGAAAAAGAGGTAAATATTTCCTTTATTTTTGTTTTTCTTTCTGGCAGGCTGCTTCAAGAATATAGCAGTTATTTGAAGATGGCTGGAGGTTTGCAATCCCGGTAATACTTTGTTGTGGGGGAAGTGGAGAACGATCCACATGGCTAAAATGCTGAGTGTCTGCATTTCGGTACCACAGCTGATGCACAGCAGGCGACTAACACACACCACACAGAACACACATGTACAAATGCAAAAATGAGTACGGGAGAGACCAAACCATAGCAAATGTGTACTCTTCAAGGATTTTTAAAGCATTGAGTAATGATTAGCTGATAGGGGAATTATGCAGCCTGACCCTGAAACTAAAAACTTTAGCAGACTTGCCATGACAGCAAAAAGTGCTCGCTTTGTCATCCCCTTCTCATTATAGCCTTCAGACTGGTTACAGATCTGGCTATAAAATTTGGAAATTTGCTTAGGATTTGTAATTTACAGCTGCTCTTCGCAAAGATTCACTGTTATTGGGAAGAGATGGAAGTTGAGTGCACCGAAGGTGCACCTTGTGGTGACAGCCGCATTTAGAGTTATCGACTTGAAGTATTTCATGCAGTGTAAGCTGTCAGGCACACCACGAGTACTGGTTTTCTAGGGATTTCTTTGATTTGATTTAACAGCCCATTGCCCCTTTGGAATATATGCTGACAATGCCTGAGAATTTATTACATGGTCTCCCTTCTTCTCTGAAGTTTTTCTTTTTCACAGCTTGAGCAAAAGGAATTTTTAATAACTCCAGGTAGGACCTTAGTTCAGGATAAAATATTCTGCCCTGGAATTCCCTCAGAAGTGGTGGCTTATACTGGAGTTTCCATAGTGGGCAACCAGTGGTCTAACCCTGCTTGGCACTGACTATTCAGAATAAAAAAAGAAAAAATATGGAGTTGGATTGAGAAGGGGAAGGAAAAATCTCGGTCAGAATTTCCAGGGAAAGAGCTGGAAAGTTTTTTCTGCAAATCAGAAAAATTAAGCAAGGGCTGATTCCTGTGAGGTGCTCAGCATGTTGGCCATGATCCAGTGAAGCACTTAACATTAAGCTTACTCTGGAGAGTACCATCGGGAGCAGCCTGAGCACTAAGTACTCAGCAAGATCAGGCTCCAAATGGGGACCAGACATAAACCTGATGGCATTATGTTAGTTTTGCCATATTAATAAGCTCTTTGGTTTGCATTTTAATCTCTCTGTCTCTTATTTTCCCCATTCTTGCTTTGCCTTTTCTATAAAGTAGTCCATACGTGCACTGGGAGAGAAGGGCTATGTACTGAAATTGCCCCTTATCACTTTTTCACAAGCATTGGGGTTAAAGCAGGAACTAGGAAAACTGCTGCCTGGTTTTAACTTAAATCAGCAGTGCTTGAACAAGGACCATCAGGAGTTTGGAGCTGCTGAAGGAAGGCAAATGCTGACTCTGTCCTCTGATGAGCTCCCCAAACCCTTGTGGTGAGTGTGCTGTTGCGTTTGGCACAGGCACCTGCATCAGAGGTTATTTCAATGCCTTGGGGGTTTTTTGAGATGGGAATGGGGGCAGGAAGGATGGATGAGCAGGGACAACGGGAGATAGCACTCTGCCTGTTCATAAACTGAGTTCAAACTGAACTGAAGCGAGACTGCTACCATGTAGTGCTCAGCACTCACTCATCCACTGAGGTCACCTGCCAGAAGGCAGCAGGAAGAAAATAAAACCCTAGTTGCTGCTTTGTTTTTTTAAACCAGCTCCTGGCTTTCCACTTCTTCCTTTCCAGCACAGTTACAACTATCTCCAGAACTTCCTCAGACCTGTGATTTGTGCAAATGCCAGCTTTTACGTGGATGTTTTTGAAACCGAGCGCTGCCTGACTGGAAGCCGTCCTAGTTGGAGCCGCTTTCCTGCGGGGAGGGCACAGTGAGCAGCCGTGGTGGGACGCGTGCCTCTGCATCTGCGTTGCTGACGCTGCTGACCCTTACTGACTATCGAGACAGGCTGCAGGCACCACTCGTGCTGGAGCTGTGCATGCATGTGGGTTGTGTAGTGGGACTTAAGAGGAAATTTCTGTGATCATTTTAGCATTTGGGTAACTGGAAAAGGAGCTGACAGAGGCACCAGGCTTTTGCTTTCATGACTGCATTAATCTTCTCCTGGCCTTGGAGAGAAATTTTAGATGAACTTAGCACATGTTCCCAAAGTTATTTGTGCTGTGGATCCTGCACTGATGAATGATAATGCCAGTGAAATGGCCAATATAAATCAAACTTCGCTCAATAATCGTTCTAGTAAGGATGCCTGATGCTGTGGTGTTATTTAAGTAGTTGACTGTCGACTACTATCACCCAGAACTTTTGAGATATATGGATTAAAAAAAAAAAGAAAATGTTTTTTTCCTATCTCAGAAGGTGGTGGTGGGGACTCCAGGAAGCACTAATGCCTTTTTTCTTATATCTGTGTTTCACCCAAGCAAGTTCTTTCTTAGCTGTAGTTATGGAGTTCTTTTGGTCCAGGGGAAAGAGTTTCAGATGCATATCATTTTAAGAACTAAGACAAATAAGGTTATTGCTACTCTCGTGAAAGTTTAGTCCATGGCAAATGTAGCATAATTCAGAGTTATTCTGCCATGAAAGAGGTAAAAGCCTAGTTAAGTGACTTTTTATTTTCCCCGTGCTAAAAGCAGGTCCCTGGACAGTTACAAAAGCTCACAGTGTAAGTGGTGACTTGTTAAGTCATCCCAAATTGCTTGTTTTTCTGCATCGTAATAGACTAGGAGGAAAGGAAAGTAGTTTGGAGATAGCTGACTACCAGGCAGCATCCATGACCTTGGTGGGAATTTGACAATAAGTTTTGATCAAACAAGGAACAAACTGAGACTAAGCCATTTGATATTTGTGAACTGCCTATTCCTCTAAAGTTTCCTACAGAAAATGCTCACATAGATGTAGCTGTCATGGCTCCAGGAGCTACATGAGCCTGTGGTCAGCTATTTTGCTTGGTTTTTTCCTACATGTTATGTTCATATGTCAGCCATTGGCAGAGCTACAGTTCTGAAAACTGACAGGGAAAATTTTTTGACCTCACTGTAACACTTTGAGGCAATGATCTCAGCTGGGAGATGTGTCAGGAGGACCTCAGAGCATCCCCTGGCACATCGCACAGTCAAGCTTAGAAGTCGCCTGAGTCTGACTTTCATGAGCAAATGGACAACACAATTAATTCCCCCAAGTGTCCATCTATGACAAAAGTACAATTCAACAATTTTATATAGAATATTTCTATATGAAGCAGAATATGAATGATGATATGTTAATCAGACTCAGTGAACACTGTAGGAAACACAGGGCAAGTGCTACTGAGAATAAATTTATGGTAAATTTTGTGTCCAATGAAAATTAGACAACTACAGCAACTTAAAGGAGCCATAGAGTTGCTCTCATTATCTTGTCATTAGGGTTAAAACCAGCCCATCCACCAAAAGATGTTCAAAGTGCTTAGAAATTGAGCAAATCAGAAAACTTTCAATGGTACAGGCAGTAGAAGTGTCTAAATCAAGAATTTCCACTCAAGTTCTTATCTGGTTGGTTTCTTCATGCAAAATAAACAAATCTCATTTTCATTAGACAAGCACTGGTTCGTAGCATGAAGTCACAGCCAACCAAAAAGCTACTCTCTTATCATAATTTCCAGGGAAGCAGGACTTTCCTATTTACATATTGTATAGGATAATAGTCAAAACTCAAATACAGTGTAATAAATAATTTGACCTTAGGCATTTCAAGGGTTGCATCAAAGAAATATACAGACTTGACCTTTCAAAAAACTTCTCCCATTATACCTGGTATGAATGTGTATTTTCTATGCTTTCTTTGTTGAAATGCCTAGTGACATCAGTGTGTTTCAGTTACTTGTTTAGACTTCTGAGTAGCTACTTTGATTTCAACAATCAATATTTAATATTCTAGTCATGAACTTTCTTTTCCACATAATGTAATTACAGAAGTTTTCAACAGCTTTGATTTCAACAAGTGCATGATTAAATCAGTAATTTAAATAAACCACCACATCAAGACCAAATGTTGAAGTCAAGATTAATTTTAAATAGGCTTCAACTAAAGAACTTTGTATGAACATTCATCTGCTTTCATCACAGTTTTGGTCTATCTTTCACTTCACTACTTAGTAATGGAAGAGTGTATCTACTCAGCAAGATCTTTTCCAATGCTGTCAAGCATATCTCATTTTCCAAGACTGACTAGCCAAGTTTTGTTTCATGACAAGACAAATGCAAAAAAAACCCCTCATCTGTGTGGCAAAAGCATTCACATGAAAGGATGATTGTCATAAAAGTAGATTTTAGATGTTTTCTTTTTACTTATGTACTTCTTATTTCCTTAACTAATTGACACTTTATCCTTGAATTTTGAGTTGCTTTAGATTCTTTTAATGACTGGAAGATTTCTTGGTTCAGCTTCTGATTGGTTGTTGTATAATTTTATTTTATCTTTGCATAAGCCACACATTCTGAAAATACGGATAGGATGACATAAATCTCCACCAATCTTTTTATCTTAGGCACTTAAAAATAATTATATTTCTATTCATTTAAATTGATGTCTATGATCAAAATCAATTCAACGATTCATCCCTAGAAGGCACAACATCAACTGCAAAGACCAAATACTTTCCATGTACTCAAAATCTATAGGACTTATTGCAAAACCACAAAAGAGGAACTCATCAAAAGTCAAAAGTAATATCAAAAGCATAGAGAATTTCATGGGTAGAGGAAAAAAATAAAAATCCCACAGCTTGATACTTACAGAATTTCTTAAACTCTAGTCACTTCTTTCCAGCTGCCGCCCAGAGGATAGCTGTGCATAAGGCAGAGACGCAAACAGTACATCCTTTGTTACCTGTCCACATGACTATTTGAAGTCTGCTAAGGAGCAAACTTCTGAGCAGTTACATAATGACAAAATAACACGAAGGAAAAACACATACATGGTTTTGCATCAGCTCTTTTGCTTTCTGCACAGCAATTCCCATGAAGATTGCAATGTGGAATATTTTTTTGCTGTAATATTGCTCACTTTGAGTTTTTATAGCTGCTTGGAGATCTGCATCATTGAATGTGATTTCAGCTAATCAAGCATACAAATGAACAGGAATGCAGACACACAGCACTGTAAAAAACACAGAAGGAAGTTTTTTCAAAGAAA
This sequence comes from Aramus guarauna, assembly GCA_013400195.1. Classification (NCBI taxonomy): domain Eukaryota; kingdom Metazoa; phylum Chordata; class Aves; order Gruiformes; family Aramidae; genus Aramus; species Aramus guarauna. The sequence goes on along the minus strand of VXBL01000173.1, from coordinate 1,253,158 downwards.
ATCCCTCTATTAGGCAGTGGTTCCAGTGATACAATGAGAATAGGAAGGAAAGCCTGTGTTACTTCATTGTTTTGTTTGGATTTTGGGGGCCAGTGCTAACTTGTGATAATATTTCCATACGTAATTATATTTCTCTGAGGGCAATCCAAAAAAGTGACTATGATGAATCTAGTAGGAAAAATATCCCATCGAACTTGCTAAGATTTTCCATCATGAGCGACCATTATAGAATTGCCCCACTCAATTATCTTTCCTGTGTAGTTCAGTAGCTTTTGGATAAGTTTATTGTTTTTTATCAAAGTCCAAGAAATGCACAAAGTGGATTTAACAGAAATGTAATTACAGAGAAATTCAATAACTGATTAATCCCTGTGAGGAATTTATGAGGTTTTAAATAAGAGAATGGAATGAATAGCCTAAATGACCAAAAAGAAGCACTGCAACATATATCGAGGATATAAAGTTGGTTGCAGGGACATCTAGATCTTTAGAGACAAGCCCAAAGTCTACCGCTGCCAAGAGGAGTTTTGGATCTGACCTTAAATGTTGTGAGATGTCAATTACATTCGTAATCCAAAGATTCAACTCTCTGTAACCTCCACAGTTCAACAGTTAAAGCAAACATGTCCTCTCTACAGACATGACTTATCTGATCGGCCCTGCACACCACATAATTCTAAACAGGATTTTCAAGGTGGCATGTATAGAGCAGTGTATCGTCTTTCTGGCTTTAGGTAGCATGATTTACATGTTCGAAAGGACAGTGGTGGCAGAAATGTTAGCTTAAGCAAACAGGATTTTTTTCCTTACATCCAAACATAAAATGCACAGCAGCAATTTTGCGAAGCGAGCAAATTATTTTCATCAAATGTAAAATATATATTGAAGATTATGGAGTTTCCTCCCCTTCTGTAAGAATATGTCACTCCTCTCACCATATGTAAATATGTGTTGCTCATTGTTTTCCCTGAGACTTACTCATCACTTTCAAGTGATCTTCAGAAAATGCTAAATTTGCTCTGCTGTAACCATATTATAGAGCATTACTCACTTTACAGGTTGTCACAAATGATGGAAAAGTGGTATTAAGTTTATAATGAAATATAGATCACAGAAAAACACGGGAAAATAAATACTGAGCTTATTATGTTCAGCTATACCAGTTGCTTAAGTATATTGACGTCAGCGAATGTTGCAAGACCCCGTGAAGATGGTCAAAGCCATAAAGATGCGTTTTCTGTAAAGATATCAGAAAAACTCTTTCCACTTTGTATTATTTTCCTGGCTGTTTCTGGTACCTGTTGCAAACTGCTTTACTTAATTTAAAAGATGAACACAATACTAAGTTTAAAGTATTAAGATTGCCTATCAAATGTTATTGCTACTGCTATGTCCAATGAATTCATGGGATGTGGGTATCTGCAGGCTTTAAGGTAGACCCACAGATGCATATAATTTCAGGGTCTGGTTCCTTTCTATTGTTGAACAGCCTGAGGTCCCCTTTGGCTTGGATGAAATATAAAATCTATCCCAGTGATGGAAACTCATCACCAATAGTCTCAAAGGAGGTAACTTAATCTAGCCATCCACTCCACTGATATAATTAGGAATGCACTTTGTCAGCCTTTGAGGGTTTAACTACAGCTGGCTGGGTTCAAGGCAGTCTGAGAAACCAATCTGTTCTTAGTAACACCATCTCCTTCACAGAATTACAGACATACTTTCAGCTGATATACCCAGCTAACTGTTGAATGATGTTTTTCCACCCACTCATGCAGTGGTCAGTGTCTTTTTCAGCATAACTGAAGCCTTGGATCAATGCCATGAAATGATTCAGAAACCAAAGGCTGAACTGACAGCTCAAGAATAAAGGTTATAAACCTTATTTACAGTGTTTGAATATGGCTCAATTCAACTTCTGAACATCATCATATTCCTGATCAAGCTGATGAGATTTAATTAGAAAAGAGTTTCTGATGGATAGTCAGATGCTGACTGGCCTACCTATTGTTTAAGAAATAAAAGATATTTTAGGCTCTATTCTCTAGGAAAATCAGAACTCTTCTCTTCACATGAATTAGCTAGGTTAGGGGAAAAAAAGATCTAACCTAATAAAAAATTAAAATCTTCTTTAAATGTATTCATCAGGACTACTTCTGGCTCCCTGCTGTACCCTTGACTCTTCTGCTGGAGTGTGCAGGGATTCAGATGATGAATACCTTCGTAGTATTGTCAATAAGCTTTTCTAACTGAATATCACAAGCACCACTCCTTTTTCATGTGTTTTGCTCTGGTGGAAATCTGATATGCACAAATGATTGAGATATTCTGTTATGGTTCAAGTAAGTTGGATAAAGTTTCCCCTCCAGCCTGCAAAATATTTGAGAAAAATGTAGTATAGCTTTCCACCTATTTGCTTTCACCATCTAGACCTGAAAATACCCAGCCTAACCTATTAATCAGCAGAGTGGCCTGTTCAGAAGAAAAATACCCTTTTCTTCTTTTTTCTTTTTTCTTTTTTCTTTCTTTTTTCTTTTTTCTTTTTTCTTTTTTCTTTTTTCTTTTTTCTTTTTTCTTTTTTCTTTTTTTCTTTTTTTCTTTTTTTTTTCCTTTTTCCTTTTTTCTTTTTTCTTGTTTTCTTTTCTTATCAGTCCTGAAGCATTAGTCTAAACACTTTGAATTCCAGCCTTCAAGTTTCCACCTACAGCGGTGTCAGTGGGCCGGGCACAGGCTGCCTTGGGCCAGAAGCCCTGTAGCTGCAGTAGCGTGGCGCTGTGTCTGATTATTGGCTTGGGCAAAATGCTGCATTTACATTGCTGTACAGCTCCTGGACATGGGCAAAGGGAAGTTGGATTTGCTTGCGGCCACCCCATAAAAAGATGTCCTGAATTCCTGTGTTATAATTGTTATGTGGTAATCATGAAATTCACTAAAGCTATGGATTTGTTACCTTGCTGTTAAACCTTATAGCATCAGACTGAACATTTTGATGTTTTCACTGGTGTATTTGGTTCCTTTTTGCCTGTAATATAGATTTTCAATAGGTGTCAGGACATAGGCATCACAACTGGGCTTTACGCACACATAGTGCACAAATTTCAGTGTCCTGTGCCTGAGAGAAAAAAAAAGACTGCGAATTACACGAAAAACCAGTACACCTCCTTCTTGCTTCAGTAAGTCTCCATGTAAGTAGGAGAAAATTAACTGTGAAAAGTACAACTTATTTTGTCCTTTAGAATTCTTGATAGCACTAACTGTTAATTATAGATATCCTCATTACCCACATGAACATCATACCCCATGTTTGAATCTGGAAAGAGAAAATGGGCCTCCAAGGACATCCTGTGACAATAAACTCCCCGTACAAATGGGTGATTACTTACAACTACAGTGACTCATTGCATGGCGCATAATGTAATTAACTACAAATTTACTTGTGTTCAGTGTAGTCTGAGGCAAGCTGGTTTGGTTTGGGTGGTCTTACTGCATTGTGGAGTGTGACACAGTCAACTTCAGGCCTAGCTTAGCTAAGTCTTATAAAAAAAATCAGTACTTAAAAAAAGTTATAAGAGCTGGAGCCCATTAAGGATGAAATGCATCATGACCACACAAAACAGCTGCAGACTCAATGTCCCTCCCAAAAATCTGTGGTGTGCTTCCTAAATACAGAACATGGAGGTCCTGTATGTTGAAGAAAGCTTTTCAAAAATTGACGTAGTAGGTTCCTTTGTTTGTTTATTTTTAATTACCACTCTTCATCAGAGGCAACAGATGGCTTGAAGAAATACACTTGAAGAAGATTCCAGTTAATTTTTGACTTGTGGCCTAAGTCATTCTAATGTTTGCCATATATTCTGTGAATTGCCAATGATGACACATGGGTAGCCTTAAGCTTTGTGTTCTATCTATGGACTTTTGCATATTGTATACACATGTAAATAAGAATAAATTAATATTTCAAGAAACCTCACATTTCCAGTAGTGTTATCCTTAAATTCTCATGGTTTAGCTAATTGAAAGAGAGAAAGAGGGAAGCAAGGAAGCAAGCAAGACAGCTTCAGGGATTGCAACAGATCACTGGGAATTACGGGGAAATGCATCCTCTGAGTGGAAAATGTAAGAAGGAACTTATACAAGGCAGGCACAATTGTTTCAGCAGGAGACTAAGGACTGCCACATATTTAAAAGATCACTCTCCTATGCTTGAGCAGCTGTCCCTGCTTCCTTCTACGCACCCTCTCTCCGAAAGCGAGTACTTTCAATGTGAAATCCTACTGTAGCCTGAGCACAAAGACTTCCCTTGTCTCTGTTCATCACGATAAGCTTACTGTTTCCTTTCACTTCCTTGCACATGCATGATCTGGGCACCATCTGGCCCAGAAATGGCCAAGGACAGTCAAGCCTGCAAAACATCTTCAGAGAATGCCTTAGGCTCCCCTGCTCCATGTTTCACCTGTAACTACAGTGAAGATTTTATATTCGTCTCTGATACATCCAGACAAATATTTAGAATTGGAGTTTTCACAATATTTGAATAGTAGAGGGAAGTAATGCAAAAGGAAGACACGACTGGTCACTATTATGTTTTAATTATCTAAGACTTCATACTGACGTGCTATTCTGTAATAATCCTATTAAATAGAAAGTCAGCCTAAGCTGAAAGAAGAGACAGCATAATCAGATCATGACTTATAACCAAAGTTATTGACAAAAAAATCTGACTTCTGATGGCTTGATTCCATTTCCACTGAATTCAGAGGTAAAGCCTCCATTACTACACCTAAGTATCCATTAACTTGGTCCATGTATATAAACAAGGCTCATATCCCACTTGATGTTCCACTGCAGGACTTATTATTGACCTTTTATGAGACCAGAATAGAAAAAAGAGCATTTCATGTTAGACCGAATGCTACAACTATCCAGTTCTTGCTCTCGTACTAATGTTAACCTTAAAAAGGATTTAATATTCTCACTTTTAGATTCCCTCTTGACCACTAGGTATGATTATCATGGGGCCAGAAGATAAGCCTAGAAGAGATTTGGATCTGAGCTTTCATCCACCAGAGAAAGGGAAACTAATAGGCAGGAGGCTGTCCATCACCATACCTAGGGTCTGCATAGACTACCCCACAGTCTAGGTAACTGCAGACGCTGATGTCTGCAGGGGTGTTGTTAGTGAGGAACCTACTACTCAGTGAGTGAAATTCAGGCCTTGTATAAATTTGTTATTCTCTGCCCAAATCTGTCCATTGGGAAGCTAGTATTTTTCTGCTCATTATATGCTCAGAGCAACTTCTGCAGAAAGAAATGTTGTAAAAGGCTTGTATAGTCCTTAGGTAGAAATTCAATAATGGCAACATTTAGTGGCAGAGATTTCTGTCTCTTGTTCGGCCTTCTACTGTCTAAACATCCAGCATAGGTCCATGCTAAACTGGATGATTTCACACATCTGAAAATCCCACAGGCTTACAGTAGCTGAGTATTGCACACACATAACATCCCGAATAAGAAAACATAACGGTTTTCAAACGAACAAGCTGATAATGGGCTCCTTGCTCCAGTGTTTGTTCCGCTCTCCTCAGAGACCAGAGGCTCTGGCAGTGTCTGGAAAGTTAACAGATACAGGCAGGGGAAGAAATTAATTACAGAGATGAGGGATCCCTCACAGAGCATCAGTCTTTCCCTTGCATTAATTACAAGGGATGCCAACTCAAGCAGTTCTGCTGACCTCTGCTAAAACAGTCCTTCAGAGTAATAGGAACACTTTCTCAAACAACTTGTCTTTTAAACAATTTCAGATTTGACTTCAAAATCACCACTTACATGTCATTCCAAAACCCATTGCCACATGTTTCTGGTGGGACTCAGGGGTCAACTGTAAATGGCCTCAGCACACAAAGTCCTTTGGGAGAAATTTCTCCCTTCAACTCCTTTGATTTGCACGCAAAGAGGAGAATCAGGTCATACACCTGGGAAGGTGGTCCTTCTCCAGTCCTTTGCTTCCCTCTTCCTCCCACCTCTTTTTGTGTCCTGGCACATACAGTAGGACTTGGAAGACCATGATGGGGGCGGTTTCCACTGAGAGAGAAAGGAGGCAGGCAAAGGGGCCAGAATCCTAGAAAGGATGCCTTGGCTTCAGTCACCAGCTTGGGATGTGACTCTGGGGACTCTTCTCCCAGATTCCCTCCCATGTTCTTTCAATGCACCCACCATGGTGGTACCTGGAGGCTGCACAGAGCACAGTCCCACCCCGGTGGCAGACGTTCTGCCTGCCAGCCTTGTTCTGTCGCGCTGCCTGGCCAGCTGGAGCAGAGCACTGCAGTGGGCCAAGTGGCTGCTAGTACTGTGGTTAGCCAAAATCCAGGATGTTAACTTGATTGTTTGCTATGGATACTCCTCGCTATTTCAGGATGTGATTCTATATTTGTACAGTGCTAACCAGATGCTTTTCAGATACTGTCCTAGCTAGGACTTTTACTACTGTTCCATAGTCATGTCTTGCAGTTCCCACAACTGCACGTTTTCCACACATTGACACTGAATTATTTTGATCTCCTACGCAAAAATAACACTTTACAGTTCTTGATTCCTGGCTGTTTGTTATGCCAGTGCTGTCAGTCTGCCAGATGCAATCTGAAGGTGTCTGTGCAGGGCATGCAGGGCTCTCTCTACGTTTTTTTTTTTTTGTGGTCAGCTCCAACCCTCGTGTAATCAGAGATAAGTGACTTAGTTAAAAATGAATGGGGCAGCTGGCTAAATGCTCAACCAAACAAAGTGATCAAAGGGACAGTGCCAGATGTTTTCCATCAGCTCTACATATGGAGGTACCAGGGAGAGCAGCAGGAGCACCAAACTAAAAAGAAACCAGAGAAGCCAACTCTAGTTTCAACCATAACATGAGGAACTGGCTATAAATACTACATTCCTCAGTGAGGCTCCCAGAGGACATTCTGTAGGTATTTCTAAAACCTACAGGAAAAGCGTGTCTACTATTGTCTGACTTTGTTACCAGCATCCTCCTGGTAAATGTTTTATAAAGAATTATCATTCTTAGCATCTATAAAATTATGCATTTTAAAATCCTATTTTAGAAAGCTACTAGGAATTATAAAAAGTAGTTTTTCCACAAAACGTATTCTTTGCCCAACTTGTCTCAGTAGTCTTTTCCTAAACTATTGTTTTGCGGGATTTTCTTTTACCACTTTTAGTACATTTTAAAATTTTAGTTTCATAGGTTTTGAGTCTAAGTTACTGCAAGAGGCCCAAGTCATTTCAAGATTTACCGTGGAAAAGGAGCCAGCTTTTTATTTTTGTCTGCAAGGGAAGTTTATGGTAGAGTGAGATAAACATCCAAAATAGTTAAGGTTGTTTATCCTGCATCACTTAGAAAACATTCTTGACATCACTTGTATACAACTGAACAGGGGAGCTGCTCAATCAGCGCTGACAGAAATTAAACCCAGATCACCCAGCCTCAGGGCATACAGACCTTACTTTGGTATGATAAAATCTGCTTCTGTTAGGATAAAAACAAGCCAAATTTTTGGTGCATAAGGGCTCCTCTTCCAGTTTTATTTCAGTTATTTTTTTCAGGACATTTTATCTCACCAAGACATATCTCTATAGTGTCTTGGGGCTTGCAAGAGGGGATGAATATTGCAAAAGGATCTGGTGCGATGCTTGTCCAGTGTAATGACTTTAGTATTGGCCCCAAATCTCCCTGGAGAGCAGGGAACCTGGAAGCTACCAGCAGGTAATTCAAGGCAACATAGAAACTTCACAATTTTTTCCTGTTCTTTTGCTACTCTGTAGTTTAATGATGCCTGCCTGAAAGTCACCTCCTGACAGCAGGAAGAGGGAGACATGCTGAACATGAAGAGGTCGGAAAGGCATTTCCCTGAAACAACTGGAAGTGCCAGACTTGCCCTTGGCTAGGGGAGAAGCAGAGAAGGGGTCTTGGCTGCCTTGTTCAGTGGTGCTGAAATCCACTTTGTCCTTTACCTATGCAGCATGCTCCTAGCTTTGGTAGTATATATGCAGGTCTTTGCAAGAGTATTGGTTATAGAGATGTTTATTCCATGCATAAAACACATGATGTGCCCTTTAAAAGCCCCTCTAAACCCATTCTGCAGGAACAAAGCATGTGAACAAGCTTTTTCTTTCCTCTGATTCTTATCTCACGGACATTTAAGCTTAAGCCACTTATTGCAATGGAAATATCTGTGATTTGCAGTGCAGGATGAGTTCTTTGCTGGTAGATGTACTAGTAACAAATGGGCTGAGGAACTCACTAACTCTCATAGTTGAGTCAAGGAAAGCTTGGGCATGACTCACTCAGGAATGCTTTGTACTCCCCTAATTGCATAATTACCTTAGAGAGCTCACTGGCCATTTGGCATAGAGGTCATGCCTGTTTCCTCTGAGCACAGGAATAACTCCTCCTAGCTGGATAAAAAGGAGATGTGAGGAAGATGTGTGGCTATGCTCCCATTTTTCCTCTCTATAATCCAGGAACGTTATTTGTGCACAACTACAAAGTCCTTCGTTCTCTGAAGTGAGGATGGAAAAGTTGACCATTACTTAACGTAAATCAGCACTTTTGCCTTTGCACTGAGACAGTATCTGTGTTGAAAGGGATAGTGTGATATTCTGGGGTGTTTGGTACTGGTACTTATGACATCTGAGTTCTAATCAATGGGGTTAAAAAAAAGGGAGGGGGATGCCACAGGCACAGGAACCTTGCCCAATATACTCATATACCATAGACTTAGTCTAACTGCCCAGCAAAGAAAACAGAGCTCTCTCCAACACTGCATTCTCAAAAACAAAAAGTAAGAAAAGATGTGAATAATATAAATGCTATCAACAATTGCAATCATGTAAAGCTGATGACAAGCGAAGTGAAGGGACCTGAATGCCCCATGAGAAAAATGGAAAATGAACTTATTAGTTGCATTAACTGAATTAAAGGAAGGTTTGGCTGGAGAATTTTCCTGGACCTCTATCAAACTCAACAGTGCAGTTCACCAGTGGAACTGGTAAAGTAAGTCTGCAAGATGGAACAAAAGGAGAAAGATAGAAATTAATTATATAGATAGCTGAGGAGGAGATATTGAAGTATTGCTATCTTTAGTCCCCTGGTGGTCTCTTGTTCTGGAGAATGGCTGGACTTTGTGGTCCCTCTCCTTCACCTTTTTATTAATGTAATCTGACAGTAAATTTGGAAGATAGACTTCTCCATTGCAGATTGGTGACAGCATCACTATGTAGTCAAACTTTCAACCCACTCTCCCTTTCATTACACCTATGAATTTACCATCCTTCATTGCGCACTGATGCATCTTCATTTTGAAGCAGCTAAGGCACATCTTCTCCTGTCCCCCTTACAGCCCACCAGCTAATACCCCCTAAGATATAATGGGGTATATAAGCTCTTCTCCCACTGGGCTTATGAATTGAAATACCTGTGGCTGATATACCTCATGCTGATGCTAATGCTGCTGGTGTATGTTTTAGACACGTGCCCAGGATGCCTGCCTGATTGGCCCTTCAAGAGTTGTAGATGGATGATTAGTGTAAACTTTGGTGTCCATGGGCTTCTCAGCTGTGCACTTGGATTGGCAAAGGTGTTTAAGATTTCTCATTTGTTTAGAGGTCCATGGTGGTTACTTAAACCTTCCTTCTCTTTTATCAGCACCTTATTTAAATAGTGGGAAGCAGAGCAGTTTAATGCCGACTGAGGCTGCATTAGCTTCCCCTTTCTGTGAGAAACCTCTGCTTAGAAGGTTCCCAAAGTGAAAGTGTTTGCAAGAGAAAACATAGCTGGGAGACAGTCACATCCAAATCTGGCTCTGGTGAGTGGAGCTGTTCTGTTGATATAAAGGGAGCATCACTCCAAAGCGAAAGAAAAGTTTTGGGGAGAGGAAGGAAAATGAAAGATCTTGTTTCCTAAGCTGAAACAGAACTGGTCAGCAGCTTATCAAATTGAGGGCTAATATCCAAGATGGATTCTGATCTCACAGATACATATCTGAAGTATGGACTTCATTAGAGCTATATCTAGCTAAACCCAACTGAATGCAGAGGGAAGTTAGGCCCTGGGTCCCAACTGCTTTTGTTATCAAACAAGAAATAGACAACATGTCTGTTCGTTGCATGTTTTTTTCAAATCACTCTCCTGGAGAGTCAAGGAATTACTATGCCATAGTGTGGGTGGCTGCCTCAGGGATCAAGGAACACGAGACAGAGTCGATAGTAAAGCTTCTTGCATTAGTATGGCGGCAGAGGAAACCATACAGAAAATGCAGTCCTGGAAAGACTTCTTAGAAGATGAAGTAGGGATTAAGCTAGAGTCTATTTTACCATTTGCTAAAATGCTCAGTGCGTTTGCCTTCATGGATTCTGCATTCCAGAGGACTGCATGCTGGGTTAATAAAATCCCTCTCTTGAACAGGCTTTGGAAACTCAGACAGTCACCGACTGCCCATATGGCAGAATTTGGCTATTGCTATTAGACAGCTGCAGGAAGTTGAGGATGAGAAAGGGGAGAAGGCACCAAAATCTTATGGACACATAGACATATAGACACATGGCTTTGCCTCATGGCAGGAGCTTCCAAAATACATTCCTCATCAAAATGCTAGGATCCTCTTTTCTTTTTTTCTTTCAGGAACAGCAATTCACACTTCTGCTTTTCTTAGGTGCTACGTATGTGATTCAAACCCTCATACACCCTGAGCTTAAGTTTCAAGAGCATTTTAAAGCAATTAGCACACCTACAAGAAAAATAGCAAAACACCACATTTCCGTTGCTCACAGACTCAAAGGGAGATTTCAGTTTAGCATTCTTCCTTGGGGAAGAAATGACATGCTCCCCACTAACCCAATGCCAAACCACTGCTCTCTGTTTTGAGTAGCAAATTACATTCTTACTGCATCTTAAAACCCAAACTGTGTTTCTTTTCTTAACATGAAACTGTGTATTTTGGTACTGCTCTCAAACAACAGTTTAAGAGAACAAAGGAGTTATCTTTATGAGACAGTCAGGGAAATACACAAAGAACAGGAAGATACAGCTAACCTAAATAATGACATTGAAAACAAAATAGCTATCAGGCTATAAATAAACAATATGAAGTAAATATAATTATTTTTATTAAGAGAAGACACAGACTTAATTCCTGGGAATAAAGACATCTACTGTTTCCTTCAGACTGTAGCTCTCATTTTTTTCAGTCAAGCCACAGAATAACATTTCCTACTTTCTTCAACTTTTTACAGTATGAACTTTCATACCACTTCTTTTGGAGAAAATTGCAGAACCCAGACACGTATGTTTAGGAGAAAGGTCAGTTTTTTCTAAAATGATAAAATTGCCCAAACTGCTATTTTTGAACTGTGCAAATATATGCATTCTCACAGGGCAGGGAAGTACACACGCACACGACTGCACTAATTAAGACAATACTTAGTTTCCTGCAACCCAAAGGAATTTTCTTATTTAGACTAAGTCTTTAACGATGCAATCTCCCATTGTGTGTAGAAGGGCGTGCAAAGCAGCAACTGCAACTTCACAAAAAGGCAAGGGCTGTTTCTGAGCTAGTGGGTGAATGGGGAAGGAATTAAATAATCCTCTAAATGAAAGCCACAATCAACTTTCTGAGTGCCAGACTCTGTCACTCCAGCCTTCTCCCTTTCCATAAAGCGACCTGAGCAGAAGCCTGATTCACGTGCTTTTTTTCCTTGGGATTGTCTTGTTGAGTATCTTGGGCAGGAAACTGGCCTGATCTGTTGACTTACAGGATTTAAAACAAGCACTTGCGTTTCCCCCTCCCGATCCTGACCAGCGGCGCTGGGCTGAATCATTTCCCCGGTGGAGGCAAGAAACACGCGAGAGCAAAGTGCTCGTGAAGTGGCCGAGGGATCGGGAAACGCTCTCGGACTGATATACGGTCAGAAAAAACCACGAACAACCCCAGTGACATGTCAGGGCATGGTACCGGTCCCCATCTCTCAGGCTTTACCTGCTGGTGGGCGAATGGCTGGGGGGGATGTCCTGCACAAAGCTCTGCTCCATGCCTGGGATCCTGGCCGGGCTGTGAGGATGGTAAGCTGTCAGGACCACGCTGCCTGAGTCCTTCATCTCCATGGTCATAGGCACATGTTGGCCCCGCTGCCGGTGACAAAGATGACGGGGGGGAGGGGGGGGCCAACGGGCCCCGACGGGAGGGCGAGTGGTCCTGTCAGGAGTGAGAGCGCATGGCCTGGCTCCGTAGCAGCCTCTCACCACCGTTTGCTGTCAGGAGAGCTGTGTAACTGAGACACGGCTCCTCTCCCTGTCAGGAAAGCTGAATTAGCATATATTCAAAAACACCGCCCACAAAACAACCCATGAGGAAGTTACTACGTTCCTAGGAAACTAGTGATCGCTGGGAAAACTTACTTCTTTCTTTCTTTCTTTCTTTCTTTCTTTCTTTCTTTCTTTCTTTCTTTCTTTGAGTAAATTTCTTAATACTCCTCCTGCTCCTGAAATAGGCTCAACTAAGTGAAATTATTTGCTGGTTAAGCAGCAGGATGAGTGGAGAGCACTACTGAAACACAAAACGTGGTTTGGCAGAGCAGGGAGTCACATTTAAGGTGCTTACATGAGAGATTCAGAAACTGAGCAGGCTCTGCTCTGTTTAAATAATCAAGGAGCAGGAACTTTGATTTCCTACATGCCAGATCATTTCTGTGGCAGGGAACTGGACTTACTCTCTCCTGAAAACAGATTAAGCTTTCATTTTGCCTGATATGGCTGTGTACATAATGAGAAAGGCACTGGGAAATAAGCGAATTATTTTTACAACAGTATGCGTTCATCTAGAGCAATCCCATAAATAAATACACTCCGAGGTGCTTGATACTTTTTCATGCTTGTGCTTGATCTTTCTATGCTAATTGAATGTTTTTCTAGAATGGAATGGAATGGAATGGAATGGAATGGAATGGAATGGAATGGAATGGAATGGAATGGAATGGCATAGACTAGACTAGAATAGAATAGAACTGGTTTGGGTTGGAAGGGACCTCAAAGACCATCTAGTTCCAACCCCCCTGCCATGGGCAGGGACACCCTCCACTAGACCAGGTTGCCCAAAGCCCCATCCAACCTGGCCTTGAACACTTCCAGGGAGGGGGCATCCACAGTTTCTCTGGGCAACCTGTTCCGGTGTCTCACCACTCTCACAGAAAATAATTTATTCCTTATATCTAATCTAAATCTACCCTCTTTCAGTTTAAAACCATTACCCCTTGTCCTATCACTCCATGCCCTTGTCCCTCTCCAGATTTCAAAAGGAAACCAGCAAGCAGAAATATCAGGGTCCAACTCAGGAGTAACACCCAGAGAAAACTGTAGACAAAATGAGAAAACTCACAGAGCCTTTTATTTTCCTTTCCTACTTCTTCAGTGTTTGGAGTTTTTTTTTTAAAAGAAATGTTTCTGATAAATGTCTGTTCCTGAAAACTATTTTCCTGTATATAAATCCTGTATACAAAATCATGGGAAGGATGCTCTCAATTTTACTCAAAGAGCCATAGCTCTCTGAGCGCCTTCTGAGCACGAAACACCAGCCTCTGTGCATCTTTGTCACAGCTGCCAGCAGCGTCCCCAAGCACAGGTACTGTGCAAAATGCCTGTGAGGCTCCTCTTTCACATCCTCCTTGTGTGACGGTGCTCTTCCTAGCACTGCTACAGGGCTGCCTAAACTACACTGTTGGTCCCTCCAGATGGTGAAGTAGCTCAGGTTTTGAAGGGCACAAAAATGATTTATCTCATCACCACCTTCACACTGAGCTCTGTATCCCGCCTGGAGGGGCAGGACCATTGCAGTCAAATATGTTGCTGCAACTCATGTAGGCAGCGCCCAAGTTAATTTTAAATCAGCCGGCATAGGACACTGATAACAGTACTCTTGGCAGCACTTCTTGCCAGACTCACCCAGGAAGCATAAATATTTGAACATACAGAGCCTCTAGGCTTGCTCTTGCTATGCTGTTAACATGGCCTGGATTAAATATTTTAAAACCAGGTTGCCCAGGATAAAATCATAACTGCTTCCATGGCAGCATGGCAGCCCTCTGGGAGCCACCGTGCAGCCGTGTACAGATGTTAGAAATGAAGGAGAAGGCTCTAAGCTAGCTCTGGAAGTATCGCGTACTTCCCACTGCATCAGGACCTTATCCCACAGTGCCAGCAGTGAGGACCAGTGTGAACGCAATAACCCGTGAAGACCTCATTGGGCTCTGTGATTACTGGAGTATTCAGGAGAGGGATAGGGTCTGAAAAATTAAGATCAATGTTATCATGGATCTCACATCCCAACTCTGTGGAGCACTGTCTGAATGCTAGGTTGATGCCTGGCTGCCAGATGAGCAGGGATGCTGCTGGCAATGTAATTTCTTCCCCTTCCCACCGTGGCTTTACCTTCCCCTTCCTGGACCAGAAGGTGGGTATCCCACTCCTCTGATGGGGGGGAGTAAATTATAAATATAAATTTATGTTTGGCACAAGTGCAAATAGATATTTTGAAAATTAATCAGCCAAAATACATATATCAAACTGAGAGCTAAAAATTTATAAATATAAACTATAAAATCCCTGCTGACAGCCTTTAAGGGCATTCTCCACAATTTACTTCAAGAAACTAAACATCTGAAGAAACACACATAGTGGAAGGCACCAAACACCATCAGAAACAGAGTAGGTGTCCTTCAGGAGATCAAGCTGCAGACAAAGTATTGGCTGCAACACTAGAAAAGTCTTTTTTCTCTCCTCCTTAGCATCATAGTACCAGGCTTTCTCCAGTACCATCAGACAACATAATGATGGTTATGAGCTTTAGGTTATGTGTAGATAATGCCCACAGTAGAAATACCATGAATTCTTAGTAATATTTTTATTTCCTCTCTTCCCATAATAATAATAAAAAAAACCAAACACAAATATGACTTAGAAAAGAATAGTTTCCCTCTCAACAGTAAAATACATATAAAGAAAAGAGGCCCACACTTATTAAATGGGATTTTCTCTCTAAGAAAAATAAACATGGAAGATTTTATTTGGAGATTTATAAAGTGCTGGTGCATAAACTGGAGGCTTGTATTGAAATGGCAGACTGTTTGGCACAAGTACAAATAGATATTTTGAAAATTAACCAGCCAAAATACATATATCAAACTAGGAGCTAAAAATGTTTATATGCATAATGGCTCTTGGGGTTAGACATCTGCATATTATTGAAAACTAAAAATTATGCTAAATCAACTAGAGATACATATCAGCCATTAAACAAAGATTTAACTGGACTAGTAATACAGCCATAAGAAAAGTGTACAAGGCAACACAGGCCAGGTTCCCCTTCAGTTCTATCTGTGCAATTCCTTTATTTAAAAGAGAATTTGTTCTCCTGGTTTCTGAAGAAGTAAGTAGGAAAATATTTTAATCCAACATGCTTGTGTTTCTACAGGATCCTCTTCAATATCAGATCATCGAGTACTCAGAACTATCACACTTCTAATTGTTTTTTTCAGGTAGTTAATAGCTCCATAGACCTTTCAAATACTCTGGAAATGCCAGTTTGATGAGAAATAATTTTGTGAGGATGTTTTTGGTGGCAACCAGTAAACTGAAGTTACAGCAGAGAAGAATCTGTGGGGAGTCTGTAGCCAGTGAACCCATGAGAAGCTCCCTTGGGTTTGGTCGGCAAAGACCTCATGCTTTCAAATTTTACGTTGTGCTTGTGCCAAGGGGAGTGTTTTGCACTTTCACAAATTTGGCAAAAGAGTTGTTTATATATGGATCAGACTTTGAGAACGAGGAGAGAAAAACCTTTATTAACCTATTGTTTCAGAAACATAAGTTAGTGGCTATATGGTTGTACGATGAAGCCTTCAGCTCTTTGGCTGAAGATCTGTGACAACCATATATGAGAATTATAAACATAGAAAGTCACTAGTCAATGCTTGCTGAGATGAAAAATAAATTGTCATTGTTGTTAATAATATTAACATATATTTACATAATATTAATTAATAAACTTTCTGGCAGTAACATGATGGGCAGTTTTTGTGTTGCACATTTAATGTCTATTGTTTAGAGAGGAACTAATAAAGTTTTCACATAGATTTAAAACAGCTTTTTCTGGTTAAGTCCAAGGGGGGCTGTCACGGAGAGGAACGGGATTTGTCAGTTCCCGAGATGGTGGGGACATGCACTATTATATATAACAGTAGACCCACAGAACCCTGGAAAGTGAAAAATTCCCCTTTGAACTACAACTCACACAACAATCTCTTGGTATTGAAGTGCGTTGCTTGCTTCCAGCTTAAATTAGCCAGGACAAAATTGGACAGAATTCACAAATCTTTGAAGTTAATTTTGGACCAGTTTAATGTGAACTTGGGTTAAATTAAGTTTTAAAAGGAAGCTGTGTAAAACACAGCATTTTTCACTGATTAAATCAAAGGAAATAGAGTGGAGCAATACACAGAAAAATGTCATCCTAGTGCTGTGCCTAAATTTCCTCATCCCTCTTATTCAGGCCGTAGCATGCAATAAATTTGGTGTGTATCTGTGTGAAAACCAAAGCCAGAACCACTGCAGTTCTCCATGCTTTGGGGAAGGGGAAGGAAGGGAAAAAAACCCAACCAACAAACGTATCTCTTACTTGTCTCTAACTTGTCATTTGGATGAAAGGATGCTTGAGGAATGGGGAACAGAGGGGCTCACTACACCAAAGAGTTGGTGTGGGCAAAAAGCACCCGGAGACTGAAAATGAGGGTGCCACAAAGTCACGTAAAAGTCCAGGACAGTGGTGTGTGAGTCTTCTACCGCTCAGTACCAATAACTCCCATAAAAAAACCACTCTGCAAAGAGGCTGACTCTTGTGTCAGGAAAATCTTCACTGTGGCTTGAGGTCTATTTCCTTTAAAAGAATTTTATGCATCATGAAGGACAGTTTCTAATGCTTGATTTAGCCTCTGTGCTTTCTATTCCTGTGATGCCGGAAGGATTACAGTCTTTTTTTTCCACTGTAAAGGTGAGGTGTTTGTGTGCCTCAGTGTGGGCAGCTGGGCATGTGAGCGAATGGGTGAGATTCATCTGTAGCATCAAAACACACCCACTGCTTTTAGAACATTGAAAAATTCATAAGCTACGTCCCCCCCCTCCGTCCCGTTCCC
>VXBL01000173.1:1118866-1235892 GCA_013400195.1 Aramus guarauna | reverse complement strand
CCCCCATTAAGGAAAATCTTTGTTATTCTGATTTCTTCATATTTTCAAACAGATTAAAAACGATATTGAGAAAATTTGCTTGCCCTTTACAAACAGGTTGTTACAAGGCTATTTAGGCAAAGAGAATACAAATCAGGTGTTGTGTCGACTGGTGGTGTTTCAAAGGTTTTTAATTAGAGTGTGAAACAAAACATTCATTTTTGTTAAATATAACCTCACATATTTCAGTCCCAGGCCCAACTTAAATATACTTTGTACTTTGGTGAACTTTAACATGGTCATTTTTTTATTGAGTGATTTACTGTGGATTCTTTCATCTTAAAAAAGACACAAAAGCATAGACAAAAAATTCTTTAGACAACTTTGTATAGCTGCTTGCTTAGTAATGACCCTCATTTATTTTCTAGGAGTTCAAAAGTTGGTCTCCTTAGCCCAGATCAGACTATCCATACATTATTCCCATGTTAATTATGTACAGAAAAGGAAACTTCCTTAATCAGTCTGCCACAATAGGGCTTTCTGGAGGTTTACTTTAAGAAAAAGCTCATATCCTTTCATTCATCCATTAGGTTCATGCTCCTTCATGACATGTTGATCTAACCACTTCAGCTGGGACAGCTGACATCCACAGCTGAATGCTGTGGTCTGTTTTTTTGTTCTGTGGCAGTAAGTTAAAATTACATGAAGGAGTGCTAATGTGGTTAAGTTAGGAAAAGTGGCACTGGGAGAGGCTGGTTGCTTCTCTAAAATGTTTCTGTGAGCACAAGCTGAAAATGGGGAACTGGTCTCTGCATGGAAGGGGAAAAATGGACAGGGAGAGACAGCAAAGAACATTTTCAATACACGTGTAACCATCCTGATGCCTCTGAAACAGCAGAATTGGGTTAGGCATTTGAATTTGGTACAGGGAAAATGAGTCCTCATATTAAAATTGTATATACATTTATAAAGTCCACATCATACAGTTAGGGTTGTATGAAAAAAAAAAAAAGAGTAGGAAGATAGTTTTTTGTACAAAAAGCAAACTAGACACAGGTTTATAACATTATCCTTTTAAAAACTACTGTTTTTCAGGGGCCAGTCAAATACTTAAGCAGCTGTGTGTATGTGTATATATACACCTATACACATATTTGCTTAGGATATGTGTATATACACATATAACACCCATACACACACACATACACCCCCCCCCCTTTAGTCACTGTTTTAAGATTTAAGAAAGGTTTTCCTTTTTTTAAGTGCTATGAACAGCAAAATGCAGTTTTCTGAAGGTGCTAATGATTTATGCATCTACCTTTGCCATTGCAGCGTCACTTTGCTAGGGTATCTAAGACAACATTATTACGAAAAAGTTTGTAGCCCCTTTCTTGTTACAATCATAAGTGATTGCACATTCAGGATTTTTGTAACATTTTTAACCTGTAAGCCACTCCATTTCTAGGGAAAGTTTCATGTAAGGTAGAGTTGGTATTTCCCTGTAACTATGCCAAGGACTTTTTTCATCGTGCCATTTCGTAACGCAGTCTGTTTCCCAGGGAGCAGCAGTAAACCACAGCTCTGCTGGTGTACTGGAAAGTTGTACCGAGCGAGACAGTCACCAGAACACCGCTCTGTTAATTGAACCAGACTTTGAGCTGTGTTCTCAGGGATACGTGTCAAAATTGATGAAGCAAGGTAGAGAGGTATTAACACGAACCGCTGATGTTTATCAGGTGCATAACAAGACACATGTCAATATTAGCTATCTTGTATTGATTGCGTTCTACTCCTTTTAAAATCAAGAGCTGTGGGGTTTAAAGTTATGGAGTCCAATAGCATTATTAACTGGATTTCCCACATCAGCCCCCAAGAGGAGAAACCGCAAATTCTCCTTCCCATCTAGAGAAACGGAGTGTACTTCAACAAAGCATAGCTTATATCTTCATCATGCTTTGGCATTTTCTGGCTTGATGACTTGAATTCCTGAAGTTACTAAATTTACTTTTGTCTTTCCTATGCAAAAATGAAGAAACTATTCTTCTTATCTGCTGATTTCTTCACAGAGCTACCATATCACTGCTATAGTAGTAACTGAGGTTGTTGGAGGAGTCATATACCAGTCATGCAAACATGATGTCTCAGAACTTCCCTGAAATACCTGTGTGCGTACCGAAGAGAGGTGAGGATAAAAATAAGCTTTGTGATCTTTGCATGATAAGATGCAGAATGATGCACGTGTTCAAGCAACGGGTGTGAGCTGGTGGATCTATCCATCTACTCCGCATAGCACCGACTACTGGGAATGCCGTGAGCGTGTTGCCATCACCCTACAGCCAAGCATGCTCAAGATGACCAGAGAACTTCATGCAGCATTCATTTCTCAATTTTGAATAAACACAAAAGTTGCCATGGTCATGACTGGGAATCTGTGAACTCTTGCATTCTGAGTTTTACTCACTTCTTTTAAAAATCTAAGTTATTGCAGAATGAAGTGGGTTCTAGTCAAAAGTGTTGTTCCTCTTTTGATAGAGACATTTTTATAAATTAATAACTTCAAAGTTAGAGCTGCTGCAAAAGTAAATAGATGTTTGTTGACTTACAGCAGCTCTAAAGATTTTCAGTAAGAGGAGGCACAAATAGACTTAATCAAAATCTCTATAATTGAATTTAATGCTATAATTTATAAGACAAATTTGTTATCATTTTAAATCCTAATTCTAAGGCCTCTATTGTTTTGAACTGCATTGAACAGTAAGAAGAGAATGCGCTCAAATTAAAATTAAAGCAGTTTGAATATACCTAAATGTTTTAATATGCAGCAGAAAAGCACTGGAAGGTACAATTATTAATAGCCATTTGCATTTTGAACCCTTATCAAAGTTATGCCTTTACTTTATAGTGTTGTTAAATTAAACATATCTGTGGGAAAGGCATATTTCATTAATCTCTGTCTTGACACTCTGCGTTTTAGGAACAGAGACATTGAACTGACTTTTCCAGGCAAATGCAGGATGCCTGTGGCATAACCATGGAGGGAACCTAAGCTGCCTGACTCACAGTCCTGTGCCCTAATCACATGTGAGGATGCAGCTTAATTATTCAACAGTTTGGAAAGTGCTTTTGTAAAGGAATGGGTGAAAAAGAAGATACATTTAATCAGCCACAAAAAAGAGAACTACAACAGGGGATATGAAGAACACACCATGTGAGCCTCAGAAATGAGACATCTTCCCTGCAAGTGGCTAGTTAGCAATTTATTCTCTGCAGAGCGTGTGTGCTAATTTTGGTGACTAGAGGGCATTCCACACAATAATTATTAAATCATCCAGATTAGTCCTAAGCAGAAACACATTAATGAACATAACTTTGCTAAGCACATTAAGAGCAAAATTTCTAGGCTATTTTTATGGCACAGTGTTGAACACCATGAACTTAAATATGTTTTAGAAGCCCTGGAAATAAATTTTGCCACTGCTCCGAGTGGGTGCTGGCATCACCACGGTGAGCTAAATGAGCAATGATAATCAGAGGGTGACAGAAGGGAATTTTGCAATGTAAAGCATCTGGGAATTACTGCTTTGGGAAATTGCAAAAACATTTCCAGGTTTTGCTTAGCAAGGTCAAGCATGACCCTTTCCCTCTTTGATATGGACACCAGGAATTTTGTTTCATAGTTGAAAGATACACTGGAGTTTGAGGACATGGAAATTTAAAGTTTGTCATTGCATATTGTTCATACAAAACTAAGGATTTCCAGGGCTATTGTACCAATATTCTCAGTGTAAATTGCTAGCCTTCTCAACACAGAGACAAAAAAGGCATTTCTGTTAGAGGAAAAAAAATAACTGGCAGTTATTATTTATTTGTTTCATTTGGGTTTTGTTTTTATTCTTATGTAATTTATTGGTGGCCTCAATGGGCTACAATCCATGGTATGCAACCCTATTAAACAAAACAAAGTCTCACCAGGGGTGAAATGGATCCAGATTAATTTAACAGATGAATGTTTCACACAATGAGAAAGCCAAGACTGCAGATGACTTGCTTTTGGTTTGGAACTTCAGGGAACAGATGGGAAAGCAGCAGCATAAATATACCTTAATGGGTCCACAGGACCGCATTTATTATTTGGCTTCAGTTGGGGTTGTTTGTTTGTTTGTTTGTTTGTTTGTTTTCAGTGACTGTGCCTTGCTGAATCACCTCAGAGTCTTTTTAGAAACATTTCCCTTCATTTATCTACTGTACTTTCCCCCAAATTTTGATCCTACTTTTTTTGTTATGCTTGATTATAGGTTTCAGTCTCAAAAAACCCATGGACAGTCTCTAGCTGTTTTTGTAAAGTGACTGTCGTACACGAAGATGCTTGAAGGACTGAAGGGAACAGGCAGGAACGTGCTGTCTCAGCCCCTGCTCCAGGGACTGTGGATACTGGGGAGTATCCCCAGAGAGCAGCTCGGCTCCTGTGCTCTTCCCAACCAACATCTCCTCTGTTGCCGCTGTTGGAGACAGAGGACTGGGCTAGATGGACAACAGAACTGACCTTATAGGGCGTTTCTTATGGTCCTCTGTTCTCAGAATTAATTTTTATTAATTACTGTAGAATAGGACGGGCACAAAACTGGACAGAATCCAGGTTATTCATACAGGATAAAGTTTTATTTCCTGTACAATTCTGGTCTCTCAAAGAGATACAGACAACAAACATGGATACTGATTATCATAAATTAAATACTTTTGTTTGGGGGCATTGTGATATAAGAAGCCAAGAAAAACCAGCAGTATACTGTTTATTAAAAAGCTGTTTATATCCAGTTCATGATGGTTATTTTGTGCAGTTATAACAAAACTAAGGTGTGGGTCTCAGGCAGAGAAATGAAATTCCAAAGATTATTTTGAACTTTATTTTTGGAAACTTGAGTTTATGCTCCAGTACCTTTGGAACTGGAGAACAGATGCAGGAGACCCTGGAAACAAGATGCAGCTTAGAAATAAAAAAGAAAAATTATGATGGTGGTTCTGCTTATTTTTGCTTTTACTGTACTTATCTGGTCCAAGCAGGTTTCTGTTATTAAGTAGAAAGGTGCCATGAGCTTACCCATAAGTGGGAGGAAAGCACATTCACATATTCACCTTTGAACTTTAGTCCGCCAAGGAACAGTGACAACACCCCGTGTAGGACCTCAAATTCAATTTGTAGCTCTGCTTGCCATTTTGTTCAGGAAGGTACTGGATGAATGTGTATCTTGTCTATGTACACAACTCGCCTTCTAAATTTATGAAATCTTAGATTTGTTTCTAGCTTTACCAAAAGACAGTGTGAGTGTGGTCCCCCACAGGGATCTACCCTGGCCCGTCAAACGTGCGTTTGTAGCGTTAATGAACCCCAGGACTCTTGTCTGCTCTCGGTCCACGTGGCACGCGGTAAGGCTTGGCTTACTTTTACACACAGGGTCAAAAATCTCTGGACTGCTACTAATAGTGCTGTCTCTTTGCATGTGTCTTCTGCATGTTATGTGCAACGCAATTTTCTTTTATTTCTTGCAAACAGCAATTTCGTTATATCTCTCCGGTTGTTCTGCTCTCTGACATTTCAATCTGTCTTACCTTCTACTGAACTGGAAAACAATACCATTAAATGAAACTTGAAAGGAAAGAGACAACCTGGCAAGCAAACTCATCATTTATTGTAATTCAGCATGACTCAAATAAGGACAAAGCAGCACTTGAACCCCCCCAAAAAAAGATTAGATACCGGTAAATGGGGAGTGTTTTGTCCTCCTCAAAGTATCATCATTTGCAGATGATATTGGAGGTCTGTTACTGCACTGAAAACACATTTCTTGTGTAATCACGCTAAGCATGTCTCAGCAAAGATATAATGACAAAGATATGTGGATAAATCTGAATTACAGCAAGCATAGGATTTTATTTAGTCATCCAAATTTTTACTCAGCAACCAAACTGGCTTGTCAAACCTGGCATTTGCTTGCACAAAATAGATAAGTGAAACTCTGAGTAAGCCCCATTTTCCTGGGAAATTACTGGTATTGCAACAAACAAATAAAAAGGCTTTCACACGCAGAATGCAAGACCATGCATTTTCCTGGGTGATCCATTGTATCTAGTGCCCGAAGTATGCCTCACTCTCAAAACAAGAGCTATAAATAGGCAGGCATTTTGTGCCATTTTAATGCTGAGTATTACACATTCCAGCAACTTCAGTTTTTCAGCTGGTTATTTTTATTTTCTTTTGTTGTGACTGAGCAAGTAAGCCCAGCTTACTGAATGCCACCCACTCCTTGAAAGAAAAATCTAGGAATATGCTCAAAGATCAGGAAAGGTCTCTGCCTAGAAATACTCCTGAAAAGAGGAGAGAACACAGAAAATGAAATGACAAGGCTGATATGAATGCAGGAAGTATGTTGTTTGCAAACAGCAATGAACTTTTGTCTGAAAAACCCTGCCTTTTCTGGTGTTATTTTAAATCCCAGTCCCTAACGAGGAACATCACTAGACTCAGGAGGGATGAAGGAAATTTTTTATGGCAAGTCAGAAAGCTGCCTGAAAAATGTTACTTTTTCTTTTTTTCAATATGGCCCCCTATTGTTTCCATACCCTGGGATCTGGCACTCAGAGAGCCAGTAATTTCCTCTGAACGCTTTTAGAAAACACAAGGAATGATATAGAACATTAATGTCCCTTACAAAGAGTTTCAGTTTGTGGGGGAACTACTACAGCATGAAGACACGTTTATAACGCACCACAGGGCCTGTCTCACCCTATTATCTTCAGCAATACAACCCTCAAACTTGCAATCACCTTCCTGCTAGCGAAAAATTCCTAAATCTACATTTGTGTCAGCAGCAGTTTCCTGGATGCCCTTTGTGTTAACAGATCTCTGTGCAATGCCAGGTCTTTAGTTTTCTCCTGACTGCTGAAATCTGTGCTGGACCTGCACGCGGGTGTCAGCCCGGACCTCGTGTTGCTCAGATAGGCAGCCTGAGCTCTGGCTGCTTGGGAATCCCACATCCCTGCGTGGCAGGAGATGGCACGGCTCTTCCAGGGACAACCACGGGCAGAACCATCTGCTTAATCTTAGGCACTGCATTAAGGGCAGATGTGATAGAAACAGAAAGTCAGAAGAGCTGCGTCACGCTGGGTCTGTTCGTTGTGAATGCAACCGTGAAACTGTGTGTTTTGGAAAACCCAGGGTGTACACAATGTTTTTCTGGTGAATTTACCAGCTGGTTTGCCCAACCTGATCTGTGAGAGCACTCTAGAAGATAAACACTCAGCAAATCTGACCTTAAGCTAACAATACATTGAATAGCTTTATTGTCCCTCTTCTGAGGATTTAAAAGTGTAATAATGAACTATGCAAAATGCCTGCTCCTGGGAAATATTGTCTATCTGGGATCATAACTATTCTGTATACTGGCAGACTGTGATCCTTGTGGTCTTATATTGATGTCACTGCAGTTTTATTCTGGGCTAAACTTCTCTGACCAAAATAGAATTACTCCCTTTTTATGCCACTGCAAGCAAGGTTAGTACAAATGGTTGATCAAAGCAACTGCTCCAACTTCTAATGGCTAGGTTAGGACCGGTGCTGGGATCTGTGACTCCATGGGTCTGCACTGCTCAGGATGAGGCTCCTTTGCACAAAGCTTCAACATCCTAAAATAATAGGTCCTTTGCTAGACCATCTTCCTAGGCTCTTGGACCTCATCCATCTCTCCAGCAATTCTTCCAGCCCCACAGACAAAGTCGCAGATTTGTTGTATTATTTTAGTTCTTCATTTTCTCTCTATGGTGAATTTTGTTCAGGGCGATTCTCTTTAGGCAAATGGGAAAAAGCCAATTTGGTGACCCGCAAAGAACATCAAAGTGTTTACAATTGGTAGTAAGTATACAGCAAACACTGCAGGCCACTGGACATTTGGACTTAAACACAGGAAAAGCCTTGAACATGACTGCATTTCCTGTGCTGCAGCCCGCACTCTAGTAATGGGTGTCTATGGGCACCAACGTTTCCTTCATAAGCTGATGAAAATGGGTACTTGTGCTTGCAGCTAGAAGGGCAACCATCCAAAAGTGCTCTGCTGTGTAACACATACAGGGCTGTCTCTGCACTGACAGTAACTCTTGGTGCTGCAGGTCCTTTGATAATTTGCCCTTTATTGAATAATCTAACTCCTTCTCTTGTTATGTGTCCGAGAACTGTGTCCTCATTCAGATTGCAAAATTATTTCAGCCTATGTGCTGAAAATCAATTGAAACAAGTTTTAGGCAATATATTTTTTAAAAATTTCTTTGTGATTCTGAATAATCAGCAAGATTTTCTTGCTTTGCAATTACTGCACCAACCAAGAGAGACTGTGTCCATCAGATCACTCAGTAAAGTGCCTTTCTGTCAGAGAAGCTTGCTCACCTGATTTTGCTTCCTTTGCAGAGAAGATTAAAGAGATTTCTTACTGCAAATAGCGTGCTGATTCTATTGGAAGACCGTGTAATTATGATACTTATATACCTTAAATTGCACGTAATCTCCTAAATGGCTTTAAAAAACCCTGCTACACCGTGCACCAAAGGTGCAAAAAGAGAGGCACAATCCCCAAAATTGGTACATGGCTTCCAACTTTGGGTCTCTGACTGCCGTGAATGATGACTTTTGTGCTCTTGCTTTTAGGTCAGCTAGTGCTAACTTACTTTTTAGGAAGGGCCTAAAGCAGTAGCCGTTATCATATGTATGGAAAAAAAACCACGAGAGGAAAGTATGCCCTTTCACCTGGAGTATATGATCAGAAAACAGAGAAGTGAACATAAGAAATGTTCAGCACAAGGACAGGAAGAGCCTGTCCAACTCAATATGCCCAGTCTTTTCTTTGTGCCCTTGTTTATCTGAAACTAACTTCCCTTCTTTTTCACTCTGCTCCGCTAACTCATTCTGAACTTGTCTTTAATTTCCAGCACTTTTTCCATTAGCACGACATAAAATCTTGGCATAAAGTAGTTGTGATGGAAACATTTCCCAGTTTCTTCTAAGTTTTGAACTTGGGGGAAGCTCTAATCTATTTGTTTTAAAGGGCATTGCAGACAGTGAGCACAAAGCTTTAGTCTGCTAGCTGTCTGTGCATTGTAACTTAGCTGAGTTTTAAAATTCTTGTGCCAAATTAGATTAGCCTGAAAGCTGCTCTAATAAACTTTTAAATAACCACAGTTGCTTGTGGCCATACTTGTCGACCAGCATGACACAGAGCTGTCCCATCAGTCTTCCTTTTCTCATTTAAGCATTGTCAGGACAAGGGAATATTGTAAGAAATCCATAATTTTCCCTACACCATCAGATTTTAATCAATTTGGAAAATTCTGTCACATTGCATGAGGCAGGTAAATTTGTGATAGCTGTGAGGGACAAAGTGGATATACTCCATCAGAAACCATGTTCCTTGATTTTTAAAAGTCCCATTCAAATTACTCATATCTCAATATTTTTTGAATGTTTAAAGTATATACTTCTACTAACCCTGCCATAAGTGTTAACCTCTTTTCCTTCTAACAACAGCTGTTCATCATTGTCTTTTGTTCTTTACTTTAGGAGACAATTTTTATGCTACACTAGCTCTTAACTTTTGTTCTATACCTATTATCCAGTAATCTTTGATGTGCAGCAATGCTAGCTATCTTCTGAAAACCTAATTAAATTAGAATTCTCCTTATCTATCATGGCAGCAATATCTTCAAAGAATTCCAACAAATTAGTTAAGGTTGAATTCCTTTGCTTCAATATTGTCCAAGTGTCTTGAGATGTTATCCTCCTAACAGAGAGCTCTTTAAAATAACTTTCAATAAATCCTTAAAAGTCTTCAGAAATCATTGGATCACCACCTCATCTTACCTCTTCCAGGTAACCTTTTTGATGACTGACGTTAAATTATCTGTCTTTGTTGTTTTATATGACGATCCCACTAGTAAGTTAGTGAACTTCATATCAAAATTTAAATAAAATAAAACGTATGTTCCAAGGTTCTCTTTCTCCTCTTACCCATTAATGCTCATGGATATTGCTTTGATTAAATGAAATTCTACTACCCAATTACATTAGCTACCTAACAGAATATATTCTTGCTTCTTTAACTTTGAAGACTGATTCCTAGCTAGAACAGTTTGCTTTGTCTTTCCTTTACAAGGGATTTTTAATAAAGATTTAATAATTCTATTATTTTTATCTCATAATAACCTCTCAATTTTATCTTTTCAAAATTCCAGTCAATATGCAGATTTAATATATAGATGGTACAACACCAGTTGGATTTATATGAGGTCTTAGTAATGAGAGCTATCGTATCACTTATGCTTGACTGATTTTTCCCTTAACGTAATTTTAAAAATAATGNTACCTGAAGGGGCCTACAGAAAAGCTGGGGAGGGACTGGTTATCAGAGAGTGTAGTGATAGGACAAGGGGTAATAGGTTTAAGCTGACGAAGGGTATATTTAGATTAGATGTTAGAAAGAAAATCTTCACTGTTAGAGTGGTGAGGCACTGGAACAGGGTGCCCAGCAAGGCTGTGTAAGCTCCATGCCAGGAAGTGTTCAAGACCAGGTTGGATGGGGCGTTGGGCAGCCTGGTCTAGTGGAGGATGATCCTGCCCATGGCCAGAGGGTTGGAACTAGATGATCTTTGAGGTCCCTTCCAACCCAAAACATTCTATGATTTTATGATTCTATACGATTTAATTTTTTCTTAGCAATTTCACCTGTGCTTGTGCAGAACTAACCCAACACATGGCCCTCCTGAGCTGGAAGGCCAGCTGGGTTGACTCTATTTCTGCTGCTGCCTGGTGCTGCCCAGCACGTGGTGACCTTTCAGTTCCTTTTCTATACCTTCCATGTTTACAGTAAGGCTCTGTGGGCCTGTCAGCAATGAGTTAACCAGACACTTGCAGCCCTGCAAAGCATGGCTAATGGGCACACTTTACATGGCGGTGTCCAGGGAGGAGGAACCACTCATCAGTGTCCTCACTTGCAACAGCCCTGTTCTCTCCCGTGCTGTGCCAGGGCACAGGTCAGCTGGGCTTGTGGTGGCCTCCATGCCTGATGGCTGCCATGGCATGGATGGTGTAACCATTTCTGTTTAAGCACTGCATACAAACTTTAATTAGGGCCATGCTCTTGTTTAATTTAATCATACTTTCTAGTCATTTGCATGAACTAAACAAAAGTCATGAAAAAATCAGGGGTATCTTGAACTGAAAACCCAATTTTGAGGCTAATGTCTGTTTTGTTTAAGTAGGATATCCTTTTTGGCAGGTTTACAAGCATGTGTCAGACAAATGTTTTACAACAAAAACATTTTGCTACAATCACGGGCTGATAGAATGACTGATTATCTTTTAAGAGAGCCTTTGTTCTGACTCCTCAGAGGTCTCCTCATGTGCTTACAGTCTGAGATTCATTTCTCTCTGAAATTGAATTCATATGTGCTGGAGAAAAAAATCCATGCCCTCATTCTTCTACTATGAGGTCTTTTTCTTTCCCCCATGACTGATTTTCATAGTCCTGTAACTAATTTTCATAGTCTGAAATTATAATTTTGTAACTACAGTGAATGTCGCTCACGGACCGCAGAAGAAGTGAAGTTCAGCCCCAGGAAGCAGGGAATTGCCTGGACTACCTGTGGAGTAGCTTGCATGGAGACACCCGTGTCAACTTTGAAAAAAGTGCCTTGGACACAGAAAGCAACCCAGCTGCTGCTTCACAGAGGGGACTCCCTGCTCTCATCCCTCCTAACGCAGACCTCAGGCACAGAGATTAATTAATCGCAGCCTGCTGAGGTAGTGAAATACTATACCTAGAAGAGTTGCCTGCAGACACAAGCTGCAGCAGAGCCAGGAGCTGAACCCAGCCTGGAGTTCCAGTCTGGTGCCTTTTACCACTTCCTCCTCTCACATGACTATTTACATCACTGACCTTTGGAAAAAAAAAACAACAAACCCAGGTACTTATATGTGCTCATATCGGCACACAGCGTTCTTGCTTTTGGAACATCTTTAAAACCTCTGTAGTCCAAAGGTCTCTGTAAACCCCTGTGTGTCCAATTGAAAGCACGTACTGAAAATCAAAATTTGAATTCTCCTAACATTTGAATAGAGATATAACCAACCCTGTAAATCCTGTTTTGCCACATTACTTCCCTTTGGCAGAGAATAAAGGAATCTAGGGATAGCTGCTGGGTGGCTTCTAGGAAAAGTAAGAGTAGCAAAGTGTTAAGGTGGCAAGAGTGGCTTAGCTCTTACGGGGATTTCAGGACGATGGTCTTGATTGCTCTCTCCTACAGACCTCAAGCTAACCAGCCTTGGGAGAAGGGCACTTCCAAAGCTTAACAGTGGTCTCAGCTGCCTCAGACAATTTCAGTTAACCATATGGTGAACAAGCTGTCTAATTACTTTATGGAAGTAAACCCACTATTACTTTTTTGTCCTCCTCATGCAAATTTGTAAAATGTTGAATGTGTTGATTTTATTGGCTTAAAATTGAAATTTCTAATTCACTCTACTGGTCTTAATGCCCCTCTGGATATCACAGTGTGTAAAATGGTTCAGCTAGACTCTGCCATTATAGGGTAGCTGCCTGACCCTCTCAGAGGGCCTGCTGTCTCCCTCTGCTGAGCAAATATTCTGGTTTTAGCCTAGGTCTGCTGAGACCAGTCCTAGATCACCAGCCTTCACCACCAAATAAAGGATTTTGGCTTGGAGAGGGCACCATACAGGCAATGAACAAATGCGGCATAGCAGTCCCTCAGTGTCTAGACAACCCTGGGGTCATTAGAAGCCCCTGTAATTTAGAGGAGTCCTTATGTCCTCCTGGGAAGTGAAACTGCTGTAAAAGCAGAAGAGTGACATATAAATGCTCAAATAAAAAATGCAGAAAAACAAGAATAAGAATGACTTATCTGTTTGGGTTTTCAGAGCTAATACATGTAGAAGTATTGTTTCATGATATCAGTAGGATGTGTTGCCTTTTTACAGTGTCATCTAGCATAAATTAAAGTGAAAAAAATGACTCAATCTGAAATTAAGGGAAAGTCTCAGTTACTTGCCTCCAAAAAGCTTTCTCAGGGAATTCCATACATGGCTATGTTATCAGTTCACATGCAACATGAACTGATAGAGAAATATATGTAAAATACAAATACTGTACCTTAAGGCTCCTTTCTTGTATTGTACAGAAGGCCAAATGTACAAATGATCTCTGTGTTCGTACACACGTGGCGAAATAAAAACACAGCTGTGAGGTCTAATTTTAGGGGCCACTAACCTTGATCATGCTCTTTTAATAATCTCCCTATTTGGGAATTCAAAGATTCAAGGAGGGCATAACCTTGAGGGTTTTAACCAGTCCTTGAAACTAGTATTCACAATGTGTAATCTGATTTTAGAAACAATATTATCAGACTGAACTGGTAAATAGCGGATTGGCCGTGAGGTCTTTCTCTGGTGTAGGTACAAAATTAGGATGTCCTGGAAGCTGAAAAGTCATCTTAAATATAAACAACACAGAGGGTTCCACAAGGATGTTTCAGCTGAAAGAAATGTGCTAGGAGTCTAATATCACATTCCTGTGTCAATCATAACACAGATAAAAAGCAGAAGTAAACCCCTTCCATCCTTCAAATCTCCTGCCAAGCTACCTCTCTTAACAGTTCATCCCTCTGAAGAGGAACTTTGTTAAGGTTTTCTGGTAAATGAGGAATTACGAAAAAAGTCCTGAAATGAACCTTATGCTTGAATCTTCTTTCTTTTACTTCAGCATTCCCAGTTGAATCTCACCAAATTAAAGCTTTTCTACATTTTGGACCAGCTGCTAGTTTTAAAAAAATGCAGAATTTGCTACTGTCAAATGTACTATTTATTTGAAACCTTCTTATGTGACAGCTGATTGACAGTAAGCAGACAAAAAGTGTAATTAAACTGTAACTATTCATGTAATTTTATTCAGTTAGAGAAACCTGTAATATGTAAAAGGAATGAAATGAGTCAAGTGTATGCATCTATTTAAACATAAAGCATAAGGGAGGTCTTAGTCCCATCCTGCAGTGACACAGCAGCTCCACGGCAGCATTTGTACAATGCCCTGCACACCCACTGAATCCAACAATGCTAGAGGGACAATCCCAAGGTACAGTATTTCTCAGTACTATTAGGGAATAGTACAAAGCTGAGCCCAGTATGAGTTAAACCTTAACCCATCATATACAGTGTTCTCAGTTGCTGTTAAGAATCTGCTGCCTGAGCATCATCTGCAGTTTTTAGGTTTGCTTGTGCTGCCACAGATGAATAATATTCCAGGATGGTGTAAAAGCAAAGTTTCACAGCAAAATCCACTCTGTCATTTTTCTACCTTGTGACCACAACTCTGTACAGTCCCTCCTACATAACTGCCCAGTTGTATTTCAAAATCAGAATGATTCCCTACATTCCTGGTAAGCACATTCAGAGGTTAAACATAAACCAGAAACCAACACTGACTACCATTAAGCATTCCTGCGCCAAATACCTCGCTGAAGCGAAATGATAAAAGCTCAGCACGTCATTCTTGGCAGGTATGACTGATTTTTTTTTTTTTAATGCTTCTAATAATATTCTTGTTTTACTATGGTCTCACAAGTGCTTTTATTCATCTATATAATTCCACTTCATTCCAGCTCATTATTATATCTTGTAACGAACTGCTGTGGAGCTCATGTTATATCACATGAGTTGGCAAAATGTTATGTGAAATCTAACTCTAAAAGGCAACCGCAGAAAATGGGCATCTATTTCCTCATATATTTTTCCCACTTAACCAGAATGTGCACAGGCTCTGTGTGATGGCCTATAATTTGGTTTCTGCTTCCTACCCTGATTTATATTTATTAGCAGAGACTGTTCCCACCCAACTGTCAAACACCTTTCCACTGATTGCTTTCTTCAATATGTAGTGGTGTTTTTTCCTTGCTATTCTCTCCCAGGAGCTCCAGGCATTCCAGAAAAGGGTGAAAAGGAATAAGCAGCTCACAGGCCCTGATCTGTGCAGCTACAGGCCATGGAGCTGACCTGGCTTTCAATCAGTGCATCACCCATACCATATTTTAACCTCTGTTATTATCAAAAAACCACTCGTTCCTGATGGTGCAAATTCATGAGGTTTTCTGAACTTAATTGAAACTGGCGTCTGACATAAAAACACAAACCTGAAAAATATTAGCAAAAGCCTATGGGAATAGTGCAGATACATATGGAATGATGTACCATCAATCTTATACCTTGCCGTTTCTGGTCTTCTCCATACTTTGATGCATTCATGTAGATTACAGGCCTGACAACAAGAAGGATTAGCTCTCTCTGAAACATTAACAGATTTGATTATGCCTCTCTAGTACTCAGAAGTGACATACAGGCTGAGAGAGTTGGGGTTGTTCAGCCTGGAGAAGAGAAGGCCCTGGGGAGACCTTATAGCAGCCTTCCAGTACCTGAAGGGGCCTACAGGAAAGCTGGAGAGGGACTGGTTATCAGGGAGTGTAGTGACAGAACATGGGGTAATGGGTTTAAGCTGAAGAAGGGTAGATTTAGGTTAGATGTTAGAAAGAAATTCTTCACTGTGAGAGTGGTGAGGCACTGGAACAGGTTGCCCAGAGAAGCTGTGGATGCCCCCTCCCTGGAAGTGTTCAAGGCCAGGCTGGATGGGGCTTTGGGCAACCTGGTCTAGTGGAGGGTGTCCCTGCCCATGGCAGGGGGGTGGAACTAGATGATCTTTAAGGTCCCTTCCAACCCAAACCATTCTATGAATCTATGATCTTTCCCAGCCCTATTCCTTCTCTTCCAAGATTTGATAAAAATGAAAATAATGTCAGTACCTAAAGTACTTGACAGTGCAGTTCATTCATTTTCTCTCCTTTGAAAAGTATGGTATTACCATAGATTCATAACACAATGGGTTCTGCTTATGCAATAAAACTCACCACCTTATCTGTCCATTTTGAGTCTAGCAGGGTTGGCAGATATAACTTCCAAGAAAGGCTGCCACACACAGGCAGAACAAGTCATGGAAAAACATGGAATTCCTCTGGTTTTCTCTTCAAGTGGAAGAACTGAGAGAGTTGGGATTGCCTTTGTGTTTCCTTAATAAAAATTTTCCTTATCTTCTTTATAAAGGTCACTTAATATAGCAAGAGGGGAAACCTTAAAAAAATGCACAAAAGTGTGAAATGAAATAAGTTGTGGAATCCTCCTGAATATTTGAAATAGCTTTAAAAATTTTGACTAGTATTGCTCAAATCTGATTATCTGCAACAGGGGTTCACTGAGATCCTATTTAAAAACAATAATGCTTAGCTTTTTATGGATTAGGTCAAAGAGATTGCAAAGGTATGAAAGACTGGCAAACAAAAGAGTTTACACAGATACAGTTTCCTTAAAACACTGATTTCACTTCTGATTTTCAAGCTCCTTATGAAAACAGCCAGCCAAAAAAACTCCAACAAAACAACAACCCCCCAAAAACCCCAACAAACTGTGCCCAGATAGTTCCTTTATAAACAAGAACAAATTAATCTTGGTGTAACAGGGATTTTTCATCTCCCCTTTCTGATAAAAGTAATTCTGGTTAAAGAACTTTGTTTAAGCATTAAAATGCAAAGATAACCTCTTCTCCCTAGGACCTCTTTGTCTTTTTTCTACTCTTCAAACTACAGACACTCTTTATCTCCCCAGAAGATCAAACAATATTATCAAAACTAGAAAACTTCTCCAATGGTTTTGTGTGGTTCTTCTCCCTGATGATGTTTTCAAAACACTCCAAATAAAAGCAGAATTTCCTTACCACAGAGAAATCCCCCAAAACACCGTTGGAAAAAGCTGAAACTGACATAGAAACTCCCCTTTAAGGGTCTTTTTCTTGCTAAACTCTCCACTGTAAGTCAACCAAAATAGTTCATTCTGCTTCTAAAAGATATCTCAATATTAGTCATTTCTTTCATTGATTACTTTTCCCTTAGAAGAGGGAAAATTCATGCATACTTTGCTCTTTCTAACATGTGTTTTGCTGTGATTGTGATTGTCTAAAGCTTCCACCAATCTTGTAAGACTTAATTGTAGAATTTGGGTAGTTTAGAACTTAGTTCTTGGAGAAATCATTGCAAAACAATACTTTATAATCTGGAGTTCTTATTTTATGCACCCCTGTTAAATATGCTAAGAACTTTTCAGGCTAGTAGCACTGATTTTGGAAGCTTTTCTGACTACCTTTAAAAGCAAAATGAAGGGAAAAGCATTTGGCCATGGACCGTAGCTTTAGAAAATAGCTGTCTTTTGAAGGAAGGTCAATATTCTCTGTCTATACATCCTGATTCACATTAGCTTTTTCCTTTGTTGAAGAATGTTTTCTGTCATTGCTTGCTACAGTGTGAAAAATTAATCTCTAAGCCTTTGAACAATACTGTTTATGGACTGCCATGCATAGAGATAATTTTCTCTTGCTTATTATTCTTCCTATTGAAATCGATATTCTGAACAACAATAATGACAAAAGATGTTTTGATCTATATTTAAAGATATATACATTTACTTAACTATTTAAATCCTGTTCTCATTTGCCTGATGTCAACCAGAATAACTCAGTTGATGCATCATGCAGTGTGATGCATCATCTGCGTGGTACA
Source organism: Aramus guarauna (assembly GCA_013400195.1). Classification (NCBI taxonomy): domain Eukaryota; kingdom Metazoa; phylum Chordata; class Aves; order Gruiformes; family Aramidae; genus Aramus; species Aramus guarauna. The sequence goes on along the minus strand of VXBL01000173.1, from coordinate 1,218,210 downwards.
TGAAAACAATTCTGAAGAATTTGATCAAGAAAAAGCATATTGACTTAGAAAGTAGTTAAGTTTCAAATGCAACCAGTGGGACATAAGAGGAGTAGCAGATGTAGCTCTAATACTGATTTTGTCCGAGAGGGCAGCTATTAGGCAGTCAGTAGACACTACCCTCTTCCTGTGAAGCAGATGCAGGTTTTGTGCAAAACACCTGTCTGGCTACTGCTGGCTGCAGGCCAAAATACCTGTGACAAATATAAGCATCTGTTTATGAGCAACTGCTAATCCTCTGTCACATAGGATATGAGATGCGAGTGGAAGAAGTTAATCTTGTAGCAGAAAATTCCAACATTACAAGATAATTTATTGAGCATAGAATATGTTCTTAAACTTTCCTTATTCCTACTTAGAACAAAATAGAAATAGACTCTTGCTAAAAAGTTCTAATTATTATTCTTCAAATAAAAGTTGGTGTTGATTACATTTTTTGTGATGGTATTAATGACCTCTTTTTTTTTTTTTCCTACTTCTAAATGACCTTATTAGGACCATGTAATTCAATCTAGTTGAATCTAGTTCTAATTCAATCTAGTTCAGCTCACAAGAGCAGAAATCCATCTGTTCACCTACTTTAGATGTGAAACCATTACATAACCTAATTTTGTATGAAATATTAAGCTTAATATACTTTTCAACATCCCTGGGCTGAAAAGAAATGTGAATTTGTAACAAGATATGGAAATATTTGATCTGAACTGAATGACTACTGAACAGTAGTCCGATATGCTGTGTGTTGTAGAGGATAGAAGTATACATGTGAGATGTAAGGACATCATGAAAGCATAATATTTTCCATTTGTCATACTAACAAATGGTCAATTTATGCTCTCCTGCTGCTTATAACAATGTGAGCAGATGGATCTCAATGTAGGAGAGATCAATCAAACAGTTTTGTCAAACTGAACAAAAGTTGTGATATGAATAAACTATAAAATGAGACCAATTAAATACAGTGACTATGATGAAAATATAAATTAATGTAAAAATATTATTCTTGTGTAATAAGTGATCTGATATTTAACAGGATCTGTATTTTTGACTTAACCATCCTATAAAAGAATTAGTAATGATAAGCTTTTGCAACCATAATTTTTTCCTACTTTAATTAATCTTATTTTGTAATCTTCAGACCATTATGAAAAAATTACGGAGTCCGGTTGCTCTGAGACCAGAAGTGTTTTCTAACATTGCTAACTTGCATGAAATGTTTTTTGTTGGTTTTAAGAATAGTTTTCTGAACGGATCTTCAGCAAGTATAGTTTTTTACCAGACTTTGGGGAATGAAGTACCAGAATAACAACCTTTTCCAAACGTGATGAAACAACCAGAAAGCCATATCAAACCCAAATTTGCTAGATGAGAAGCCCTTGTCACTGAGAGGGAAAAATTCAAATGCAAAGCATTTCAATTCTTTAACCCATATTACTATTTTAAGATTGGCATCTCTGGAGTGGAGAAGGTCATTTTAGAAAGGGAATAACAGCTGCTAATTTGAGAGCTAGAAAGACAACTAAAGGTATTTATGGTAGTTGTAATAGTATGAAGTATGACCTCCACAAAATCTCAAGAATCTGCAAGGAAGCACTCCAGAATGGACTACTCTAATTATTAACAAAGCTTCAATTACAAGCCACACCACATGCCAACAGTTGTCAGTGGCTACCATATCAAAGATATTTAGTGAGCCTACAAGGATGTAGTATAAGCCTGGTTCTCTGTACCCCAGTTGTCAGAACTTATTTATTGCTAATATTCCTGTGATATCACTATAAATATTTCAAACATAAAATTTTCTTCTTTTTTTTTTTTTTGCTAAACATGAACAATGATAGACCTACTTGATCAGATCAGAAGTGTGGTGAACTGTCCAGGAAGATGGAGGAAAGTATAGTGTTTTGGTGAACTTAATGAGTGAATTTTGAACTCCAGATTAAATTCACGATTTTAACCTGGACTTGCTTCTCTGACATCTACTGTCTCCTAAATACCTCTACATCCATATGTAGAAATCACTTCTGAAAAAACATTTTTCTTTGTTCCCAGGTTGGATATAATGACCAGCTATCACATTTTAATTTGTGGTCACTGAAATGACAATATCTTGAAACTTGTATAGTCCTGTCCTACACAAACCAGAGTGGCCAGTTGGTCTGTAGGAGCCACTGAAACCACCAAACATTGAACAAAGAAACCAAGAGGTAAATCATTAATTTAAATAAGGATTCATAAGAGGTAAGCCTCATGCAGAGGTGGAAAACTTTGGACAGGAAGAGAGTGGAAGCAAAAAGACCAGCTCTCACCGGACAGAAGTCCAGTTTAACTGTTGGCTGATATCAGCCAAGACAACACAAGTCTCCTTCCTGAACCTAGTTGCTGTACCCTCAAAGATTCCCTTGAGGAAGGTTGAGTTACCTTTTACTTTCAGGATGCCTGTTGTTTTTTTAAATTATCTGTACACATTTAGATTCTGTTTTTAGATAAGAGAAAGTGCTACAATTAGAGATTTGTGAATAGCATGTGTATAAAGCAGAAAGACTCAAAACTGCATGAGGGTCCTGAGAACGATGGGTAAAGGGCATCTCTGAGAAGTCTGTGCTGGACTCAGTGTGAAGTGGTTGCATCTCAAAGGCTTCAGTGTCAGAGGAGATGGTAGGCAAGGGTCCACACTTGAACAACAAGAAGGCCCACAAAAAGGAAATGCCTCATGCTTGTTGGCTTAAGCTGAAGTGGAGATTTTCAGTGAGCAAATTTTGATGAGAAATCAACCCTGGTCCCAATTTAGTGTTAATTTGTTATGTTAAATAAGCAGTATAATGTCTGCCTACATTCACTTCCTTGTTCCATTCATGTATACTTTGCACTTCTATAGGTTTTTCTACTGCTACATAGCCTTTTTCTAACAAGAACAAATGACCTCATTATAACTTGTAAAATAAGCATTTTATTCCTATTTCATGTGAATCTGATGCACCGGCTGATTAAATGACTGACCTGGTATTACACCCAATAGAGCTGTGGCAGAACTGAAAGCACAACATTGATCTTTTCCTATGGCTTATTACTCTGTGACTTTCTAATAACAGAAAGTCAAACTATTTATCTTGCTTTACCATTGGTTCATGCCCTTTGTACCTGTACCTCAGCCTCAGAAATCTGTATGCTAATCCCCTCAATGCCTTCAGATCCATCCTTCTGCATTTTTCCTGAAGATTCTCAGAATTTCTCAGCAATTCTAGCTGCCTTCTTTTCTCTGTTGTTGGACTGTGAGTTACATGCCATAGCTTGGCCAGCAGCTTATGTGCCAATTGGCTCATCGGCAGGAAAAACAAAAGAGATGACCATGTAACTTAGACTTTTGCTCAGAAAGACCACTGACGGCTTCTCTTCTCTAGCCAGGTGACAGTTTTCATGAAACTTGTATGAATTTAACTATCTTTTAGATTTTCATTCTTCCATCATACCTGTTTAAATTGGCCAGTTAGGACAAATTGATTGGACAGGGATTGACATATAAGATGTAATTGCAATACAACTTGCCTCCAAACAATCAGTTAAAACCAATCTAAATGAAATATAAACTGCATACATTACACTGAAAAAGTAGAAATAAACATTTGTGGGATTATTCTTAAAACAACTTAATAGTGAGTTTCTTTCACTTTCCTTTGAAACTGCTGGTAATTGTGGCTATCTGAGGCAAGGAGTGAGACTTCAAAAGTCAAGGCACAAATCCTTTGTTCCTATTTTTTCCAGTCAGAGGAAAAACCGCAGTAAGGAATAGATTCCATACAGCAATTGATCTATGAAGCTGAGTTGGTTGTTCAGTCTTTCACCCCTAATTGTTTGATAGATCCAATACACATCAGGATTTTTCCTAGCCAATTTTTGTCCAAGAAAAAGACTACTGCTTGACAAATGGCCCTTCTGTTCCAGTTCTGTCTGAGCCTCCTGATCTCCCTTAGTTTCCCTGTTTGGCATAACTCTTCTGTTTGGCTGAGGTGCAAGTGGGTAGTGATATTACACCGGGAGTGCTTGGCTTGTGTAGTGACATTTCTGTCAGTATTTATCATAACAAACACTTTTTCTCTTCCAGTGGATTCCTAATTAGAGTCTGAAAGCTGGCTCAAGGCTGTCTTAATATATCAAGGGCCCAATTCTTCTTTCAATTACAGAAAAGTAAGTCCAGGGCAGTTAATAGAATCGATATAGATTTATGCCAGTGAGATCAAAGTCTAATCCAAGTTTCTGCTAAGGAACACATTTTCAACTATTTGGAGGAAATAAATAACTTGATGTATTTGTTGTGTTAGTAGCTTGATGAGAAAATGGCAGTTTCCTTGATGAAGATGGTTTTCCCTCTGCTTTTTTGCCACAGAGGAAGTCTGGTTGTGAAAAACACCTGCAGGTGAGAAGGTTGCAGGCAGCATTACTGCATGTGGGTTTCAGGTTAGGTGTCTGTAGCTAGCATGGGTTGAACACCTTTGAAGAGCTACAGCAAGAAAAAAACAGTGAGGACAGGCTCATTCCACAGCTGGTGACAGGATTGTCCAGAGGCACAAGGTATTTTAGGGCCTCTATTGCCCCTTGCACAGATAATGTCAAGTACAGAAGACTGATAAGGACATTTCTTGCAGGAATGTAATGTCTCCTATCTGAGAAACAGAGTGCTAAACTGAAGATCTATTCACACTTGAGCAAGCACGCTCGAGTGAGCTTGCTGGTACTTGGGGGTTACTTTAGGAGAACATAATACCACAAAAAATACCAAGAGAACTTCTAGCAGCCTCCCCCAAAGGGAATCTGGCATACAGATAATGTAGGTGGGGAATATTTTTTTCACTAGGAGACACTTCATATGTACAGATGCCCTGTGAATGAATCCACTGAGAGTTGGAGATATTCAGATAATCCACTATAAACACACAGCACAAATGAAAAGCCTGGTCATTTTAGTCTCAACAGGAGACACAGGCTTGTCCAGCACTATCATAGAAATCACAGAATGGTTTGGGTTGGAAAGGACCTCAAAGACCATCTAGTTCCAACCCCCCTGCCATGGGCAGGGACACCCTCCACTAGACAAGGCCGCTCAAAGCCCCATCCAACCAAAGAATTTCTTTCTAACATCTAACCTAGTTCTACCCTCCTTCAGTTTAAACCCATTACCCCTTGTCTTGTCACTACAGTCCTTGATAAACAGTTGCTTTCCATCTATCCTGTAGGCTACTTCAGGTACTGGAAGGCCACAATTAGATCTCCCCGGAGTCTCCTCCAGGCTGAACAATCCCAACTCCCTCAGCCTGTCCTCATGAGAGAGGTGCTCCAGCCCTCTGGTCATCTTTGTGGCCCTCCTCCGGACTCGCTCCAACAGCTCCATGTCTTTCTTGTAGTGAGGCCCCCAGAGCTGGACACAGTACTCCAGGTGGGGTAATGGTTATTCTTAAAGCAGTCTGAGTAGTTTTGTTTAACTGAAGTGTTTCAGAACAATCATAGGTGGTTTTGATTATTTTCGGTAAAAAATAGGGAAGTTGTACTCTATCATGCAAACAATCATAGGAACTTTGCCTGGTAAAGTCTCATAGGGAAATAGATTCTTAATATGACATTTCTTCTTCTTTATATCAGTGTGAATGGAGTTATTAATTCCCAATACTTTGCTATTTTTCTGTTGCTTCAATAGATACTTTAGTTTTAATTCCCAATTTATTTTGCATATACCAGTTTATTTTAGTTACAGGACATCTGAAGTTAATAGTAGTTTTGTTATTGAATTCAACATGCAAATGTGAAATTAGGGCAGTAGAGCAGGAAGCAGATGTCCAAAAGTTTGGTGCCAAACCAAGGCTTAACTACGTTAAGTCCAATACAAATGCTTAGCTCTCTTTGATTTTCTTTGATCCTGAGTCTCCCTTCTGACCTTAGACCAACACTGTTTTTATTCTGACTTTTGATAGCTAAAAGGATCACAACAGAGGAATCAGTTGTTGACAAAGGGTGAGAAGGTAGGAAGACAACCAATGTGTTTACAGACTTGGTCAATGTTTTCTTTGAGGAACCTATGAAATAGACTATTGCTTCACACAGGGTAGGTATTTTTATTCCAGAAACTGAGAACTAATTAGTGCATGTGTAATTCTGGTTTGCACCTCACTTTACCACCTCAGGGCAATTGCTTATGGCTGCTGTAAAAAAAACATGCTGTCATGTGGAATCTTACAGCTCTATCTATATTAATTAAATTTGAATATGGCACTAGCAACCCCAGGCACATCAAAAACACACCGTTGAGACTTCCAAACACCTAGAGTGTTTTTCAGAAGTACTGTATCCTGATTAGAGTGATTCATACCCTAGTTTACTGGAACCAATTGATCCCAGAGTATTATACACTGAACAGCACATTCCTGAAAGGAATTTGCTGATGTATTAGCAAATGGTGATCCCAAGCTGTCCTGCTTTGAACTCGATCAAGCACTTGATATCCTAGCCACATTTAAAAGGGAGGTTGAGTCCAGAGAAGAAAATGAGTGTAATAATTTGTGGAGCAGCAGTGGCATCTTTACGAAGGAAGCCAGCTGATGTGGCAGGGTATTTTCAAAACTTTTCTTATAGGCAGATGTTCAATTGAAAAAGCTCTGATTTTTCTGCAAACTTGCAGAAGGAGGCATAGGCACTTTGGGGAGTAGATTTGTTCACATAATCACTTCTGTTTGATGTTATTCCTTCACACATGGATAACAAACAAGATAATCAAGCAAATGATCACGGCTGTTAAAAAACAACTGTGTCAGGAAAAAAGCATGTGCGAGGAATTTCCCACAGAGATGTTTTGAATAATACAGTTACATTGCTGTCCATCATGTAGATGCCTTTTCTCTTTTGCCAAAATTCTATACACAACATAAAGAAACTTCACATAAAATCTCCATGTAAAGAATACTTTAGGTTTTTAGATTATTTATAGACAATTATATAAAATTCAGCACCTATCCATCACAAAAGTGGTAACAGAGAGATAATTTTAATAAGATTTTACAGAAAGCTACAAACTTTCTGTAAAAATGTGGAGGTAGTTAACTAACAGACAAAGTATAGGTCTGATATTTGAGATTAAAATATATAGCTGTGCATTAATTTTAATCTGCTAGTATGACAAATTTCTAGAAATCACAACTTCAGGATGGATTTCCAACAGCTATGTGCCCATATGACTCAATTGAATGCTCAGCTTCTTTGGGAAACCGGTGTTTATTGCAGAATTTTTCAACTAAGGTTGAAAGTGTCATTGCAGGATTGTGGAATAGAGACCTTCCATTTTCTTTTTCTGTTTTTCTGTATTTACACTTTCAGTCATTTTGGAAATTAGAGTTCAGTGTTCCTCTCTCCAGAATTAGAAAAGGGATGCACTACTTTGGCATGTAGTTTTTGAAATGCATTGAAAAACTGGTGAAGTTTCCTCAAAAGATGAATGAAAACATAAAGCTTCACAAGTGATAGCAATATGAAAAGCACTGATATTCTCATGGTAATAAAATTTTGCAAGAAATGTCTGGTGTCTGGCAATAAATTGATTGTGGTCCATAATAAATTCCAACTAATCTGATTTCTCAGTATTTCTAAGGTTTATACCCAGGAGTTAGATTTTCTTTTGTTCAGAATTTGTTGAACTTTAAGGCATGTTGAAATTTAAATCTTATTTTAACTTCAAGGTAATTTCCTCTCTTTGGACTCTACCTATGGGTGTGGGAGAAAAGATCATCCTGATTTTCATAGGTCAAATCTTTATCTTTGGTTAATTAGTTTAATCAAACTGATTTGGTACTTTTAAAGTCATTGCATTCATTTAGGTAATTACATTGCACATACCATCTTAATTTCATCAGGTAAATATTTCACTTCTTCCGTGAGGAAATAGTGGATCCTCTTTTAGCAAAAAATGTTGGATAGATTTCAAAATATATTTTCATGATCTGTGATGCAGCTTGATCCAGCTAAACAGAGTTAAATGAAGCTAAAGGAAGAAGGAAAATTCTGCAGTTGATAGTGTTCAGTTTTCTGCTCCAGAACTAAAAGGAATGCATTTCTTAGGACTAACCTGGCTGTAGAGTGCAGCTATTTCTGGCCACCCAACACATTAGTTCATGTTTCCTTGCAGCCATTTGGTATATGGAATTTGGTTTAAATTTTGTCTAAAATATAAGCACATCTGGGAGTGTCTCTGAGGTCCTACGTAGGGATGCACATCCGTGAGATCCTGCCTGAATGTTTGGATGGCAGCATTTGGGTGAGATGTGAACCTACCCCTTTGCATCCTACGTTGAACGGGAGCCTAAGCACACATACAGGGTCCATACGGTCATGGAAGCAGGATTGCATGTTCATGGTGGAGCATACCTACTCGTGAAGTATAAACACAATTTCTGGGACTTCAGTCCTTGAAACAAGTACACCTTCCAGCATAGGAACACTTACATTTAGACTTGGGCTTTTTAAGAGCTGAATTGACTAAAAATACAGACAAAAATCACACAGAAACATAAATAAAAGGTCTGCATGATATTTATAGGATTAAACAATAAATCACCTGGGATAGCTACCTTCTTTGGAGCAAAAGAATACGCTGTGTGAGAAACCATACAAACAGAAGTGCACACACGTTGGTAAATATTGGAGCTGAAGCTGCACAGACACCCAGACGAGTGCTGAACATGGGTGTAGATTGAAAATATGATCTGGCTCAGATAAGAGTAGAGGTAACAATGGCCTGAAACATATCATATATAATGTTTGTAATGAAACACAACATTACTAATGGTATACCAGGTAGCTGTGCACCTCTTCCAGTGAAGAACATATTTACAACAGATTGAAAAATGGCAATGTTTTTGCCAAAAATGTTCCCTTTTCTCCTCCTTTTCAAAAGCAGACAAGATTAAGCTGGGTTTGTTTACAGAGTGTGATTACACTCAGCTGAGTGCTGTTAAAAGGAAGCTTGTTTAACCTTAACTCAAGCCTGTGGAATCAGCAGAAATAAGAAACCATCATTTGAAAACTCAAAATCTGTGAAAGGCTACCTGAGTTCTCCAGGTAGGACATACTGGGATGTAGTCTATCTTATTTTAGCGCTCTAAAATAATGTAGTTGCTTTAGGTTAGCTGTCTCTGTTGTCTATTGCTCTAAGTCAATGACAAGAGAGAGACATCGAGAGGAGTAACTTTTCCCAGCAGAAAAAAAGATTTCTGAATTGACAGCATTTCCATTAGGTCAGGAAATGAGCCATAGGATCACTCTGTATTTGTTCAGAAGGGCAAAAGACAAAATTTTCCAGACATTAAGTCTTACAATCAATGCTGAAGGAACAGTGCGGTGATGATTCAAATCTGTCGAGTGTAATACAAAATGAAGCAAACATTAATTGCAGAACCATATGATTTAAAGTGGATACAAAAGTACTATGTAATATTGTTCTAAGGAAATTATGTTTTATTTTAACTATGGAAACAATAGAGAAGTTTAAAGTAAAATTTGTTTCATGTTCCAGACATAAAAGCAGTAAGATTATGTGTAACTATTCAAATATATATTTTTAAGTAGTATCACTTTCTAAACAGGAGATGCAGTTGCATTCCTGCCCTTAAGCTGTTAACCTTCTGTCCTAGTAAGACAGCTAAAACTGAGTTTACTGTAAATGCCACAGCAGCATGTTCAGTGTGCAGAGACCAGATTCTACATATCCTGATATTTTCTAAATCCTAAAATGTAATTTATCCCAGTGATCCTCCTCCAATAAAAATTTAATTTCTTCCAATCAGCAGAGTAAAAGCTAATTGTGATAAAAGGGGAAAGCAAAGACCTCTATTAATGAGAAGATAGAAGAGCCTGCATCTTTAGTTGCTGATTGCACTTGCAAAGACAAAATGAGGCTGAGTGATGCACACAGACCTTAATAAAACTTTATATTTTAAACATTATCTCAGAAGATTTCCTGTGGCAGTACAGAACTCCGAGAAAGAGAATTCTTTTCAGAAAATCTAAGTACAATGAAGGATTTGCATTTAGAAAGACAGGCTTCACATTCTAGTTTGTTTCATATATTATTCAAGTATTCTACATTTAAACCAAGTTCATTTGGTATTATTATTAGACCTAAAATATGTTTGAAAGCAATCATGCAGACCTTGAAGTGCTAGCAGGCAATGCAGTTACAACAAAAAAGGTACAATATGGGTTAGGAACCATAAAGACTGACTGAAGGATTGAGGCAGATTTCCAGTGAGCAAGAGAAAAGCAAGAAGTTAAAAATCAGTCTAACAAATCAGTCTACCGTACTCTTATCTATTAGAGACATATTTTGAGCAATAAGAGCTTAAGTGGTGATAAAAGTACGAGCAATAGGTGATATATCTGAGAAATCTCAGGCAACTGCTGATGGAAGCAGAAAAGGTAAAACTGCAGTTCTGGGAGGCACTGATAAGGCAATAAGGGAACGCGGTCTCTGCCAGGAAAATCACTGCAGGCATCAGAACTGCCACAGCCCTTAGGTACAGAATTATTCAAGAGACCAAAATCACCAGTATTGCCAAGTCTGTACAAGCATGGTGGAAACTAAATTCTCCTCAGTTCTCTTAGTGTGATAGCAAATGTGTTGGTGCATCTTTAATCAGATGAGGGTAGGTAAACACCTGTAAAATTAACTATATTTCCTACAAATAAACTATGTGTTTCCAGAAACCTGAGCTTAGACTCAACTGACTGATCCAATTTTAGTGCTTGAATGGTTCATAAAAGTGACAGAACACCACTGCTGACAAATCTGATTACTAAGTGCCTACCTCCTGATTCCCAAGGGCTTATTGAACATGACATGTTCTACATGTAAAAATATTTTGCTACATCTGGTGTAACACAGACAGACTTGAGAAAGCATGGTGCAACTTGTTAGCTGTCTTTATATGTATTACATTGGCCAGACAGATTTCCCAGTAGCACACAAAATACTTCCTATGTTTAGATAGTAATAATAATAATAATAATAACAATAATAATAATAATTCCAATGATAGTAGTAGTAATAGATCTAAAAGGAACTTTAATTACCTAGTTCAGCTTTTTGCTGAAGTATTTCACCTAAGACTTATCTCCTGTAGAAGAGAGTAAAAGGATAGCTCCCTATGTCTTGTAGAGAATAATCTCTTTTATAGATCCTGGTTTGGTATTTCCCAGCCCTGTTTTTCTTTCAAGAGTATAACACTGCTAATTTGAGTTCAATTTGTGTTCCACGCTAGCCACATGGCCTTTTTTCTCAAATTCCTTTCTGTGTCTCTATTTGTTTAGCTAAGCAGTCCTACAGCAATGTGATTTCCTTATTGAAAGATATAAGAACATTTTGAACTCAAATTTTGTCTTCTAGTTTGCTTGAAACCCCTTACAGGCTTAATTTGAAAAATATCTTTCTCTGCTGTCCAGAATATTAATTTAAATGTGTAACCGTGCCAAATCCATGACAAATTATGAACCTTTTTGATTGCTATGTTATTTATCCTAATTTTTTACACAATTATCCTTTTTGAACTTTAATCATAAGCTCTCAAAAAAGAAAGCTTGTTCACAGAAAGACCTGATGCAGTTCAAGCACTTTCAGAGTAAACCTCTTGCATTATGTCAATAAATCCTCATCCATCTGTGGATAAAACTAGACCACGTAAGAGCTCATGAAAATTAAGAGAGAGACACCCAGAGGATGAAAATAAGGGGTGAAACCTGCTGAACTGTTAAATAAAACCAATTGTGTTCCAAAATAAAGATTCTAGACATGGTTTTAGTGATGTTTTTTGTTTGAGATTTTTTTTTTTAATGTACACTAGCCCTGCCCTATTTTACAGTATCAGATTTCATAATTTTTTATACAATTTTCTTTTTCCTTGGATAAAAGCCTCAATGCTAACATTTGTGCTGGTCAGCTTAGCTGGTGTAAGAAATCTTACAAGAAGTACAAAGACAATACTGAGTGCAGCAATAGCATGCTGAATTGTACGAATAAGGATTAAAGAAAAAATAAAATTTGGAAGAATTCATGATGAATGCACATGGCAATTTCTTCATTAAGGACTTACTTGCTCCATAAATTCCCCTCTCTGGAGTTCAGAAAGGTAGAATAAGATACCTCTAATCCAACTTAGAAACAGAATATAAGATAAGATAGAATGCTAGTATAATGGGAAGAGACAAATACACTATCTTAGTGTATAATCTGATTAAAAATTAAATGGAAAATTGATTTGTAAAGCTGCTGAAACTTATGTTCCTTCTGGCTTTGCAAGAAAATGAGTCTTTTAGCTTCTAGTTAACATGTCCCTTTTAGTAAATGCCGCTGATACACATCTGCAACACAAATAAAAATTTTTTAATATAATTTCATTTGCCAGATGGATGGGATTCCTGATACATTCTTCATTTCTATGTAGGTAAATAATGACAATAAAAAGCTTTATTTGTCAAAAGTGCAAAAGTTTCCGGAATAAGCTTCTACATGTAACTATATCCAGCTGAGTAGTGTCTGAGTGCAACTACAGACTCAATACCATGAAATAAAACAGGTTGCATTTTGTGTTCACACTTAGAGGAATGCCATCTGCTGTTTATTTATCCTAGGAAAAATTCTAACGCATACTATATAATGTAAATAAGAAAAAGTCAGTCGCTATTGTTATATGATATTCAGTTCTTTGGCTTTAGTACAGGATTAATTTATGATAGCAGCATTATTATTCTGAATATAATGCTAATAATTCAGATAATACAAAAAGAATTGAGAAAATAACTTTAACATCTCTTCAGATACAATTCCTGACTGATTCCAGAGAGCAGGAGCATCACCACTCAATTGAAAATCAGACATTTGAATTTTTAATTGTGGTTGGTATCTGGCAAATCCTACACATACACAAAAACTCCAGACATATTTCTCCATAGAAAGTAGATTTCTTCTTATGGGAACGGATTCCACTGAGTACTACATTGATTTGCCAAGAGTCACAAGCCAAAGTGTGATTCATTCTAAGTTCAAACCAAGGTGGACATGTGAAATACAGAACATAGCCCAAAAGATAGTGCTCTTACAAGAAGGCTCATGCCGTATCTCCACCTGTTGCTATAGAGTTACTGCTGAAGATACTAGCTGGCTGAGTGGCCATAAATTAATGGTTTTACACAAGCATATATCTATTGGGTATTGAAGTAAGAAATAAATGTCCATATATAATATTCAAGAATATCCCTGGTAAAAATGAATTGTGTTGCAGAAAAGAAACAAACGAACAACCACTTGCCCTCCTTCTATGGAATTGCTGGAAACATCTAGAACATGTGAGAGTAAATTAACATGATTGAATAGATGCCTCAAGGTGATATGCTATGAAATATAGCATGCAATTTTAAAAATCATAAATATTAAACTTTCATTCCTACTTTTCGGAAGCTTAGAGCATCTTAGAGCTAACGCATCTTCATGAAGGACTCAGGGATGCATTAGTGATGATAATTCTCTCATTGCCATACCAATGACTTGGCATACTAATGATCAGATCTTCTCAGGTGGAACCTACAAGATTTTACAAAGAAGTAATTACTGCTCTGTACATTACCAGAAGCCAAGAACATATCTTTTGGAGAAAGAAAAAAGAGGAAAAAAAAAAAAAAAGGCATTTCCCTAAGATGTCTCTACTCACTAATTTGAATAAAATACTTTTGAAATTTTTCATTCTTCCATTTTTTTTTATAGCTTACAACCATAGGTCTGTCCATTATTGACTTTTTCTTGTTATTTTCAAGGAATGTATCAATAACCATTTAAGGAACTTACACTTTTTCTAGCTAATACCTCTCAGGCTGGTTTTATTTTCAACCTAATGATATACTTTAAGCCTCAAATTTCCAAATCTCTCTAAAACTCAGATATAACAGGTCAGAAGGTCCACTAGCATGGATGAGCTGATCACTTTTCCTTGTGTTACCCCCTAAAGCCTAAGGAAGGGAAAAGAGGCAGCTGACAGTATTTATGCCCTGAAGTTTGGTAAGGCTGCTCTGGGTGTGATGCTGTCCTGTGGATACTGAATTGGCACACTATGCAGACATGAGAGGAAGTGTGGGCCAAAAATGTGGGGCCAACAAAATTTTGAAGTTATCATTTCAAGCTTTATTGTGCTCAAAGGAGGGGTTAAGGACATGATTATGCCTGTATGAAGTCACAACGGCTATTGAACAACTGAATTATTTCCTGGTCTCATATATGAGTGCGTGGGGAGTCAAGTCGTGGTACACCTTGTTGGAGAAAAAACCAGGCAACTGTGCTTTATTAGGCAAGGTTTTACAGTTGACGAAAACAAAAGACAAGCACAAACTCACAAATGCAGTAATGACTAATTATTTATAGAGTCAGTATTTTTCTCATTGCACTGATCCTATTTAATCCATTGCACAGCTCTTCCAGAGTTATTCTATGTTTAGAATAGAACATAGGCTCATTTAAGAAAAATAATAATGACATAAGTATAGTAAGTAACAGTAAAAGAAGGATAGACTTTTTCTTTTTTTTTCTCAATAAAAAGTGGTAAGTAATCTGTAAAATCTAAATTCTTCCTCAAGGAAAAAAAATATTAAAGATCCCAAAGAGGATAATTACCTAATGAGCTATGAAGTGTTATCAAATTATATAATTCAATATAGAAAGGAAAAACTGCTTAAAAAAATTAGAAATACTCCATTGTCTAAACCATTGGAGCTACAAACTATTTATTATTATATTGTTTAACATAATATTTATTTACTGTAAAGTTTCTAGAATCAAAGTTTCTCCTTCAAATATTCTAAAGACTTCAGGGAAGACTGATTTTGGAATCTGTAAATAAACTAGTTCTAGGTATAGCCATCAAACTTTTATCTTGGTTGATGTAAGTGAACCTTGACTTCAGAGGTCTACAAAAGAGATTAACTAAAGCAAGCCTATTAAAGAGTCTACTGAAGATTTTTAGATGTCTGCAAATGTACATGCTTTCAGACGAACAGTATTAAAATACATAAATCCGTCTGTCTAGCTATCTTCAACAGACTTATCTGCAGACAAATCATTGTAGCTTGCACAACAGTGTGTCCTCCTTTATACCTGCTCATGTCCTTCTGCACTGAACCTGTCACTATTCTTCACGTGGTAAAGTCCCATGCAGATATGATGATGTTCTAAAACTTGATGCTGCAATTTTGTGCAATGGCTGCTGTTTAACTGTTTCTACTTAATGAGGCAAATAAGCCAACTTTTCTGTTTTCATTTGACAAAGTCGCTGGAGTTGCCTGCAGCAGAATTATGTAAATCCACTGATAGCTGCTTTGGAGCAGAACAATAACAGGACAAAACTAAGTCTGTTTGCAATCTTAAACAAACATAGGAGTGGATCATACAAATGCAACTTTGGAGAATCATTTATAAATGTCTTTCCCTTGCTTTCAGCACAACTGTTATCGAATCCCATTACTGTAATCTGTCTTCTAATGGTAAAAAATGATGATCTGATTCCCTTTACTCTCTAACCAAATTAGTCCCTTTTTAATTAAATAACCTGAGGGTTAGCATCTACAATTCTAATTTAGTTGGTAGTTTTAATCTGCAACTTTTTGGTAGTTCCTCACATTTACCGATTTTGCACTTTATGGCTTTACTATGCAGGCTGGAGTTTTCACTTGTAATTAGTTGCACACCATTCATCAGGCGTACAGTGAAGAAATTTTGAACTTGTATTATATTGTGATGGTTTTGCACTCCCTTTGGAATCCACATGGTAATTTTATAAAGATTCTTAACACTTAACAACCACTACAGGAAATTTCAGTTAAATGAAGTTATGGTGGTGAAGGATAACAGAGGGACAAAACAAAGCTGTTTTAGCAGCTTATGTTTTATGAGAAACAGAGGTAAGGGAAAATCCACCCACGCGTTCCAGGGTGACAGACGCAGTAAGAGAGTGTGCTCCCTTTGAGATTTTTGAGTGCTACAATAATCAAAAGAGCTAAATAAAAGGAGAATTCCCTGGGCTTTTGGCAATGTGAGCCTACAGGAGGACATAAAGTTATCACCAAAAAAAGATCTTTAAATCTTGGCTTTAAAAAAAAATCCTGCCTGCTTTCTCTAGCAGCACTAAATTGTCCCTGAAGTTGGCTGTGTAATCTGTCTGATCTCCCTTTTCAGGATTAGATAAGGGAAATGAGGTTACTGTATCATTGATCAAAACAACTGTATTAATGGCCTCCTTTTTGGTTAGGCCAAAGAGAGTCTTTACATTTGATATGCTAAAGTTGAGAGAAAGCCTACGGTGCTTGTGAAGCCACGGGCTGGTACACTGGGTACGAGTGTATGAACCAGAGTCAACAGTAACATGCTGACTGCTGCGAATAACGGATGGTAATATTCGGTGTCAACCGGTAAGGTTAGTCAGCCCAGCACAGCAGCCAAAATCTTTGCCAAGATCCTCTCTCTGTCTGAATGTGCACCTACCCACTGAGAAAAAGGCTCACTCTCTCACGCACTATTGCTCAAAATGCTGAATTTATGAGACCCCCTAATGCAAAACCTTCACTCTTTCTTGCTTTCCCTCCCAGGGAGCTACTCCACTGATTACCCAAGCCCAAGCTACTCCCACTGAGCAGGCAACTAACTTGTTTGCCAAAACAAATGTTTGCCAAGTCCAGCACAGGGCTCCTCTAAACTCTGGCATTCATCTATTGTAAGGCATGCACAAAGTTTACTTGGGTAAAAGCAAAAACAAAAGCATTTTGGAGAGTGGAAAGGTATTTTATAGAAAAGAAAATTCCTTGCACTTACAGTCCTTTAAAGAGAACGCTAGTGTTTAGCAGTTGATAACACCAGTTGCGTGACAAAGAGCATCTTAATAGCATTAAGATTATCATGGCATTATTAAGCTTTTGGGCCAGGAATCAATGACTCTTCACAGGACTCTGTCCACATCAATATCCTACTATTTCTTAGAGGGAAATCTTGCAGAAAGGCTGTAGAAACCCTATGTAAAATTCTCCTTTCTTGCTTCCCCACAATCTGGGGAGACTACCCCTCAGCCTGGCTCTCTACCTAATGTACGTGTCAGGTCCTGGGGTCTGGTGCCCCCTCACAGCAGCTCTGTTCTGCTGCAGATATTTGCTGCTCATTTTTATTGCTGGAACTTGCTCCAGATAACACCTATGAAGAAGAAAGGGGTTTGGGCAGCAAAATACAGCCAGCTCCAGCCCTGGCCAAGGCACAGAGAGTACAAGACTGTTCAGAATAAAGCAATGGGATCCGGGCCTGAAATGTTGCTCAAAATCATGGTTAGAGAATTGCAAGAAGGCTGTTTCTGAAAAGAGAGCTTTAAAGAAGCTAGAAATAAAAAAACGTTTTATTAATCAGCCAAACTGATCCTAATTAAGAATTCTTTGAAGCTATTTCCTCTTGGCCAGCCTCGTTCAGCTGGAGGGCTGCTGCAGACTGGAGGCAGCATGGCTATAGCAGCTCACTCCAGCTGAATGCTTCGGGAAAGCAGAAACGCAGAATAGTCATTCTGTATTCTTAAAGCTGACGTAATTAAACTGTAAAGTGGAACTGCAACAGCTCTAGTCCAATTTCCTGGATAAAATAAACAAAAAAAAGCCCAACCCCAAAACTGAAAGCTGGTACCTTGAGTTCCCTTTTCTCTGTAAATTAGTTTAAAAATGCCAGATAAGCATAAAGATTGGTTATTTAAATGAAGGAACAATGAATGTAAGTCAGTCAGTAATAACTGTATAATGGCAGATGGATCAGAGAGAAGGAGTAGATTGGTATAATTGTAGGGTAATAGCATAAACTTTCCATGCTTTAAACTCCTGCACTGCAGTTTTCCTCTGGAAATTGCATCTGACAGGAAACCACTGAGTATAGAGAAGTAGGGGAAAAATATGTGTCACCTGCGCAACCCACATACTGTCAGGAGACCTCAATGAAATAAGAATCTTAACTTTTAATCAAGAAAAAGTGTAGGGAAAATGGTGAGGAATTGCCTACCCCCCAAAACTGGGAAGGTTCTCGCCGCAGGCCCAGCTGTTGGACTGAGGTATCTCGGCACAAGGGAAGCCAGGATAGCTGTGCTCGTGCTGGCCAGAACAGGGAGAGAACTGTCAGTAGAGAAGGGAAAGAGAGAGAAAAAGTGATGCCAATCCAAAGCTGGCCTGGCAGTCTTCAGAGTGGAGTTGTTTCTCATAATGGTTCAAAAGTAGACTGGCCCTGAAGCTATACAAATTTAGCCATGACTGGGGTGGTTCATGGACTGGAAAGGTAATCTACCCTCTGCGTCTTTTTTCTCCTTTTCTTCTTGCATTAAGGATAGCACAGAAGCACAGAATGGCTGAGGTTGGCAGGGAACCCTGGAGGTCATCTGGTCCAACCCACCTGCTGAAGCACAGCAACCTAGAGCCTGTTGCCCAGGACTGTGTCCAGATGGCTTTTGAGTATCTCCGAGGATGGAGACAACCTCTCTGGACAAACTGTGCCAGTGCTCGGTCACCCTCACAGTAAAGAAGTGTTTCCTGGTGTTCAGAGGGAACCTCCTGTGTTCCAGTGTGTGCCCATTGCCTCTGGTCCTGTCACCGGGCACCACTGAGAAGACCCTGGCTCCATCCTCTTTGCACCCTCCCTTCAGGTATTTATGTTCATTGGTGAGATTCCCCTGAGCCGTCTCTTCTCCAGGCTGAGCAGTCCCAGCTCTCTCAGCCTTTGCTCACACATGAGGTGCTTGAGACCCTTAATCATCTTCATGGCCCTTTGTTGGACTCTCTCCAGTATGTCCATGTGTGTCTTGTACTGAGACCAGAAATGAGCACAGCACTGTAGGTAAGGACCTCACCAGTGCTGAGCAGAGGCACAGGATCACCGCCCTTGACCTGCTGGCAGGACTTTTTCTAATGCAGCCCAGGATCCCATGGGCCTTTTTTGCAGCAAGGGCACATTGCTGGCTCACGGTCAACTTGGTGTCCACCAGGAACTCCAGGACCTTTTCCACCAAGCTGCTTTCCAGCTAGGTGGTCCCCAGCCTGTACTGGTGCCTGGGGTAGTTCCCCCCCCGGGTGCAGGACGTAGCACTTCCCCTTGGTGAACTTCATCAGCTTGTATCCTGGGACAGAAAAGAATCTGCTCTCTAATTTTTTCTACTACTGGAAACTTTACTTTTCTAAGAGCTTTGAAAAAAGATTTTCCATTAAAATAGACAAATATATTAAAATATATAATATATGTTATGAGGGGAAAGATATTTTGTTTCTAACTCTTAGATGCCAAAAAGGTATTTCAATTTGTTTTGTTTATGTCTATTTTCTTCTAGTGTGGGATTTTTTTAGGATAAAAACAAATGAGAATTGTAGTTTTGCTATGTATGAATATTGATCAAAAATGGTAAATATTCACCTTACTGAAGCCACACTAGCTTTTCCCAGGCAGGCCATATTTCCCAAGGTATCCACTAATTCTACACTTGGTTTGCACTTGTACTAATTTCCCCAGTAAAGAAGTCAGACTTAGAGTTTTCTTGGTCCTGCTGGAGCTTTTAAAAAATGTCTGAAACCACATTTGCTACACTCCAGTCCTCCGGCATCATGGGACTCTTAAGCCAGAAGATAGATAGTGCTGTTATTAATTTAGCTGTTTCATCCCTGAGATCTCTTAGAGCTCTTGGGGGCACACGGTCCAGACCTGGTGGTGTTTTTAGTGTTCATTTTGTCAGTTTGTTCCCCAGCCACTCCTACGATCACCTCAGTTTCAGAGAGGTCCTTTGCTGAGCCCACTCCATGAAGTGGGTACGGAGGGTGAATTTCTCTTATTTCCACCGTGAATGTCAAGGCAAAGAATTTATGTGGCATTATATCCTGATCATCAGCTGTCCCTGTCACTAAAAATGTGTGCGTTTTTTCTGATGTGTTTGGGGGATTTAGTATTAGTTTTTCTTCTATTTGCTAGTTATTAGCATCAAATTGGTTTTGTCTGCCTTATTTTTCTTTTCATTTCTATCCTCCCCTTTGTTATATTAAATTGAATACGTGTGATTTCAGCAATTTGAAGGATGTTTTCCTGTTTCTAGCAAACTCCCTTCCTTGCAATTCTGTCTTGTTTTCATCCTTATTTAAGCCTTTCTTTTTGCAATGCACATCACCTGTAATAATTTAACCTTCTTAGCTCTTCCTTTCACCCTCCCTTTTCACAGGCTTCCTCATTTTT
Source organism: Aramus guarauna (assembly GCA_013400195.1). Classification (NCBI taxonomy): domain Eukaryota; kingdom Metazoa; phylum Chordata; class Aves; order Gruiformes; family Aramidae; genus Aramus; species Aramus guarauna. Next base: position 1,197,878 of record VXBL01000173.1, on the reverse strand, counting down.
ATATAGTACTATTTCTTCATGACTTCGTGAAATAGTGCATGAACTGGAAGGATTGTTTTGCATGTGTAATCTTTTTTCCTGATAGTAGAAAGGTGTACGAGGCCACAAATTATTTTTGCTCCTATAGCATCAATTCCTGTATGCTAAAACCAACACGATTTAATAGAAATGGACCAAACAACTTGAATGGTAGTTGTATCAGTCATGATGGAGAAAGACAGTCCAGATGCAATCTCCAGCTCAGGAAGTTGGTTACCTAATTGCTGGAAACTGAAATGGGGAAATATTACCCTTTATGAATTCCCCATCTCGTCTATACCTCCGTAAGCATACCAGTCACTGTCCAAGACAGGATATTGAGGCAAATGGCTTTTTGATATAACTCCATATGCTTGTTTTCACAAAAAGTAAATATGTTAAGAAGGAAATGCTTCATGGAGTGAGGTAGATTGCCCCAGAAGTTTATTTCATAGGAAAAAGGAGGACAAAGTCCTCATGTTATTCCATTATTCATTCTAAACCTGCTTTAAATTTAAAAGTATCTATTAATTTATGAAAAAAAAAAAAAAAAGAGAGAAAGAAAATTGTTGCAACATAAAGTTTCTCCTGTTCCAAAAGCATTTTTCTTCCAGTATCTTCCTTTCAGAACCATGTCACAATGGTCAGTGTTGATCCTTTCAGAGTATCACAGACTTTGCAATCTTTAAAAGCTTTCACAAACTGACACATTCAAATCCTTGAAAATACAAACGGCCTCAAGAATGCACAAAATATAAAGTCCTTCCTGGCATATAAAAAAAGATTTGGTTAAATTGAAATGAAAGCCTGCTGCCTTTAGTGTTTTCTTGCAATTTCTACTATAGAAAGCATTAGGGCAAAACCAGACTAAGAAATGCAAATTTAAAAGTAAGCCACAACCAGGATGTAACTTGCTTTTGTCCTCTATTACGTGCTTCATTACAGCTTGATTTCGCCTTTGTATCTGAGTTATGGTTCTTCCCTGAAAGAGAAGGAGCCTGGTTATCTCACCAAGCTTTCATCCTGTTAGCTATGGACATGGGTTTTGGTTGGGTGTTGGTTTGGGGGTTTTTTTTGAAAGGCATTTGATTATAAATGTGAACTGACCTTGAGGCTGTTTGATGGTTATCTGTTTGGAGGAACACACACAGTTTGTTGTGACTGTGGGCTGTTTCAAATGTTCTGCTCATACAACCTGCTCCACTGGTCATTCCTGTGAACTTGGGATGGCCTGTTTATTTAACCTATTGTGGAATGTAAAAATTTTGAATTACATAGTAAATTTTGACTGTTAACCATGGTGTGATTATCAATGCCTTCCTAACTGCTTCAGAAGACATGCCTTGTTCTTGCTGTTTTATTAACCACAAGGTTATACTCAGTATAATAAATATAAGTAAATAACATAATTTTAATAACTAATTTTATTTTTTTAAAAATTCATATGTATATCCTAATTACAAACATATTAAATTCTATGAAGAGAAGCAGAAATTTAGTCATTCTTAAAAACCATTACCTGACTTGGAACAGAGCAGCGTAACTGAGATAAAAATCTATATTTAAATTAAAATACAATTCTGTGAAATGAAAGTTTGAAACCAAATTAATTTCATTATGTCCAGTGAACATTTAAGTTGCAGGAAAGGCTCGGTACTTTTACTGAAAGAGCTGTCATCTTAAACTACTGGGTGACAAATAAGTATTCTATATGAATTCTTGGCGTGTACTGGGGGAACTTGAGCATATCCCTGTTCGGAAACTTAGTGCGTAGGTTTAGTGTATATGAGGCATTCCCTGCAAGAGAAAGGATAACACTGGTAATTTTAATACCAGCCCTGTAGTATTAACTTTGGTGCAGATATCTGAAGCAACATGCATATTTCAGAATCCACAGTGCTGAATTAGTTTTCCTTCTGGGGTCCAGCCTTACTTAAAAGGAAAGCTTTCTTGAAGAAATCCATTTACTTTGGTAAAATTTCTCAGAAGTACTGGAGAATTTCCTTCGCTTTTTGTCAGGATGTGATGCCTTCGTTTATATCTTTTCACATTTTCTCTGAAGCCTTGAGCCAGCTCTGCTGGTTTGGCTGTAAAGCTGTTACCCAGCTGTCAGCTTGCACAGTGATATTCTTAATAGCTCCGGTATCGCATGTTAAGTCTGCTTAGGCTTCCAGGAAATACGTGTTCTGCCTTGGATGTGCTCAAGCGCACGACGCAGTTGTTGGAGTCGTCACTCCGTACTACCTATCAGCAGGTCTGCTAAATTGATGCTTTCCCTTGCAGTCACGAGAGAAGAAAGTGCAACGTTGGAAGCACCCCTTCCGTTTGTTGCCTCCTAAGTCTTGCACCTTGCCTAGGTCTTAATCGTTCTTTCTTTTTCCTTTTTCTTCGCTGTTTCTGCTGAGCCCATCTCATTCCTCTGTCCTTGCTCAAGCGTGCACATCGCTGCACAGGAGGCCACGCTGTTACCCCTATAGCTATAGCATAGCCCCAAGGAAACAAATGTTCATCTTGTTGTCATCTCCCTTTTTTTTGGATTTACAATTAGTGCTCCTGAGGTTTTCCCTCTCACGACAAGGAATGAATCATACGTTTAAAAAAACAAAGACTTGCATTCTCACATAACTGCACTAACAGTGACTTTAAGAAAAGATTAAAAAGGTAAATTATAAAATACTCATATTAAACAGAAATATATGTGCAATATAACAATAGCATTTTTCCTGCTGAAAGGAAAAAAAATATTTTTGGAAGAAAATACAAAAAATATTGTTAAAATTGGACCTTCCCTATAAAGAAAAATCTATTTACGGTATAATGGCTATTTCTAATTGGAGGAATCTTTTTTTAAAAAATGTTTTTTACCTCTAGTTTCTTATTCCCTTATTCCAAGGGCAAGTTTTTGTAGGTCCCAAAAATACGATAATCTCTAAATGTAGTAATTTTAACATGTACATAATCCCTCAAAAGACACTGACAAAACATGCTGCATATTTAGGTGTACACGGGTTCAATTTCACACCAAATTTCAGATGCAGAATCTAATTCAGCCAACTCATTAAGCACATACTTTGCTTGAAGCCAGGGATAACTCCATTGACCCTAACAATCCTATTAGCAGGTTTACCTTGATTTTAAACCCACAAATGTCTCATTAAAATAAATGACACTGACTATATAGACTTTTAACTCACAGTCCAGACAGATACACATGATTAATCTTTGCTCAGTCAAGACCGCAGTGTTCACTGTCTGACAACTTTATCACTTTTGTGTGATAAGGTATACAATTAAGTATAATTATATGTTGTCATATAAAAAAATAATTCCCACTTTAGAAAAGCTTTGAAATTGTCTGTTTTGCTTGTACAAAGAATATGTTTTCTTTTCTCATCCTGCACCCAGCACAAAGTCTTCCACTCATCGTTAACCTGGATTCTTCCCCTCTCCTATTTCCCTTCTGAGAGATTAATAGATATAGTTGCAACAGCTAACATTTTAAAAATTGGGACAAAATGCTATAATGATTATAGAGAAAGTATACATTTATGTTTCAGAACTTCCAGAACATATATTTCATGCCTCACAGTGTGAGTGTATTCACAGCTTTGAAATCTACAGCCTTTTAATGACTCTTGCTAGTCACTTATTGCAGTCATAAATTTTGTAACATCAGATAAAACATTTCTAGGTGGGTTCTCAAAGAGGAACTCAATAGTTTAATGTGCTATGCTGCTTATATAAAACACTGTGCTAACAAACTGGCAGAATGTCCTAATTAAATGTGGTACAAGTTGTATAATGCAGTGGTTAGTAAATCTATGGTACTGACTCAGGAGCAAGGCACACTGAATTATACATGATGATCACCGGAAATTAAAACCAAGTATGTGCAAATTTAACACTCAAAACCCAAACAACTTAATGTAGGCTTAATTCCCTTTTTAAACCCATAATTATTATTTTTAAAATCCCTTCTTAAAATATGAAAATGCAGGTTAAAAGTGTAGTTTTGTTTTTAGCAGCATATGTGCTTTTTAATCTAACACTTCCCAGGTGAGCTTAGTCATAAATAACCCCAGAAAGCTCCAATCACAGGAACTGCAAATGAAATGCTGTCCGCAGCTGAGGAGCTTGCAGTCAAGAGGGAACTGTCAGCTGCTCTGTATTAGACATAAGTGCCACTGATTGTCACCCAGCTATTTATTCCTGCACTGAGGAGCTCCTTTAACACAGAACAAGCCAGGTAGAAAGCTTCTGAGTATTGGAGTTGAAAGAGAGATGGTTATTTGGCCTAGAATTGTACAAATAATTAACATGACATGTGGGAATTCTTAGTAGTTATTAATATTTTTTGACAATTATTGTTAAAAATTAAATAAGTTATCTATTCATGTATTGTAATGAGAGAATGCACAACTTATATGGCATTCAAAGAAAACATTTTAAGAAAGGCTTCATAACACAGCAATCAGCCATAATTGTTTAAACAATGCAATGTACAACTTAACCAGATGTAACTGAAAGTTAGTTTTTTGGCTGGAGGTCATACTAATGGAAATGTTTATTTTAACTTTTTAATCAATGCGCATTAAAATAATGGAATAGAGCATGAATTTTAAAGTGAACATATCTGGAGCAATGGTATGCAAAACATGAATCTAGTCATAAAAACTTAAGTTAGATAGCTCTTCTATCAAGACTGTTTCAAGGACTGTTTTTCTGCAGAAATTGGAGATGTTTGTAAGTGACAGAGAAAGAAGCAAAGTAGGAGACTGTTCTTCTGATGGATGAATTACTAATATTTTCTTCTTTACCCAAGGATGTTCAGTAGTCGACAAAGAAATTAAGTGATTAACTTAAGCCATCTTTATTCTGTCATTACGTTTCACTCAGGCTTGCACTACACCATCCTGTGGTATGCCAGAACACTGAAGACATGGTAATAGATTGTGTGTTCGTAAGAGTTTATACGTGTTTATCTGTGTGCTCAGGTGTGTTGACTGACACTTAACTCTCTTGCACTATTTGAAAAGAAATATTTGAAAAAAAAAAAAAAAAAAGATAAGCTTAAATGCAGTATAACATCTAATCACAGAAGGATAAACATTAGATTTACATAATATAAATGCAATCTAATGGTAAAAACTGATTATTTTTTTTTTAATTCAATCTATTAACCACAATATTCATGTCATTTAGAATGTTCTAGGTTGACTCCCAAAGACTCTGGTGAGCTTTGGATCAGGTCTTCAAAAAAATCCAGCATGTAAAATGACATTGACCTGTCCATTCATGGCATTTGTTTATGCTATACTATTGGAAAAAAATTATGAGCATTTTATGGTGCAAGGTTCTTTCAATAACCTTTGAATTATTTATCTATCTTTCAAAATCCAAGATGCATACAATTAAATATTAAAGATTAAGGTGCAATATTTTAGACTACAAGGAAATAATAAAGATACATTAGTAGCTAAGATACCATCTGGCCACTGTCACTGAGTGTCCGTTCTTATCTGAACAACTTACATGTGCAGTTGACAGTAGGCTTTTCTCCTACAGAACCACTTTAATTTCTTAAGGAGCACCTCTGAACTATTGTACCATTTCTTATTAAATGTCTACATAAGGCTAAACTTGCTGTTATTGAAACTTTGAGTAAAAGCTATTCTTCCAGACAGCATAAGCTTTAAAAAAACAGCTACTGTTATTAGTATGCTGACGGCGTTTGTACTATTTCTTGTATGCAGGCTAATCCGCAATTTTTAAACATCAGCACAGAAAAAGTGAGAATACATGATAGCTGTCCTTCACAAAGGGACAGATTTATTTTCCACAGATAAAATGTATAGCTATAATTGTTGAAGGAATGTAGAGTTAGAAAATATTAAGAATTAATATTATGAAAAAATACTGAACAATAATTCATGGCATATTAAACACACCCAGAATTAAATATTTCAGTTTAGTGTGATATGTTGTAGGAAAGAACATTAATTATAACACAGTCATTGCCCATGTACTGTGGAAAAACCAATATTCTGAGAGACCAGGAAAATGATTGCTGCTAATCTATCTGCAAAAGCAAATGTGAGCTGTCCCCAGATTTCTTTTCACACAAGTATTCTCTATACTCTTTTAAGAAAAATGACTGTGAGGCTAAATGCTGTGCGTTTTGCCCATGCTATGCAAGTAGTGGATGATAACCTCTACTTCTGTTAGGTGAAGGTACATAGAAAGATAGATGAATGTGCTGGTTTTATGCTGTACCAATGTGCTTGGGTCAGTCTCACTGTTATGTTTGGTCAAACAATTGTTTTTTAGTAACGTTACTTGAATGCTCATCTCCGGTTGAGTGACGTGACCTCATGAGTCTTGAGGATTTTATTATGCAGACAGTTAACGAATAAATAAGCAGAGGAGCTCCTTGAGACAGGACTTCTGCTGGACCCCACGAGTTTCAAAGGAGGTTAAATGCACCTTCTCGATGCATCCTCTGCCTTCAAAATCTTGAGTGCTGCCGACTGGAAGCTGAAAGGAGGCAGACCTTGCTGTGCATGCCTTGCCTTTCCACTTTTCCCCAACTGTACCCTCCAGGTGGCTCTTTGCTCTCATTCAGCTCAATATTTCTTCAGTTTTGAGGTATTTGCTTAGTCATGTGAAAGTGGGTAAGACTTTTTTCACATACCTCACAAGAGGGCAAGGTTTCTGGAACCAAGAGGATGGCTACACAACAGGAATTCACCTCAAACAAGTTTTCACCAGGCAATTGTGCCAGGGCTTTCTATGGAGAATGACTTAGTGTCTTAGCTGTGCATGTCACCAAGCATGCACATTTCTCTCCAGGCAGCTTAGGATAGGTTCTCTTCATCTGAGAAAGTGGAAAGAAGAAAATGTTGAATGCTACCAAATGAAAGAAATCTCTTGATCAGGTTATCACCAGAAAGCCTTGGAGGGTCTTGAACTTTTTTTTCTACAAAAGGTCCATGAAGCAAATGGCAAACTTGAGTCTCTTGTGGAAGGAAACGATGGATAAGGTAGAGCTGGAACAACACAAAAGATCCAGCTGGTTTTGTAGTCTAGTGTTTTGGAGGAGGTGACAACTGGTGAAGGTGTCACATTGAAACCACTTGTTAACATAGTAACACAGCTTAAAATAGTCTCCTCCATCACGGTAAACTCTAGAAGTCCTTTGGCACAGCCATCTAACTGGAAATTTTTGGCAAATAGCATTGAACAATGATAAGATGACAAAGGGGTAATGCTAAAGCAGTCTTGATAAATCATGTGACTTGATTGGTTCAGTCTCTCATTCAGCAATGTAAAAGCATAGCCTTTCCTTGTATTAACTGATAGTTGGTTCATTTCTGAAATGAAAAGCTTGAAAAATAATTGCAGAGTAGTCCCATAAAGAATTTAATAGCTTTTGTTAGAAGCAGAAATTTTACCCTGTGTTCAGTGTAAAACACTGTTATACTGCAAAGACCTCTGCAATAACAGAATGTGAAATGAAAGCTGAAACTAGCATTTATAAGCTATAAAACTTACACTGTTTGTATTATATGAATTGCCTTGTAATTGCATGAAAATAGCGTATATTAAGTTGCTAGGAAGTACTGGGACAATCTTCTACATATCCTTTTACATGTTAATATTTCTACAAAACTTATTTACTCATTACTATAATATGATAAGTCTTGCAATTAATCATTTTAATTATATGCAGGTACATGGTCATTTCATGTAAAATAATTTTAACAGCAAGCAGTTTTTTAGCTCAGAAGTGTTTCAGTGTCTGCATTTAACTGCAAGTTTTTCTATGAAGCATAACGACACGCTCTTAGGGAGAATCATCTATATGTAAGGTTTAATTTCTTTTCAGCCCAGTCCTGTAACATCCCGACTCTCATTTCCAAGGCCCAGACACAACATGAGACAGTCCTGCTCTCTCTCAGGGTGAAACTGCAGATTTCCTTCCTGGTTTAATTTCGGAAGTTCCACACAGCAACCTTGGCCTCCTGAGCGCTGCCGAACCCAACGTACCTAATTTGTAATTTAAGCAATGTTTTACAAGTTTTAATTTTATATTGAAAAGCTAGAATCTCCATTTTTCATAAAAAGGACACACTCTAAGCAAAAGAACATTTAAGATGAGACATTCAGAGACTTGCATTGTGGCACATTTATTCCAGCAAGTATAATCTTTACCAGAAGTTACTGCCTTTTGTTTAGATTCAACAAAGATTTTGCAGGAACGGTCACCCAGATTTCAGACTGGGGGTGAGGAAGGCAGCACAGTTCTGGGGCAGCTTCAGCAAGATACCTAGCTAGACCTCTGTCCTGACACTTTAGAAAAACAGAACTTGCCTTTTGTTTTTCCCGAGCTTCAGAAGGTAAGATATGGAAGCACTTCCTTCTACCAGAGAGTTCTTGCAGCGGTGTCTTAAAATCAGGATATCCCCATATTCTGCTCAGGCTGCAGAAATAATTCTGAATGCCTCATTACCTGCCAGGAGAATATACTAATAGAAGCTATGACCTCTATTATCAGAGCTCAAACAAAATCTATGCCTGCTGCCAAAAATTATTGCTTGCTTGTGGCAAATCCTCTGTGCTCCTTATTCTTCTGCCACCTGTAAATCATGGGTACGAAGGCCCTGTAAATATGAGCTATGCTAAATAACAGTGTTGCAGGGGTACTTTGGGTCCCAGAGAGGCAGTAGCTCAGGTTTATTCTCATCTGTGAGCAGCTGTCTGACTCGGCTTTTTTACTAGTGAATCAAATACTGGCCAAATAAGATCTGACCTCTTGCCTTCCCTCGCCCCTCCGCCTTGGCTGATGTGGCGGATGCTCCCTCCTCACATGAATCATCCGTGGCCGTGGTCAGCCCTGCCTCTGCCCTTGTAATAAGCTCTTCTAATACTGACGCAGCTTGCACTGGCAACAGTGTGGTTTTTGCCAGGGTGACTTGTAGGGACTTCCCTGAATGAAGTAAACTTAGCGAGAATTTAACGTTTTGCTGGTCCAAATGGTGTATGCAAACTAGTAGGTTGAAGCAGTACACCAGTAAAGAAGTTTCATGTGTAGACATGACTGATGTGAACCTTGAAGTAATAAGCAGCAGAGTACCAAAAGAAGAGGCGATGGGTAAAATGCTTTGTCATTAATGCTGTAAGATAAAACCCAGGCCAGGACTAAAGCCGGCTCTTCCTCTTCCTTTCTACAATCAAATCTTTTGCTACCCACGCAGTTAACGACCCCCACAGTTACCGGTTTGGACATAACACTCATGCTTTTCCCACCTGCCTTCCTGCTAGCCCGCTTTGCCCCTGCTTTCATCCACAGCCCCTGGGTAGTGCAGCTGCTATGATGGTCGTCAGTGTCCGAAGCCTCCAGTGCCCGTTGGAATCAAGGACAGAGACAGAAAAAGGGTGAGAAACTCTCTGAACCCTGTCAAAGATGAGTTAGGATTGAATTTGTGTTGAGCAATGTGGGCATTACAAAACAGTTTTCTGATTAGCTGTTTTATCTGAGATTAATAGCACTTCATGTTGCAAAGTATCCTGCAGAGATCTTTCAATGCTCCTTGCATATCTGTGCAGTATAACATTCTCAGAGAAGCATCTTAACAGACACTTATATATAAGTACCTATATTTGGAAAACATATGACCTTTAATTTGGTACTTCTTTTGCCTCTTGCTTTTACTGGTGGTCTTTCATGATTTTACAGTTGATTGAACACAGGATTAATTTAATCACCACTTTATTAACAAGAGAAATCATGAAAAAAGTACGCTGGCATTCTCAGTGAGCAACAATGAATTTCCTGATTTAATTTGCCATGTACTATTTTATGACAAAGCTGATTGACATTCTTCTGGTTACTATTAACTTAAATACAACCTTTCTACCAGAGACTAAACAATGTATAATCCCTACAGAAACCTGAGCTGCCTATATTAAAATCAGATGTGATGTAAAACGGAGAGTTTCTGTTATTCTTGGCTCAGTAATATGCAATGATGGTAATTTCTACCAGCCTACTCAGTGCCTGTGCTTTTGTGACAAAACAGAAGAGGCCTTTGCTTGGCTGTTTCCCTTCCATTAGTGGCAGGATGACTTAACCCCGTTAATGCAGCCTAGAAACTTTCTGTGTCAGAGATGGCTTTGCGGGCACTTGAGAGACAATGTATGTGGGAGGGTGGTGTTTATAAGCAAAGTGCTTTATTATGCACCAAGGCACACAGGTATGTGAACATAGTTGTTATTCCTCCCAAGTGGCCAACCTCTTCCTCACTTTAATGGCTAGCTCCAAGAAAGAGGTTGCAAAAACCCCTGCTAGTAGCTGGAGTTCCAGCTAAGTTTAGCAGTTGCTTAATAGAGGTTAGGAAAGCACTGGCAGGAGCAGCGCAGGGAGCAGTAGGGAGTCAGCGTACTCTGCTGTCCCATAGTTTGTTAAAAATTCCTATGAATGCCAGGTATGGGTGAAGGAGAGAAAAAGGCTTTGAACAGAAACTCCAAAACTCTACTAAGAACAACAGTGTTTTGAAAAGTAAATAATGAAGTTTAAGTAACTTCTCAGTTTTAAGTACATGACTAGATCTGTTGAAGTAATACTGTAGAATGAAAGGTAAAGGATTTTTTTTTTTTTAATATTTCTATTCTTTACTATCAGCTTGACAAGAAGAAAGAGCGAGAAATAAAGAAAAATAACTTGCTCTGCATGCTGGTGGTGAGGATGCTGGATTCCTTCTCCTCACACTACGAACGTGTGAAGTAGGAGATGGAATACCATGTTCATAGGAAAAAAAACCCAAGTCTTGCAATTTCTATTTCCTCTTAGCATAGAAAGTGAGAGCAAACAAAAGTAGAACAGAATTAAGCTTTTTTTTCTTTGCCTAAAAGGAAACAATATGAACAACAGGAGGTGTGTAATTTGTTTGCCAGACGCGAGATTCTTATTACATTTGCTAGAGCTGTCTAAGTAATAATGCTGTTTCTATTGTCATAGGCATCATTAAACAGAGAACCTACAATTTTCCTGGAATACACATTTCCTGAGTCATAATCACCATTAACTTGAATTATAACTATTCAAATCTCAGAGCCTTCATTCATTATAACGGTTAATATTTTCTAGCACCTACTAATGATTTACAACAAAAATGTAGAAAGATGTTCTTTCTTCTAAACAATTGACAATCAAAAATGAATATTGGAATATACATAAGGCTAGAATTCACATTTACTAAGAATCTGGTATCTTTTTCAGCAGACAATAATTAGTTTATGACATGTAAGCAAGTAGTTTACAACACTAACATACCACCCAGATGAGGGTGTACTAAGTTGTGTACTCCCCAAAACAGCTGGTCACCCATGCCAAGACAGAAAGTATAAGGTTTGAGATGGAGTCTTTGCTACGTCTGAACGTTCACTTCCCTTGGGGACTTGCAATATTTTCAAGTTTACGATAATTATGTGATGGGCAATGGATTGACAAACTGGCAAGTGTTACTGGCTTTTGAAAATGACAAATGACCAAACTCTTGCTCTTGAGTAGGGCAGACACTGGTGAAACATTAACCACGTTATTTACTATTTAATTCCTTTGTGAATTTTAAAGAGTAGCATCATTACTGCGTACTGTATCTTGGTATTGTCACTGCGTGGAGTTAAGTGTAACCACCCTGCAACTTTATGTCAAAAAAACCTAAGTTATTCATATTTCCCATGTCTAACCATGACACTTTCAGAAAGCCTCCTTTTCACAGTGGATGTTTCTGATCATGACTCATCAGTTGGCTGAATAAAATCTAAACAGATAAAAGAAAAAATACTTTTATACAATTTAATGTCTATGAGAACCCACTAATTCTTCTGCATATTTCTGCAAAGTTTGTGTAAGGCCTCTGTTATTAGGTTGATTCAGCTCAGAGGGATGTGATATTTTGTTTTTATGATGCTGTATAATTCTTTGCCCTGCAGTTGAAGCTGCATTGTCCCCTGACTCACAACTAGTGATGAATTACAAGGTAATGCTGCCAATTTTCCAATACACACAAGATGAGAGATATAAACAATCATTTCCTCATAACAGCAGTATGAACTAAGCTGGGCTCAACAAAACTGAAGTAAAACCTGCTCAATAACAAAACTAATTTTTCTTACATATTGTGATTCAGTATCTCCTTTGGGTCTCATATTTGAAATTTGGTGTATAAAAAAATGCAGAATTCAATTCTATAAGCCACCAACTAACCAACCAGGGCCAAGTCTGGATAGCGTTAATCTATACATATGCACATGTATCTACCTATATGCATGAACATGCACACATGCATGAGTTGTCACTATTATTAATACTCTATATAGGATTATAATTCAGAGCCATAATTTCTTAATCCCTCATATAGCTTCACAGTGATTTGGGTTTTTTTAGTTGTAAGTTTAAAATTTAACAGCTCTGTGCCTTAAATCAGGAAGATCTTCTCTTTCTTTTGCCCTGAATTCAACTTCTGCTAAAAACTCTAAGCAACCTTAGAAATATTTCCCTTTCCCTCAGAGCCTTATTTCTGTATTATATTTCAAGTGTTGCTGTAACAAAACCTTCACCTAACCATATTTTTTTTGGTATGTCTTGGGGCTTTAATTACTGTGATAGAGGCTTCAGGACTGTTTTGGAAACCTTCTGTTTTCACCACTGTTTCCTTTGACACCTGCAAATCTTTGTGGTTTATGGAACCAAAAATTCAAATTACTCTGTAAATTGAGAGATGCAGAAAAAAAGGACACCTTGTACATCAGTAGGGGAAGAGCTACAGATATGCACAACTATAGCTATATGCAAACATGCAGAAATGTTGATGCCTGCATCTGCAAACCTTGGAAAAATTCCACCCCATTCATGAGTCTTCCTCTCTCTGCCTTCACTATATGTTTTCTGAGTAGCAAATGTCACCTTTTTTCACTACGTTTGACCCTGAATTATCTCTGCGAGTATCTATGAAAGGGTGTAACCCTCCTTCTTTATTACTCATAGGCACCACAATATTATTCAGGACTTCTTTTCCCAGCTTAGCAGAGATGAAATCTCTCATGAGGAGAAGAGTGGAAAACTGACTCACAAGTCAGAGTAAAGGTGAGCTTTGAAAGTAAGTTATAAAAAAAGACCAAAGCCATCCCAATGCAGACTAGTAGGAAGCAAAGCTTTTTGGCTATGGTGCTTTGGCTGGCCTAAAAAGATGACTGCGGAATAAGGACCCGAAATAACAGGTTACCGCAGGAGTGAGAAGAAGTGATTAACCGTGTAGGAGAAAGTGGTGACAGCAAAGAGACGACTGATAGGATTTAGTGAAAAAGGCATTTTAGAGGAGGTGAGGAGAGAAGAGTTGGAAAAAAATCCACAAAATCAGGCAATCTAGTGTAAAACAATAATAGTGTAAGGGGATAAAGAAAAGAAAGAGACATAATTATTTAAGCCGTCTTGCCATTTTAAGCAGTCCATTATGATAAAATCTACCAAACCCCTTGCAAAATATAATACTGATTCAAATCTGGGAGTTTGGAAGTAATGTATTCACTTCACACATATAAAATAAGCAACATCACAGAGAGGGAAGATAGGTAGGCAATTTTGGAACAGACTACCCAGACAAAAAGCAACATGAAAGCCGTATGTCTTCTGAACCACGCAGCAGAGATGTGGATGAGCAGTAGGAAGTTCATACTCCAGTGCACAGAGAGGGGTCTTACAGAAGAGATCTTTTTGTAGCTCACTGTGCATCTAGTTGTAAAACGTGGAATGCAAAAACGAGAAGAAAGAGACAAGATTTCGGATGTGCTGGTGACTTACTGAGTAAATGCCGGTAGGAAGTTGGGATTCAAACGTGTTTGCCTTCCAAACGTGCAAATTGCCATAGCACCAGCAGATGTCTGGGTCAGCTCTTCTAGTGAGTCTCATTATCAGGCTAATTTTTGTGAAGCAACAATTTTTGGCTGGGAAGTTCTTGTTAAGGTGAAAAGAAGACAGCAGAGTAAAGGGCTGAAAGAAACCAGTTGAGAGATGAAAAGAATACTGCCAGGAGGTTTGTGTTTCAGAAGGCTTCCTCTTTGAGCAAAGCTGTTTTACCTAAATCTTGCTTGCAGGCTGTCTGCAGGCTGAAACTGAGATCTAGCAGCTGTTAGTCATGCCAGAGAGGTGATGTACAAAATCCACCACCTTCTGAAATTTTGAGCGTGCAAGATAGCAAATTATAACAAAGCATTAAGAGCTGATGCTATCATTTTACCCAGTAATATTCAGTAAAGTTGGCTGCACTTGGATTGATAAGGAAAGCAGAACCAAAGTATGGATGCAAGCATTGTCCCTCAGACATCTGTACATATAGACTTCCGATGTCAAGTTGCCCTCTCCCAAATGTAGGCTGGACATAGTTTAGGGGTAGCTTGGACCAGGGACTTTTCTAAACAGGCAGTGTGGATGAGGCCACGGCGTCTGTATGGAGGGCGCAGGTTTGCTGTTGCCCTCCATGACGCTTTGGGGCCGAGAGCGGCCTTTGCTGCTCCAGCCATAGGAAAAGAGACAGAAAGAGTGAAAACATCCCTCTCCTTCTAAATCTGTTTAAATAAATGTGATTTATTTACTCTTGGAAATGAAGTTTTGTCTTAGAATAGAGCTGCGAACAACTACTTTGCTAAACGGAAACCTCTAAGTTGTGTAATGGTTACTCTTGCAAAATTACCAAATGCACAACATTAATATCTGAGTGGGTACATAAGTATACTTTTTATAGAGGAAGACAAAATGGATATGATGATTGATAGATTTCAGCATTTTACATGTTCACGATGAATACACTGCCTAGTCAACAAAAGAGATGCTGATACCTGCATCAGTGAAGCTAAAGCAGGAGGCAGTATTGTGCATAGAAATTTGGAAAGACCATCATCAGTGCAATTATCAATAGCAGATAATTTTCTAGATGTTCTCAATTTCTAGCTAGAAAATTTTTTAAGTTTTACATTTAAGTCTAATGCTCATTAAAAAATAGTTATTTGAGTAGAAATAAAATCTTCCAAGTAAAAATGGTCAAGGTAACAATACTCTTTGAGATTCACAAACATTCACTTTTCTCATCTCAGGTAAGCAGCCAGAGAAAAGAGCCTTTGTTTATAGTCAGCAATGACATATGAACTAATTACAATTGCCTTTATGTACTTTTTTAACCAAACTTCCACAGATCCCAGGGAATAGTACCTAAGAAGAAAAGTAACGTCTTATAAGCTGGGCTCTGTAACTACTTCCACCCATGACTTCAACACAGCGCTACCAACAAACAATGCCGTAACCAGCCAGGATCCTCCCTCAATTCTCTGCAAAAACACTACCATATTTGTTTACGCGTTCAGACAATTTTGGTGCATGTCTTGTTTTATTGGCAGTTCTGAAAAGGGCACATTCTTTAGCAGTGACACGATCTTGGATTCAGCCCCAAAAGTGCATCAGACTGCACAGGATGTGTTGTTATCTGCTTTGTAACACATAGACAGTAAATTAACTGCTATCAGCCAGACGACAGACAGCTAAATTGAACGTTTTCATATAGTTTTCTTTAATTGGCTATATTTCTTGATACCTATCTTTTCTGATATTGCTCCCATATCAGATGTGAGAAGATTAAGTCTGTCAGAACAATGGGAGAATTATTATAGACAGCAAAGATACGACACTCTGACAGTGGCAGGCGCTTTTCAAACTAATGCCCTGTAGTGTGTATTACACACATTCACAAGACCTCATTTCATGGTTCTACAAGTGTATTTTATCCTACGGAAAAGAAAAAAAAAGAGATTCACAGCTTTCTCAAACTTGCTAGCAATTGCTCCGAGTCCTTGAGGAGCTTAAACCAATTGTATCTTGAAGTGTAATATTTTTAGGAATGCACGGAAAATATGACAGCACAGTTAGGGGGGCTGTAGATGCATTTTTAGAAGGATTTTATGACTTTTCAATTCAGTAAAATTGGTTTCCTTATAAAAAATGAATTTCAATATGTACCTGAAGCTGAAAATCCTAAAGGCACAGAGTATAATTTGGGAAAATTATCCTTTCAATCAAAATTAATAAGTAAGAAAATACAATAGTCAGAAAAATGCCAAATTCAGTCATTCACTGAAGACTAAATGATATTTTCAGTGCATGTGTCCCAGCTATTACCTTACTGAAAAAAAATCATATGCCTCAGTAATATGCAGCAGACATTTATATAGGTGTCTGTCTAAGAATTTACAAATTTCCCTGAAAGTCTCTTACTACTGCTATAATTCAGGATGTAGCTATGCCATCTGTCTTGAAAAGCACAATGGTGGAGCAGAATCCTATGACCTGAATTATTTATTAATATTGAAAAGTCTCTGTCCTGCTCTTTCAGAACATATCTGTGCTGGTTTATAGCAATATTGATGGATGCAGTGTACACAGCTGAAAGGTTAAAAAAATAATAAATTGCAACTTGCAACCACACCAGAAATATTATCTGCTGCAAAATTTGAGATGTTATGGCAATTAATTAGACTAAGGAGGCCTGTTATTGTTGTTATTGCTACTATTATTTCTGTGTGAAAATGAGTTTCTCGAATTGCTGTGTGTGACGGTACAAAGGTACTTTATATGGAGGCCAGACAGCAATAGTTTGTGGTAGAAAATAACTGTATCATGAACAAGTTTGTACCTTATGTACCATATGCAATATGTTTTCAGGTTGTCTCAGACATGACCAGGAATCACAGGGCGTTTTGGAGGGGCAGCCCTTGTTCCTATGGGAGTGGGCAGGAAAGCGTCGTAGAGTCTAAGGCAAGGACTCCATAGACCGGAAAGTTGCATATTTACAGAATGAATGTTTAAGATAGCTTTATACAAGGTCAGTTAACATGGCTTGTTTTAGATCAACTGTATACAGACTTTCTATCTCCATGTTGTAATCTGTATATCTTATTAAAATACTTGCCTTCTTATTTCTGCACCCTCTTGTTTTATTTTATGTTCGTGACAACATAAAATGGTAACTTTCATCAAATTATCTTTACCTGTAATTTCTGGTATTTGTGTCTTACATGGCCAAGTAAGACCATCCTGCTTGACAGGTGAGTCTGGACTTACTTGCTTTTTTTTTTTTTCCCCAGTGACATTTGAAAACCTCCAGTCTGCTTTCCTGTTGGTTACATCTTGCATCACAGGTTTTGTGGGGGAGGAAAAAAAAGTTCCCTTGCCCTATGTGTCTCCTAAATTATGAATTATTATTCAACGACTATACTTAAAAGCATTATCTGTGTTTTTAGCTCACAGTACATTAAATGCTGCAGTAACATCAGTCAATTGACTTTATCGTGCCGTCCTCAGAACTATAAATGAACCAGATTTCAGCTGCAGACAGACCTGCAACCTTGAGTATACTGTTTCTGTACAGCAGCACAAAAGACAACCACTATAAAGTAAATTTCTGCAGAAAATAACGATTAGATAGAGTAACAATTTCATAAAACAATTGTAGGAGGAATTTGTAGTTTGATGTAAAAATCCCTTAAGCCTATGTACTGATTGTCATTAGCCATGACAAGTACATTAGGCTACATTAGATAACCTCATTAGCCAAGTACAGTTTACCTCAAGTCACAGATGCTTTTTGGAAGGTTAAAACTGATAATCACTTTTTGATTGTAAGATTGATGTTGAAAATAAAGGTATGTAATTTCCCTTAGGTCAAAGCTGAGGGTTTCTTTTATGTTTTGTAATGTTTTTGTTTTGTTCTTCTGCAAGTAAAAAGCTAAAGGTTGGCAAGGAACGTGGGAATTTAAAATTAATAATGCCTCTTCTTCTCAAAATATTTCTGTTGATTTTGTAGCCGTGTACTTGATAGCTCATAAAAACAATAATAATTTCAGTGCCAAAGTACAAAGAAGAAAAAACAGCCCAAGGTAATGGTTTTCCAAAGATACAGATACTATAGATGCTGAAATACGTGGAAAAAAAAAAAAAAAAAGATTGTTGTTGGCAGAACGTGGAGGGCAGTGATTAATCTCAGGAAGAAAGGGGCAGATGTCAGACATTCACCAGCATGCACCACAAGTGAACGGCATTTAAAAAAACAAGAATGTTTATGTTGCCCGAGGATAGCTCATCTTTCAAGCAAATATGGGAAGTATGTCCAAATCAGCATTTATCTTCAAAATGTTCTGTGTGATGTATGACACAGTTTTTCTTCACTTCACTCCTTTTTGCACTTCTTAGGACACGTTGATTTTCTGAAACGAGAGAAGGATCATTTGAATACAATCTCTTGTGTACGGATTGCACAATGGGAAGGGAAAAGAATCTTATTCATGCAGATCTTTGTGAATTCTTTTTGTAGTACTTGGTATACATTGATTAGGTAGACTTATCTGGCTTTACTTCTTCTTCCGAATTATGAAAGCATCTTCAGAGCTCCACTGCGTTTCCATGTACTATTGCTTTCTGTGTTTGTGCATTAAATTTCATTTAACCTGGGTTAGAAGCTGGAGTTACATCTGTGTCATGATAAATGCCCACAAGTTTATGGGTGCTTCATACACCAGTCTAGAAGAGAACTTCATTTTCATACCATTTCATTTCATATGATGAGGAGTTGTTTGCGCAATGAAGTTGGTTCCCAGTGCTCTAAAGGCTATTAACAAGCATTTATGCACAAGAGACACAAGAGTGGCTGCTGGTTTTTCTTTCCTGTGCAATGAATGTTTCATCACTGTATGTTGCAAAAGGTGAAATGTTTACAGTCTTGTTTGGTGTTGGTAAGATAAGCAGTCTTTAAATTATGGGAGGAATTAACCCAAACCTTAATTCTAATCCTTTGTATGTTTAGCTGGACAATACCCAGTTCTGGACAAATATAAGAAAAATTTAGTCTAAATTCTCCTTGCCTATGGCTAAATGGTGTCAGGGATCACTGTCGATAATCTGCTGGTGAAAGGTTAGAGTGGTCCCTGGTGTGGGGATCAGCACCAACAATACACAGCGCAGCTGGGGTGTTAATGTGGGCCAGGCACCATCCCCAAAACACAGTTTGAATGCTGCCAGCCACTTTTGAAGGGTAAAAGAGTTTAAAATATGTATTGCCTGCTCTGTGCCAGCCTCTCTGTGCCAGGGAGCATACTGTGTGTCTTAAATTTACTAGTATAAACTGTGCTTTTCTGTTTACTGTTGCTTGCAGGGGAAAACAAGGCACCGCATAGACAGGGGACATGCCACCGTCACCTGTGCCTGGGCCAGCTGTGAAAATGTGGCACAGACCTTTGCAGCACCGTCACCTGCTGAGACGAAGGTGGGGATGGCCTTGGTCAGGAATGGCCTCGATGCTGTGGGCCATGATGGCAGACAGAGTATGAAGACATCCTGAACGTGGTTATTGTCACCACAGCAGGGACAGAGGCAACTGAGCTACGCTCCGCACACCCCACCAATATAGATGTCTGGAGCTGATCCAAAACACCATTCTGGGCCTTGCACCTGACATGTCTTCCTTTCACTTTTTTCGCTTTGGCTATAAAATTAACCAATAGCTTTTGCAGGGATTTGTGGGCCCAAGCTGTTAGATGCTGCAGCAAGTTTCACATGAGTATGCTGATCTTCAGCTGTGTACAGCAATAATATCCTTTTCAGAGAGAGAGCACTGGAAGAGAATAGTCTCCTCAACCTACATTTCATATTAGTTTGCACTTCCCCCCATCTTTCAGAGACCTTTCAACTGGATGACTTCGGACTTTTACAATCACTAACCTTCCTATAATTTACAGTGATTATTCTTCAGGTTTCACAGTATTAGGCAGGAAGCTTATGAATCAGCCTTGTGAGCTCATCCAGAGACCTAAACAACCACCTCTTATAATCATTGAAAATAACTACAGCAGGGCTATGATATTTGAAATGTGAACAGGTGACTCAACAAACTTCCCTGATAAAAGGCTGAGAGGACTTGGAGAGGATTCTTAAAATTTCTGTTGATCTCATTAAAACTTTTTTTGTAAATAGATTAAGTGGTATCGGCTGCAGGACACCGGAGGAATGACTTGGCTGAAATGTTGCTAAATGCCTTCTGAAAGGCATCAAGTTGGCATAATCTCTCTGGTTGGGAACAAACTGGATTATGGAAGTCTTCTCAACAAGAAAGATTATATTATGCTTATATGGATTCATCCAGCAGCATCAAGTCGATCTCCATTCAGGGAGAAAACAAGCACTGAATTAAACGTAGACTCATAATGTTTTCTCACAACAGTGTCTGGGGACTATTACAGTTCACAGTAAGTGTGAGCTGAAAAAATCTTCAATCATCTCTCTCTAATTCACAGTAAATAAAATAATTTTCTAAACAGTTGTGATTCTTTGCTAGCAGGCAAACTATCAAAATTGCATCTCATTGAGTACTTTTTTTTTTCTATATAGGTCTTAACACTCCTGTAGTTAAAGAACAGAGCGTTGAGGGCAGTGGTTTTTTGTCACATACTCCATGTTCCTTTCATCAGGCATTAATCAAGCTTCACACATGATTCTGCAAGTAACACACCTCTGGAAATCCAGAAATAAATGCATATGTCATGTAACACTTGCTGACTACTGAAAGGCTTCACCGTGGAGCTATAAGAAGCCACTGAGACCTCACAAAATCCAACTGCTCTTCCTTCCATGTCTCTCCCACCTCATTTGCACACTTTGGCAAACTTTGGCACCTGGAGTCATCCGGCCTCAGTGTTATATCCGTCCAACATATCCACTCAACCCATGTGCTTGTAATCTGTAGTAAATTTAGCTTTCATTATTGGCAGAATTTATGAGCTGAGATTAGTCTGTCTTTGTAGTAGAAACTAGGTGGATACTTCTGTGACAACATAGTATGAACAGTTTTCTGAGGAAATAAAACACTAGCTATTTTGGAAGATGAGATCAAAATTCCTTGGAAACAATCCCATAAAACTACTGGAACTAATACTATTTTTAGGATCTAGTTTTGTAAAGACTTTTGAGCAGTGAACTGCCAGGCTCTGAAAAGCCTATGTCCGTTTTCAACCTTGATTTAGGCATTGAAAGTGAAAGCCACAAAAGAAATCTAATGGTGTGATGGTAACTTGGGGCCTTCAGCAAGGAGATGAGGGATGAAGTCTTTGCAAAGAGAAAAGTGACCTGAAATCAAATCTTTCCTATTACAGGAAGGCACTCTGACTTCCTTACAGTTCCCAGGATACACGTGTTTATCTGCTCTGCCTTCAGCCTCCTACACACTGAGTTTTCTCTGACCAAATCTGGTAAGTGTGGTCTAAGAAAGACAAACCAGTTTGGGCCCTCCAGATCTTTTTTTGAAGTCTAATGTAGTTGAAACATGGGATAGTTACCTTGCCCCTCTGCATTACCAAAGATTTAAGATGCTCTCAGCTTGTTAAGAAACAATCTGGAAAGTGTACAGGGAAGGATACGGATGGCAATTTGGGAACATGGGGAACTCTATCAGGGCTTTGTAGAGTATGGATCTGGAGGTGCTGACTAGGCATGCTTGTTCTTTCATGGACCTAGTCCTCAGTCTTGCTGAATGCCAGTGGGACTTAGTTTTCTTCATGACCGAGTCATGACTAAAAGTGAGTCTGGTTCCTCTAAATTTCTTTGATTTTGCAATATTTGGTGAACTGAGTGTCTTCACATTTACTGTCAAAAGAAGGTGTTCAGGCAGAGCCTGGTCACAGAACAGATGAATTATTTCTTCTGATAGCTGAAAAGGGGGGTTTTGGGGGATAGAAACAGCCAGGAGCTCTTGAACTCATGGTGGAAGGAAGAAGAGAAGTTTTCCTTTGCAGGAGGTACCTGCAGGCTCTGCCTCCAGAACTTATGCAGTCTCATTCCCCCAAGCTGCAGCAGACTTTATCACACCTCCTTTCCCCCTCCCCTGCCAGCTCTGAGTGGAGTAGAAAACAAGCAAATTCCTCTGCCCTGCCCACAGCTCCCCTTCTTTCTCGTGTGCTGTGCAGGGTTGCTACTCTTCAGCCACATTTTCCCTGTCTGACCATTCAGACCTAGTTCTGTCTGGTGTCCCCAGGGCTGCTGATACAACGCATCTCAGCCCACAGGGAAGGACAAAAAAAGGCATAGAGGCTTAAGAGAGCAAAGTCACAGTAACCATGGGTGGTAGGTTGAGTTGTGCCATGTGCATGTGTGTGTGGACACTTGGCATGCTCATGCCTTCAGCAGTGAAGGCCCAAATAGCATCCTAAGCATGAGTGCCATCCTAAGGTGCTGCCTTCTCTGTCCTAGTGCCATGTAGGGGACCAAGACCTCGAGGTGGTTGTGCAGGGCACAGCATGGATTGGAAATTCAGAGGATGTGGGAATATTTGTGTCCAGTCAGTCATGCAGGCACCAACACCTTGTAGGAAAGTCTGTCTTCACAAGTGCATCTTCCCAGGGTAGCTGCCACCCCCAGAAGTAAAAGGTCAACATTCCCTTTCCCATTACCCCCAACCAAGATGTATTTGGTTGGCAAGTACAAAACATGAAGCCAGGAACAGGGCAGGCAGCAGGCACTGTGGTTTCACTCCTTAAACAGCAGACACAGAATAAGCAAGAACAGAAATAATTTCTTGTTTCGTGTCAGAGGTCATACAGGAGGCAGTGGTAGGAACTGATATATGTTCCCAGCATGTCAGTGGGGATTAAATCCCCAGTTCTGGCTCCTTGTCTAGAGAGAGAGGAGTCTCCTCCAGCCCATGAAAGCAATTCTATGATGACTGAGGCAGCTGCTGGTTGTGAAACTCTGAGGTTCACTAAAACAGCCAGAGCAGCAGCTCTTGGAATTATTGATGCTGAAACAACACACCTCCAACCTCCTGCAGTTGCTGACAAAGTTCACCGCATGCTGTGCTGGATTTTGGTATAGACCCTGACAATCTCAGAGGTTCCCCAGACTGCAAGGAGGCAGCAGTGACTGAATAGCATCAGAATGAAAGTTTTCTCTGACATCCATCTTTAAAAATGTATCCACTTCAGCAATGACGCTGTTTGACAATACATACCAATGATAGACCCTGATATAGATAGAAGGAAGATAGTGTTGTAGGATGGAGAGTGTACCCATAAAGGAAAATGGAGAATAATGATTATGAGTGCTTTAATATTAAAGTTGTCACTGAAATGAGGTTTAATTGTGGTAAAGCTGAAGGCTGTTTCTAAGCTTGGATGCTGAATCAATGCCATCTAGTGGTGGTAGGGTTGGATTTATCTTTATTCCTTTTTGTTTGTTTTACGGTCATGAAGTTCACAGCCAGTTTAACATCATCAAAGTTCCATCTAATAAGTAGAAAAAATTCTTGAGGTCTTTCATACTCTTGTGAAAATTGCCTAAATATTCCTCCAAGTTGAGCAACTAAAAGCCATTGATATATAATGATCAAAATATGCATGCATTCAAAAATACCTAAATTTCCATTAGTTCAAATAACTGTATCCATCACAGAGTAAGACTCTTTACTGTTGAAGGCAGCATTACATCATGACTTAGCCAGCACTCCCAATTTTAAAATAACATCTTTGCCTCACTATGGCCTAAGGAGACAGGAACACCAGACTGACTGGCACTGACAATGTTATATCAGTTTGTCCAACAAAAGGTATTTCCTCCGATGACAGGCCTTCCAATGAGCTGCATTTTCTTAGATTTTAATTATGAACCTCAAGTTCCCAGGTGTTTGTCATCACACCTGGCCCCTCAGCAATAAATTCGTCCATGTCAACAAGAATTGACAAGAACAGGAGTTTACAAGCAGGATTCATTTTAAAGCTTCACAGGAAAACAAAGATGTTCTCACCCTTCTGCAGTCGTATATATGAAAAATGAGCTCCTTGGGTGGTCTGTTGTTAGCTTTCAGAGTACTGGCAGAAGTAAAATGTCAGAAACAAATGTAGCCTTATCTCATTACCCCTACAGGTTGACTGTGGTAGTGAGTGTAAATTAGAAGACATACACAGTTGTGAGCATTGTACTTCATACTCATAAGGCAGGAATGCTGAAAATGCATCCTAGGTATCAACTGATCATTGCCTTAAATATATTCCTCACTCCAGGATTTATAGTAGAGTAGATACACTCGTAAATGTTTGCTGTTCTCTTCAGTGCTAAGCAGCTCTTGGATAAGCAGTTGTTTTAATTTGCTTCTGGTATCAGTGCTGATCTACAGCTCACCTGGAAACAGGGACAGAGGAGACAAGGGTTATATTAAAATGTGCAATGGTGGTGTACTGAGTACCAAAATTTGGTCAAGACTGAGTGCCTGAGTCACAACTAAAGGTGACAAAAGCAAAAACTCCTTGGGTGGGAGATGAAAGCAGCCCTGGAAAAATGCAGTGAGAAGATTCTTTGCTTTGTGTTTATTATATTGGTTTTTGTTACTTTGTCCTCTTTTTATGTTTACCCTTACTCTTTTACTTTTTTCTTTATGGGTTCCATAAGGCTCTTCAAATGTGTCCTTTTACTGAGACACAAATCCAGCCTTATCCTGTAAACAGTGCTGATATAGGAGATTGGGCTTTGAAAGCTTGGTTGCTGTCACTAACTTCCCCCCCCTTGTGAAAAAGCCCTCTGGGACTTTATTAAAAAAAAAATAATATCCAACAATACTGGAGCTACAGGTCCTTACACCTACAAAGCTCTAATACATTTTTATAAACATAAGTGAATCAATCTGAAATCTAAGAAATTTTGTATAAACATGGTATCTTTACCTATCTAATACACGAAAAATCTGTACATGTACATTGAACATCTGCAACTGATGACTATATTATATATATATATAAAGTAATATGCTTTATATGGCAGACTGGAATCACACAGAGTCCTTGTTTCCTTTCCAAATTGTCGTAGTTTATGCTGTTTCTGACAGTACTTGGAAGAATTAAGAGCTGCTGTAGTCCACCCTTGCAAACAGGAGAAAATCATCAATAAATGAAGGAAAGCATTGTCAGTGACACATTGCTTTAATTTATTTCCATCAGAGGCAATGCACTGCCAACTAGAATTACTGTTATTTTTCAGCAAAGTCCATTTTTTAATGGGAATTTGATACCCAAACTGTATGAACAGTATGAACCCTCAGAAATGATCAGCTAACACCATTGAGCTGTAACTTCTCTGCATATCTTCTCAGTTGCATCAGCTGGGGCTTCAAAAGCTTATAAGCTAGCATTATTATCAAACACTTGCCTTTTTCTGGGCATAAAGTCATAGATTTCCCAGCTGAACTAGATGCTTGTGAATTACTTCAGAGGAGGTTTAGAGTTTTGGGAACCAGTCCCTGGACATGTGTTTGTAAGAGTGTGATACGAACATGGTAGCTGGTGGCAGCATGAATGGACTGTATTTCTTGGTACTCAAGCTTTCCTGTATACTCCTGCCAGAGTTTATTTTAATAATTTGCAATAACAGCCCCTGCTTTTAAAATCTTGAGAGCCTAAGAAATGAAAAATACTTTTTCCCACCTCTTTAAAGCTCCATAGGGATTATGCTTGAAGTTTAGACTGCATTCGATGTTGAACTTGCCAGATGTCCAGTTCAATCCCACGAGGACATCTGATGAAAGGTTTAGGAGAAACTGGGTAGCATGGGCTTGGCCATCCTCTGTCATCTCCTCTGCCGTCTCCTCTGCCTCGCAGTGACCTCCAGTGCCCAATGTTGGGCAGACAAGATGGGTTCTGACTTTTCCTGCAGCAAGTACCACATGTCACAGGTCAGGCTTAACAGTCAAGAGAATGCAAATGATTCACTGCTGGAAATTTTTATTATTGATTTATTAATTTTATTAATTGTTTGTTTATTTATTATTACCAGAAGTAACCAGTCGTGTCTCTGTCACATTCACACTCCCACTAAGCCACTGAAGTCAAATCCTTGTCTTGGCCTGTGCCCACCTCCCACCACACTACATCCGGACCTTAGCCTGAAATCCTAGCGTCTGTCTATCCAGCTGTACACCAGACAATGCCGTTTGGTTCGGCAGCTTGTCGCACCCACTGTCGAGAAGCCAAGCTTGGTCAGGCCTGGGAGGCAGCTCTGACATTACCTGTGACATAACAGCCAGGGCTCTGTGAGGCTATTCTGTACATCTTTGTTTTTATAGATGGGGGCTGCACAAGAGTCAGGCAGCTCAGAAGTGGGGGAAAAAAAAAAAACAAAAAACAAAACCACCAAAGAATAAAAACCTTTTTCTTGCCAAAGTCTCATGTGACAACAGAGAGCTGAAAGTTTTCAGGCTTTGAAAAAAGTTGGTCTCTCTCTTTCTTCCTGAAGCTTCACACTGACATTGTTCGCAATTTCAGCAGAGAAGCAAGGGATGGTGTGAGAACCACCCCTGCAGTTGGTGACGGTTATTATGATCTAATTGGTTAAATAACACTGGACTCTTTTGAATATGTTTGAAGATACTTTTAATTATAAAATCCAATGAAATATCCTTCATGCTTTATTAAGAAGCAAGAACTAGCAGTCACTATTATGAAGAATTTTTTACTGATGAAAGAAAATGAATGTCAAATAAAAGGATAATGAAATGACACTTACTCTTTTCCTCCTATGAGTGAATATGGTATTAGAGTTTTACTTCTGCAGAGCTTCTGAGCAGTTCTGGTATGTCTTTGCACTGCAGAGAGCTCATGGCAATTCCTCGAAGAGTTACATCATAAGGATATTATAGGGCTGCAGATGTGCCCTACTTACACACAGGGTACCCAGAGGCATTTTCTTGTTCCTCTTCTAATTTCCTTGTGCTTAATATTTGATGGGTTATGGAAAGTCCTAAGAAAAATGCCTAATTGCTGCATCTTTGGGTGATTAAACACCTTTCAGAATCTGAACAGAGGACAATTTTGGTCAAATGCATTCCTATTGTATCAGTATCAACTGCAATGACTAGTGCTGTGATGTCATCTTTCTACTAAAAAATCCACTTTCGCTGATGGAACAAAACTCAGTCACCTGAACACAATACTGGCCTTCTGTTTTCAGTCACTGCTCCAACCCCTTCCTTTTCTCACCACGTGTTTTGTAAGAAATGGCTGTTTTCCTCCAAAATACCATGTAAGCAACTGGTGGCCAGTCAGGCATTACCAAGACAGAATATTTTTAAACCACTCATTCACGTGGCAGCTTAATGAACACTGTTTTGCAGGCAAAGGATAAGCATTATACATGTGCAATGGTGTTCCATTCTTCTTTTCCAGGTAATAATTTTCATGTGGAAGACCACTTCCCAGTGCAATGTAGCAAAATGCACTGAGAAAAGACAGCACTAAACAGAGTTTACAAAACATCCCATTTTTCAGGAAATGGCTCCCTCAGCAGTGGAATCTCCTTTCATGTAAACTCCATTTGCATTGTTACATTGAGCATCCACATGACTCCACGATTCAAAAGCTAACTAGAGACTATCAGGTGGCTCTAGAACAGAAGCATTGAACTGATGTAATATGTTTCTGACACCAGGTGAGGTAAGTCAAATCTCTTTTACTGTCTGGTAAATGATTTTTCTTTTGGCAGAAGTGCAGCAGATATCACATTTCTGAATAGGCTACACAAAGAGACTGCAGTACGTGCTCCTCAGAACAATAGCTGTGCATGAATATGTATATGTATAGAGGACACTGATCATATAAATAGGACTTCTTTCTCCCTTTCTCTTTTTCTCTCTCTTTCTCTCCTCTCTTTCTCTACTTCTTTCCTTTTATTTCATCTGTAACAAAATCTTAGTTATTTTTACAGCAATTTGTCTTCAGATAAATATTCTGCTATACAATGTATTTGCCATAGTTTCTTAGATGAAGCATCTTTTGACCTATGCTTCATATGAAGTACAAATATGTTTGTATTTCTTTCTGACTTCAGGAAAGACATTTTCAGAAGGTGCTCATCAGCCAGCTCTCAGTTTTCTTGAAATCCTACATCCTTTAGTGATGAATAACAGCCATATTGCCTTAATGACAGTCAAAGGGAATTTAGAGCCATGGGATCAGAATAGTCACTTATCCTGGACAGGACTTGCTTAGTATGCATGGGTATCTTCCAGAAATGCAATTGCATTTCATTAATTGCATTCCTACAGCAACCTTGTCCCCTCAAATCAGATACTCCCTCTTCTCTCTGCACAACCAACAAGAAAGGAGGGAATAAAGAAATACTGTAAGCCAGCCACAGCCGTCAATTGCTAAGCCTAATCATCAGCAATTGTGTCACAAAGTAAAACCTGGAACTCAGTATCTCTGGGAATATGCGTTTACAGTGAGCTTTAAAATAGAGATTCCAAGAGTGTGTCAGAGTTCTCCCAATGCCCTTCTTTCTTGCCAGATTTCCAGATTCCCTCTGTGTTCAAAGACTTCAGATAAGGAACTGTTTAATACCTACTTTACCCCTAGTTTCTTCCTCTATGAAGAAAGTTGCAACAATTTGCCGTGCATGCTATAAATATACTTTTGTCCTTGCAACCAAGCAAGATCTGAATTCTGTTTCTCTCACCACTGCATTGCACGAGCAGACAGGCTTTGGTTTTATTGTTGTTTGTTTTTTTCTTTTTTTTCTTTGAGTTTGACATACTTAAATAATACTGAATAATGAAATCAGAAAAGAAATTTCAACTACATTAAAAGTATACACAGATTTGTATCTTAAGTGATATAAAAAAGAAATAGAAAGGCTAGTCTATATTATAAAGGTGAGCAAAAATTCTTAGAAAATGCTGCTAATAAACACATCTGGCAATTCAGCCATGCCACTGAATCCTACCCATGACAAAAGGCAGACTCAAAACTGTCAGAAAAATGCACCTACTTGCATTTCCTATACACATCTTCAAAGTGGCAATATATATAACATATTTTTCACTGAAGATAAATAAAATTACAACAGCACGCTTGCTGGCATGCTGTAACCACTAAAATTGTAAATATGCTCCAGAATTACTCTTACAAATAGAATCTAAATGGTACCACACTCACAGGGAAAGAATATGAGTTAGAGCTCTCAGTCAATACAGTAATTGGTGAGATCACTGCAGCAAATCAGAGCAAGAAATGAAGAAAACAGGAAAATACTAGCTGGTAGGAATAGCAATTTTAAGAGTAGCCTGAAAGCTTTTCTACATTGGACAGAATGAAAAGCAGCAGGAAGAAGAAACAGCAGCCAAAACACAGAAAGTGTTGAGCAAGACGTTTTGAACTACCACTACAAAAATGTGTATTGTCTGTTAACAGTGTTTACTTAGATATTCACACATTAAATGTTCAATTAACATAATACAATCAAAGCAGATGGAAAGTAGTGCAGGAAATTTCAAATATTGTATGAATTCTTTGTGCTCTCTCAGATCACTGGCCACCCAGCTCAATGGCCTGTCTTCAGAGGTGGTCAGCTACTGATGCTTCAAGGGAAGGTTAATAAGCAAAACAGAAGCAAAACAGAAGTGACGCTGTAGGAAAAAAGTCCTCTTTAGCTTTGTCAAGGAACTGAATGCAACTCTGGAACTTGAGGTTCAGTTATAGTAATTTTTTTTTTTTTTTTTTAACCAGTGTCAGGAGTATGTTAGGAGCTCCAAAGGAGATGGATACACATGGGAACTCAGAACCTCCCATTTCAATCCCAGATAGACCATAATTATTATTTGTCTAAGCACTCACCTGACACATTTCTCCATAGACAGCTTGGAGAGCGCGTGTCCCATCCATGCCATCGCATCCAAAGAAAGAGCACACAGAAGATCTTTCTTAAAACTGTCCTGTTTCATGCTAAGGATTCTTGGTTTAGTTTTTAATTCAGATTAGTTTCCATAGCTTCTAGTTGCAGCAGCTGGAACTTCTCATCAACTCATCAGACACTTAAGAAGATGTCAGATTTGTTCCTGTACCTAAACAGTCATAAAGTTTCATGTGGTCTTTCATAGTCATCTTGAAGCACAGTCAACAGCTGCAAACTGAGGCTAGGCCCCTTCCTTACTTTTATGTCATCATCCCTGTTTAGACAGCTAAAGATTTCCTGCATTATAGAGCCACAATCAAGTATTACATTTCTTATGAGAAATTCTGAGGTAATTACTTAACACTTCTAAGAGTCACTATTTTCTATGACTTCATTTCCCATCTCATAAGCATTCAAAGTTCCAGTTTTAAAATATCCCACTTAAAGGGTGAAACTGTACTAAATGAGTGATTTACTATTAGTTTAGCTTTACTGATAACTGAAGACATTTTTACACATATAAGTTCATATATGGGGAAAAATCTTATTTCTAATGGAAGTGGTTGAGTTTATTTTGGAGTTCATACAAAACAAAACAGATTTCCAGACTTTTTTTTAATCTACAAAGAAAGGTTGTTGGAAGAGGACACCTATAAACAACTAAACAATTTGTTTTTATACTGCCATTGCATAGTTTCATTTGGGGGGTTATATGGCTTGAGAAAAAAAATTATCTCCCTGATTATCTAATCTTATTCTAAAGTCTGCACTATTTTAGACTGAGATTCATAATGAGCTTGATGAAATAACTGCCCTTGCATCTAAAACTGTGTTAATAACATTGACAATATTGAAAAAATATAATTAATTTACATATGCTTCTAAGTGATGATGATTATTCCATAGCTTAACAAGACGACGTAGGCATCCATTCCCAGTTACAGATTCAATTCAAGACCTAATTTTTAGTTCACGTATTGAAGACTGTCTCCCTATAGCTGTAGATCATTATACACACATATATTGAGTTCAGTTTAGTAACTGTCCTGTTTACTGCAGCAGTTATAATAGCTAGAACTTTATTAATACAGTAAAAGCAGAAGCAAACTATATGACCTCTTTGACACAAACAAGCTTTTATCATGTTATATATGATGGAAAATTTCTCAACTTCTTCATCTTTTCCACATTTGACAGCTAATTTAAAATATTCAAATTTTATATAGCACCTACATGGTTATTTAGTAACTAACAATGATCATTCTTTGTAAACAGACACCAAATCTAAGCTTGAGTTGAGATAATTTATTCTAACACACTTGGCCTGAAGATATACATGAGAAGATGCTATCTTGGTTAAATGTTTCTAAGTAGATATGATACATTTTGCTGAAGAGCCTACAATAAAATCAGATTTGTGACTCTTCATGCTATTTACACAAGATAAACATTATGTAGACTGCAAATATTTAATCATCCTAATTTTATTTAGTCTCACTAGTTTAATAGATTACCGCCTCTCTATCATTGCAGCTAAACTTTGAATGCTAAATAGCCAAGCAGAGTAGCAGCAGCTACAACCATAAGCAGAACTGAATTTTGATTTTTCAGAATGTTAAGAAAATATGGACAAGAGAAGTCTACTGTAAGAAGATGTGAACCTTCACTTACTGAGGCAACTGCTCTAATCATCAGAGTTGATTCACTAGGCCATGGCTATAGTCAGAGCAAGATTACAGCCTGTTGTTTAGGGCAGTCACTTGGGAAAGGGAAATCTTGGGTTTCAGTCACTTCTGCAGTTACCCCTTCATTTAAATACTTCAATGTAATATCAGATCCTTCCTGCTGCTGAAAGCCTCTTCTCTGCTCATTTTGAAGCCTATTGATTTTGTGGGAAAATCCTTGGGGATATTTTTTATTCCCAATTTGATGGGAATTTTTTCCCATCAAAGCATCTCTTGTCCTCCTACTAGTTATGTTATACTTTGCAATGAACTTTGGTTGACTGCCTATTTGCCTTTCTGTACGCATATAAACAGCATTTCATACTCATGGCTTCAGTGGTGTTCATTAGGAGTTGGGACATGAAAACAACGGGGAAGGAAAAGGGCATACATTGGAAAATAAATTTAACATATCTGAAAACTTAGAAAGTTTAGCCTCTCTGTATGTAGCCTGTGTAAGAGGTGAAAGTGGTGTGTGATGCAAAAGGCAGACAAGGAAAGGAAAACATAGCCAGGAGAAGCAATGAGAGTTGTGAAGTTATGCACGAGTTAACTAGCTGGTTATGCATTTGAATAATATACTATTGCGATTACTGCTCTTCCAGGAGACTTTGCAGTTTTGAAAATAGCATTAAAAGGTTTTGGGTGCTTACAGCTTTCTGATGAAATTGTTGTAGGTCAAAAATGTATCCAATTACTAAACTATATCAGAATGTGCAGGACATGGCACATTAGCATCAAGAACAACTGAGGTCAGAAATGCAAGACAACATAATATGTATGAAAACTCTTACTGTTACTAGTTTTCACATGTATTACATTGAATAGTTACTACTATTGTCACTAAATTTCATAATAAATTAGATTTATGTAGCTCAATCCTTTTGTGTAGATTATTTTGCATAAATTATTAAAACTATAATCCATTTGAATAATATCTACATCAGAGATGTAGAGAATTAAGAATATATTTCACCTTCAGCAACTATTTCTGGGGTAGAATACCAATAAGCATAATAAATAAAGATTTAATATGCAGCAATAGGGAGTGGATTTTTAAACTAAGGAAGAACTATTACAGAAAGATGCGGTTCACCCATTTTTCATTTTATGTGAATTTTACCTCTAACGGGACCTATATGAATTATAATATCTCACTTTAGAGAATACTCATTTTTAGAGGTTATGTTTAATGAAAAATATTCAAATAGCTCTGCACACAGACTATACCATATTTAATTGATTTCCCTAGCAAAAATGTTGAATAAAATTTTCTAGCAACTTCCTAATTTTTTAGTTTTCATGAAAGTTGGCAAAAGTACTAATTATGAATGAAGTCTATGAAGGACTGTTCTTCAAAATGTTTTAAAAAAAGGGAAAAAGGGAAACATCATACCCATTTTATAAAGGGTAAAAAGGAGGACTCTGGGAACTACTGACCTGTCAGCCTCACCTCTGTTCCTGGTAAGATCATGGAACAGATCCTCCTGGGAGATATATTGAACCGTACAGAAGACAGGGAGGTGATTAGAGACAGTCAATTTCTTCACAGGCAAATTGTGCCCGACTAATCTAGTGGCCTTCTTTGATGGAGTGACTGCATCAGTGGTCAAGGGAAGATCCACAGATGTCATCTATCTGGACATCCGTAAGGCCTTTGATAAGGTCCCCACAGTATTATTGCTGCTAAATTGGAGAAAAATGTGTTCAATGACTGGATTGTTAGATGGATAAGGAATTGGTTGGATGATTATGTCCAAAAAGTTACAGTCATGGCTCAATGTCCGAGTGGAAACCAGTAATGAGTGTTGTCCCTCAAGGGTGCATACTGGGACCAATACTATTTAATATGTTCACCAATGACATGGACAGTGAGATTGAGTGCACTCTCAGCCGGTTTGCAGATGACACCAAGCTGAGTGGTGCAGCTGATACACTAGAGGGAAGAGATGCCATCCAGAGGGACCCTGACAGGCTTAAGGACTGGGTCCATGTGAACCTCATGAAGCCCAGCAAGGCCAAGTGCAAGGTCCTGCAACTGGGTTGGGGCAATCTCTACTATCAATACAGATTGTGGGATAAATTGACTGAGAGCAGCCCTGTGGAGAAGAACTTGGGGATAGTAGTGGATGAAAAACTGGACATGAGCTGGCAATGTGCAATTGCAGTCCAGAAATCCAATCATATCCTGGGCTGCATCAAAAGAAGTGTGGCCGGCAGGTCAAGGTAGGTGATTCTCTCCTCTGCTCTACTCTTGTGAGACCCCACCTGGAGTACTGCATCCCCAGTACAAGAAAGGCATGGACCTGTTAGAGTGGGTCCAGAGGAGGGCTATGAAAATGGTCAGATGACTGAAACACCTCTCCTGTGAAGAAAGGCTGAGAGAGTTGGAGTTGTTCAGCCTGGAGAAGAGAAGGCTCTGGGGAGACCTTATTGCAGCCTTTCAATATATAAAGGGTGCTTATAAGAAAGATGGAGAAAGACTTTTTACCAGGGTCTGTAGTGACATGACAAGGGGCAATGGTTTTAAAATGAAAGGGGATAGATTTAGATTGCACATAGGGAAGACTTTTTTTACAATGTGAAGGTGGTGAGGCACTGGAACAGGGTGCCCAGAGCAGTTGTGGATACCCCCTCCCTGGAAGTGTTCAAAGTCAGGTTGGATGGGGCTTTGAACAACCCAATCTAGTTCAAGATGTCCTTGCCCATGGCAGGGGGGTTGGATTTGACGATCTTTAAAGGTCCCTTCTAACACAGACAATTCTATGATTCTGTGATTCTAAAAGAAATATAGACTTATCAAAAACAAACAAACAAACAAACAAAAAACCCCAAGAAAACAACCTCACCTCTATTAACTACACATAATTTTTCTGCCTTCAGCTCTAACATGACGACTAAATTTAAACTGCTTTACACCATAATGTCAATTGTACAAAGAAGACATTTAATGAGTAGATCAGACTTGTATGCTACTGCCCATCCTAGATCCCCAAAGTCTTTGATTTGTAAAATTTAATTTCTAAACTAGAGGTGGTCAGCCAGCCTTATTCACTTTGATTTCTGGGAAAATCAATCATGAACAGTAGCCCCTTGGAACATGCTTCTGGGCATGCGAAGAAGAATGTAATGGGGAGGAGCCTTCATGGGTCTACCCTGTCATGTACACCTGAGTCAGTCACTTGGTGATACAATGCTGCCTAAGCAGCCTGACTGTCCTTGGTGATACAATGACTGTCTGGATGGATGAGGGGTGGGCAGTAGATGTCATTTACTGTGAATTTAGCAGAGCTTTTGACACTTTCTCCTGCTATGTTATTGTATACAAGTTAGGCTGTTACAGTCTGGATAGAGGGCCACCAGGATGGTTGGGACTGGAGCACTTGTCCTGTAGGGTGAGGTTGAGGGACTGAGGCTGGTTCAGAAAGCTTTGGGAGCACCTAACAGCAGCCCCTGGTACAAGTCGCATTACCCAGAAAACAAAACCAAGCCTGTCACAGTGGCACATGGTAGGAGGATAAGAGGCATAAATAGAAACAAGAGGGTTTCAAACTGGAATTAAAGAAGGTTTTCAGCCTGAGGACAGCCAGGCAGGGGCACAGGTTGCCCAGGGAGGCTGTGCAGTTCCTGTCCTTGGAGGTTTTCAAGACCCAACTGGACAAAGCACTGAGCAACCTGGTAGGATCTCACAGCTGACTCTGCTTGGAGCAGGAGGCTGGACCAGAGACTTGGCAAGGTCCCTTCTCACCAGTATTATTGTGAAATTAAAATTTATATACAGCTGTCTAAAATACCCACTATAACTGCAAAAATTTCAACTATTTTGAGAAATCCTGTTCCCTCAGAGCTGTGAAGAAAAGATGATACTTGCAAAGGGTCTTGTTGCTTACTAAGACTGGTATAATATCTGCAGCTTGATCACTGGAAAAGCGATTGTCGACAGCTTTGATATAAATACAGTAATCAGAATTCATTCATCTGACAGTGTAACACAGCATTTCATTTTACAGAACAAAAAAAAGAAAGTATTTCCAAAGGAAGTAGAAATCTTTTACTTCTCCAGAAAATGAACACAGGCTGGCCCTCACAATCACAGCTTTAAATTAAGTGGAGCAGTTTTACAGATAAAGGGGTGTTAGTGTCACACTGAAATTTCTAAAGGTTTTTTTTTAATTTGGAACTCAGGAAAAAGAGAGAATAAACCTGGAGAAAACTGGACTGATTTTGAAGCACATATTTAAGTGTTTTCCTGACTCTTTCTGTGATCTCTCAATTATAGGTGCCCACGACAGGTGCTATGTATGCTACTGGGTTCTGCACACATGGGGCAGACACACATTTAGCTGAAGTGCTGTTAGTCTTGTGGGCACATGTGAAGACATGAGAATAAATGGGAAAAACGTATGTGAACTCAGTGTGCGAGCCTTGGAAAAATGCACTAGTCTGTATGCAATGGGCTTGCGTTAAATCATTGAGAGTCAAACTGATATTGGTTTCCTCAGATAAAACTCTGTGAATGCTGCACTGTGGCAAGAAACGTACGCTGGTGGTGATACTACTGTGGCCAGTGCTGCCTCTTAGTCTTCCAGCACTAACTGCCCCTGGAAAAAGCATGGGCCACATGGTTCTCTGCTGTTCTCTTTCTTTCCAAGCCTTTAAGTGGCACTAATTGTTTTTGGCCAAGAAAGAACAGTTAGGAGCTTTTAGCTCAATGAACCGATCCTGGTGTGGAACTGCATTTTGGAAAAATATTAAGTCTGTAGTATTTTTGCCAGTTGCTGGCCTGCTAAGTAGGCAAATGGGCTAACAAATTGAACTTTGAAGGTATCATGGGGTGATAATCACAAGGCTACCAAACCAGCCACACAGCATTACTGGTATTTTGCTGCCAAAAAGTCCAGTAATCCCAAGTATCCATGTTTGGTGCCAAATATGTTAACAAGCTGTAGCTGTGCTAATTTTGTTTTTACATAGTATACAAGAAAAGAGTCTTGAATAACAGCTAAGCCATCTTCCAAAAGTGACATTAATACTTTAAGCTTCTGTTAACATAGATACACTGAATGAAATGGGATGTTAAATACTCCATGAAAGATGGCTGCTTCACAAAAATCTGTTCTGCATTCACAGTTCCTTCTGGTGATATAAAACTGAAATGTGAGTGCAGAACTGTAGCCATTTGAACATTGTTTATCATTGTTTCAGGACTGTAAAAGGGAACTGAGGGTAAACATGAAGGAAATGGCTGACGAGCTGTGCAGCAGGGCTAATTTTGATTTGAACTAGGTTCTGAAACATGAATTCATGTAGTCAAGAGCAGTTCTACACACAGTTTTCTTTAACAAAATTAGCTGTGCTGTATCATTTTGGGCATATGCATCTGTAACTACATATTCATTTTCTAATAAACTAACAGAAAAATAAGGTATTATGAGTAACCGATGGATTCTATCCATATTAAAAACTAGCTAAAGCTATAACAATAAACATAAGGAAAGCATATTAGTAGCTTTAGCATTTTCTTGTTTTCATTTAATGAATCTCCCCAATGAAGTTACTTTCCATTTTTTAAACAGCAGTCATATAAGAAGTGAATCCTGAATTGATTGAAGTCCATGACAAAACTCTGATTTACTTCAAAAGGATAAGAATTTCACCCTTGTTTATATAGTAGGTTTACTGGAAAGTTTTCCAAAAGATACTGAGAAAAAGGCCTAAGGATTATGAAATGTGACTGTAGTCACCCTTCTGCAACAAAGGCTGAAGGATTACATAGCATATTCAGAAGTGTGTTCCAAGGACCTCACATTTATTTATGAGTCTAAGCAGTCAATAAGCCAGTATTAATGCAAGTGATTATTACAAATGCATGTTGTTTTCTTATCTAGAAGAAACTGAATTTTAATCAGAAATATACTTTGATAGTTAATGGCATTTTAGACCATATATTCATCAGTAGATTTATATGTTGAATATTGCAGCATAGCACTTAGTCTTTCCCTCTTCTTTTATCAATCACATTATTCTTTGCAATTAATGACAAGAACTTCTAACAAAAGACAAAAACTAAATGGCTGCATAGGAGATCATACCAAACTATTCAGGGTTTATATATCTTAGTTGTCAAGCTGTAATCTCAGACTCCTCACTCTTCCTGTAGACATGAGAAAAACAGTTGGCCAGCAAGGAGAGGAGCACTCTTTGTCAGCTGGTTCTACCAAATTAATAAATGAAACCTGACTAAATGGTCAGTGAAACCCTGAACATGTGTAATTCAGTGGATACTGAAGAGTGATTTTAAACTTGATTAACTTAGATTAAAAAAAAAGTTTTTCAAAAATTGCTGAAAATGTCTAGCAGCATGTCTTTGTATTTTCAGAGATTTACTGGAGAGAATATTAGGCTGTATTATTGAGCTATTAGTGAGTTGCATGAAGAGAAGCATAGAAAACGGTAAAGGCAGTGCCATTAGAGAAATCACTGGCATGTTTTCAAAATGAATAGACTATGCAGAATTTTGGTAACTGCATCAAAAACAACCCCAAAAGAAACAGAAGAAGCCCAGCAGCTCTGACAGAAAAATTACAGCTCTAGAGATTCTTCACATAAAAAGATGAGATAAACACCAGCGCCATCTCATTTTGAAATAGCATGCGTATGAGGTGATGTGACAGCTACCTAGGAAAATGCACGCTACTTCAGCTGTCATTCAGATGTCCTGGAGATACAGAAATCTGAAAGCCCACAATGAAATAGAAAGGAAGGCAAGAAGATAAGCTCTCCTTAATGAAATGTGTAAATCTGAGGAAGAAAGGGACGGAAAGGTAAGGAAAGGGCATAATTCTTAAAGGTCCTAATGATTTTGATGATAACCATAGCAAAGGCAAAAGAAGCTCTTCTTCTGAGTGCTTTTTTGAATCAGGTGACCTCTCCAGAAGCCCTGGTGTAACGCTTGGATAGCTCTGAAACACCCTTTACCTACTCTTATAGCTCCTGCCCAGTTCTGTCCCAAATTCAGTTTCTTGATCTCAGTGGTGGCTTGTTTGACCAGGTACACGGTGTCAGCCTGCAGCTCCTCTTGAGGCCAGACTGTGTCACTGGTAGATCCAATGTCAGTCACCACTCTCGGGACAAGCAAAGCTGAAATCATAGCAGATGCTTGGAGGGTGAGAAGAGATAATGCAGCTGAACTCCCAGCTTCACAGTTCTCCAGTTCTAGATAATGAGTGAGAATAGTTTCAGACTGCTATAACTCACCTCCAGCTGCCTATCACCCACCAGGACAATTTCGGCAGCCAAGAACCGATGTAGCATAAGGGCCTTTGGCTTTACTTTTTCCACCTCAGACTTGCGATCTGACATGTCACCCACTGGTTCTATTTACACACGGGAAGTCCTCTAATATCCAGTTCAGCTGCCTCTCTGATTGCTTCACTGGGCAAGCAGCAGGCTCCGACCTTATACATTGGCATGGATTATCCCACATCTATTGTACTACCTCTAGGGAAATCTTTTGTTCTACTGTTCATCTTGCTTTTTGCCAGCATTAGTCAGCATTTCTTGTTGTATCTTGTCTTCAATTTGGTCCACAGCCTGACTGATAATAAGTATTTGCAGTATACCTGCATCCCACTGACTCCCATTAAAGTATAGTGAGTTCTATGAATCTCTTGGGATCTGACCAGTACGCTATTCCTCTTTCCAACAGCAACATTTGTAATGCATCAGGAACTTTTATAGAGCTATCAGCAGAAAATATATAGCGTAAACAACTGTACTGTGCAATCCCAGCACCCAAGCCTTAGCCTAGCAGCCACTATGGGTTAACACGTGCACACAGGGAATTCTGAGCCTTAGTGGTACATTTAAAACAAAACAACTTCCAGGAAAGATTTGTTTTAAATAACAAAAAACAAAACAAAAGAAAACAAAACAATCAAGGTAATTGTATTGAAATACATTACATCAGAGATGATTTTTTTTTGGTTTCAGGCTTTTAATATCTATCACTAAACAGCACACCTGTTCCCCATTCCATGACAAAAGCAATCCTCTATTCTATTAGTCAAGGTAAATATGACAAGTATACATGTCCAGTGATTCTGTACTTGGTTTTGGATAGAGCTTTGTGGTAGGTTGACCCTGGCTGGAGGCCACGTGCCCACCAAAGGGCTCTATCACTCCCCTCCTCAGCTCAACAGAGGAGAGAAAATATGGTGAGAGGCTTGTGGGTTGACATAAGGGCAGGGAGAGATCACTCACCAATTACCATCATGGGCAAAACAGACTCAACTTGGGGAAAATTATTTTAATTTATTACCAATCAAATCAGAGTAGCATAATGAGAACTAACCCCAAATCTTAAAAAGCCCCTCCTCTGATCCCTTNGTGTCTGCAGAATTGCTCCTCTCACATGTTCTCACTCCTCTCTCCCAGCTGCAATTGCTCTTGTTGCACAGGGTTTTTTCCCCTTCTTAACTCTGTTATCCCAGAGGCACTGCCACCATGACTGATGGGCTTGGCCTTGGCCAGTGGCAGGTCTGTCTTGGAGCCAGCTGGCATTGGCTCTGTCAGACACAGGGGAAGCTTCTAGCAGCTTTTCAGAGAAGCCGCCCCTGTCCCCGCCACTACCAAAACCTTACCGCAAAAACCCAACACAAGCTTTCAAGACACCAAGGACTTTAGACATACAAATGATTTTTGCTTAGTGCTAGATCATTTCAGATGGTTGCAAAGAAGATAGACACTGTGTATCTTGTGTGAGGATTTTTTCTTTTCTTTTTTTTAATTGTTCTTTCAAACTCAGACCTACCTCAGACTGAAATTATGTCAATGCTTTTGGAAGTAGAGAACCTAAAGCAACCTTTCCTTAACCAGTTCACTTTGACTTGTGAGGTTTAAATTGTAATTTTTCAGGATGCAAATTTATTATTATTTTGCTGCAGAAATGTCCATGCAGATTACTAATCCTACTTAGAAAATCTATATTGAGAGAAAATGAGAGGTGACCAATTTGTATCTTGATACAAACACTAGATGGGTAAGATCCATTTTGATTTTTGAATGACAAGGAGACTAATCTAAAGATATCAAGAGCTTTTGCAACCATCTGGCTTGCCTCTCCCTTGGTATTTATACAGGTGGTTTATATTAATCAGCTCTTTGTGAAACCTCATTGAAGAGTATTGGTGAGGCAACCCCCCCCCCGTGTTAAGAGTGAACACATCTTGTGGGATGGAGAATTACAAAGGACAAAGTAAAGCAGAAAGTAGCATCAGACAAGTAGTTGCGAGGCCATGAGTTGTAAGGGGTTTGCTGTCTTGGAAGGCTTTTCAGAACAGCCACATTCTGACTGCGTCAGGATGCCAGCTTGTTTCGCTGAGTGCTGGAGGGGAGAGGGGAGGCAGAAGCAGAGGGAGGGTACCACAAAGCTGGCATTTCTTCCCAGCTGTCCTTTTTCTGTAAAACACACATATTGTATTATGATTTCCAGATCATGGTGCTAAAGCCTACCGCATCCTGTTTTCTGCTGTGGATTTTTGCTAGCACAACGAAAATATTCCAATATATATTCTGGTATTTGTATATATATGTGTATATGTACATATATAAAAGACATATATGTATACACACATATTATGTTCTTTGAAAATCAATTTTAAGGAGTGTGGCAGTCACGTCTATCTCTTGTAATTGCTTTTGTTACCCAGCAATTGACTACATGTGCATGTGTGAGGGTGTGTGCACACAGAGGAGGGGAAGAGGGTAAATTATGTGAGAGACTAACTGTGAGGGCAAGATGGAAGAGCACACTGACCTTCTAACACCCCTGTTTGATGTGTGCTGCAGTTGAGCACTGGTATCATATTTTTTTGAAATATTACCTGCTTCACTACTTGCTGTACTTACTTCAGCATAAACTGGGTTTTGCTGCATTTTTCCAATTTACTTGCTGAAGAAGAAAAGCAGTAATATAAGTTCCAGCCCAAGAGAAGACTTTTCTGTGTTTATGTTAACAGTGTGGGTGTTAATAACAAGATCTAATACAGAAACTGAATAAAATAGTAACATTTTCTGTCCTTTTTATCTTAATGACAAAATTATCATTTGCATTAGACAAATAGAATATCTCCTTTTTACTTTTGAAGTAGCATGAAATCTCAAAAATACCCAAACAAACAGTTTTGTTTTTCTGGGAGAGAACAGTATCTCTTTCTCAGGAAGTTGCACGGATTATGCCTTTTATTCCTGCGGCCAGAAATTGCTCTTTTCGTGCATATGACTGTTTCATACTCAGAGTGCAGAGCCCTGAAAGAGGCAGGCTTTCATTCATGGCATTGCTGTGGCAGAAATGAATCGAACGTGGCCCTGCGTGCTCAGACACATGCAATCTTTCAAGGATTATGCCCCAGAATTTCATGTTTGTTTTATTCCCAGCACATTTCTGAAGTAAAAAGTGAGAGAAATTTCAAAAAGTATCATGTAGAAATATTACAACAAATAGAAATATTTTACTGGTGTTTTCCTGTCAAGCTAAAAAAATTCAAAAGGAAATAATTGCAAATTTCTGTACTAGATGAAGAGATACATCAAATAATACCAAATGTAGGAATGATTCCTTGTCTCAGGCTTAACATCAAACTCAAGTGTAATTCTTTTTGCTGTGGTGGAATATGCATCACTTTGCATTTCTGAATACTTTAATGATATTGAAATTTTCAGATGGATCCTAGCCTTTGAAGTAAAGAGATTCTCATCTATAACACCGTTAGTCAGCAAAGCTCATTGTTAGGCAAAATCATGCAAAATGACCCTGAGATTAAGTTTTGTTTACAATGGAAACATCAAAGCAAATAGCTAAAAGTCCCATGCCTTGGAGCATATCATTAGCTGTTTTTCTTTAAAAAAAAAAAAAAATTAAGTTTGGGTTTCAGCTCATGTGCACTTTGCCGCATATT
This sequence comes from Aramus guarauna, assembly GCA_013400195.1. Taxonomy (NCBI): domain Eukaryota; kingdom Metazoa; phylum Chordata; class Aves; order Gruiformes; family Aramidae; genus Aramus; species Aramus guarauna. The sequence goes on along the minus strand of VXBL01000173.1, from coordinate 1,155,381 downwards.
TTCACCCTCTTCTTTGTGAAAGATTTTATGACATGAAGAAACGTAAGTGTAAAAAAGATGAGCAATAGGTTTAGAGGAGGTAAGAGAATGAGATACCAAGAAAGAGCTGCAGGACAGCACACCTATGTAAACTCCAGGGCTCACCTTACTTTCTTGCAACCAGAAAAGAACTGACTCAAAATATGTTTATACATTTGAATTTATAGTCGATAATTTCAAAAGTGGGCACAAACATTCTTTTCATTGAAAATAAACAGCTTTATATGATACCAGTTTAGTATTTGTGATGTTCACTGAACTTTACAATGAATGATCAGATTTTTTTATGTTTTTATTTATTTTTTTTTAAGTATTTCCTCTTCATTGTTTTTCATTCAGGCACTTGGACAACTGCAGTAGGCTCATAAATTGTGTGCATTGCTTTTGCACAGATATCTGCAGTGAGAATGGTTTTGGAAACTGTGCTGTGAATCTACACACGTATAACTCATGTCTGGATGGGTATTCACACTACCAATACTTACCTAAGTACAGATTCCCCTGGCACTACAAATTATGTTCTGTCATCTTATGGTGGGAAGTTTCATGAACCTCTCCGTCCGTTCTCAGTTGAGGGACTGCTGTGGTAATTAGTTACAACAGGCATTGCTTTTTGTAATACAGAAGCAATCATTTTGAAAACAATACTGATGGAAAGAAGAACAGAAAAGGCAAGCCTGCATGTGTGTTTGTTCATATTAATACAGGTATTCAGTTTAAAAGTGAGTAGTTAGTGTCCTTAAAGTGAAGCAGCATCGTACATCATCTGACTATACATGGTCTCCTCAACTAAAAGTGAAACCTCTTCAGATTAGTTGTCTTTAAATAAAAACAAACAAACAAACCCACCGATTTTTTTAACATATGCAGTGTGGTGAAGAAGATTTTTGTACTGAAAACTGGAATTGTCCCAGTAGTGATTTTAGAAAAGGCACAAACTAACAATATTTAATTGTATGTGAGAGTTCTTCACATAGAACCATGCTCCTCCAAGCTTTAAAATACGATAGCCGTTCGTTCAACTTTAATGGTTAAAAGAATACAGTTGCCACAGTTAGGTGGCACTGTTTCCTTTTTCTTATTAAAGCTTTTAAGCCTTTGCAGTCACCGAGCTTTAGAAACACTAAAGAAGTAAAGCCTTTTCTGATTAAGGCTTCATTCTGAAAAGGAACTGGACAAACATCAGTCTGTCTCACGGGTCTGTAATTATTCCCTTCCCTTCTCTTTGAAGCTGACACGTGTTTCCTACAGTCTTTGTCTACCACCTTTTATAATGTGCTGCAATTACTGTGGATATTTTCTAGCTTGGAGAAATGCTTGAGGATGAAATTTCCATCCTCTCCAGGTGCCCTGCAGATACTGCTGTGCCCTGCTTTCCCTTCCCCTGCAACACCACGAGAGCTCTATATTCAGCTCATGTATATCACCCATGTTGAGGATCCTTAATAGTAAAAAGAAATGCCATTTCCAAAAGACCATACCTACAGTAAAATTATGGTGGTGAGGGCAAGAGTTGGCTCCACTTTAGCCGTGGTTTTGGTTTGATGGTATTTACTTTTCGAGTCCATCCTTTTACAACTGTATTATGTCCCCTTCCAAACTGAACTGTCTTAAGAGAAAGGAATTTAACATTTTGGGGGGGCTACCATACTGCAACCAGAAACAATCAACATTCTTTCGGATCACCATGGAAATTTGTGTAATCAACAAAGGCAAATATTTGCTCTGAAATGGCCAGTTCAGGCATGATTAGGAACTAGGGTGTTACCTATGTCAAGAAGACAAATTAGACTCTTATTGAAACTAGGGTATGAGAACCACTGTGGAAATAATAGGTCACAAAGAAGTGTTAAGGAAAATATCAGAACCCACAGTACTTAACATAAGCTATAGCTACAGTATCAACCACTACCTCATGTTATTTCACCGATATTTCAAAATTCCAATTGTATTCATTATTATTGTTTCAACTCAATTTATAGAAAGTTTCATCATACCAAAATCTCTTCTTTTTTTAAGACAATGAATGAGCCTTTGGCATTGTACAAACAAGAAGTAAAAAGGCAGTCCACATCGCTTTCTGTGAAGACAAAAATACAGCTGAAATAGCAGAGGAAGTGGGCTGTTCCCTTGAAGGACAATGGTCTCATCCCAGCATTTGTAACACAAGTTGAAGTGAGCAAGTGCTAAAGTTTGCACATCTGGAGCTCTGCCCCATATTTTCTATAGTGCAGCCTGACTCAGTGAAAAAAAAAAAAAAAGCACTTACAGGATCCTTCTTTTGATTTTTTAGGAAGCCACAACAGTGACATCACCTCAAAAGTGGTTCCTGGACATCTCTAATTAAGCTTGAACTTCACTCTATGTGTTACCAGGAAGAGTCAGAAATGTGCTGAACTGAGCCTGTGGAAAAGAACAAAGCTTTGTAATTTCTGAATTGCTGTTTCACAATATGATTCCAGGATGGTTGCCTGATATAAATCATTCCTCTGAACACTTGCTTAGCCTTAGTAGTGGTCTTTCCCACTTGATACAATTTTACAATATTATATTTCAATAAAACTGCATTATTGAGTCATTGCTTGTGCCTTTCTGAAAAGTTGCCTTTTTGGACATAGCTTATTCTGCTATATAATTTAATGTTATTTTTTAAGTGTGAGCTAAATAAACTATGCAACTTGGCTTCACTCTGATAACTCAGTGTTCTTCTCATCCTTTCCTATCCAATCTTTCCCAGAAAACTTCCTTCTGTGCTTTAATTCACGATAATCTGTAGTGTTACTAGAGGCTTTATAAACTTGAGAAGTTACCGGCTATTAATATACCACAGGTTACTGAACGTCATCAAGAATGTTTTGCTAGTCTAATACCCCATCTGTTAAAGTAAACACCAGGGAACGCAAGAGACATACTAAGGTACACAGCTGTTGCTATATCTTTTTATTGCTTCCCTCCCTCTCTATAAACATTTAACTTAACTAGAGAGAATTTTGCACAGAATTTAACCAAATCTTCATAAGGGTTGAAGCTGATGGTTAAATTTTCTCTTACATAGCAGAGGCTTACTGTGTAAAAACCAGCTAAACCCAAAATAAACCACCCCAGACTGCTCACAGACCTGTAAGACATCCTTTTCTGAGGATGTCTGTGGACATTTCTGTTCGAAAACCTTGAAGAATGCAGAGATTGAGAGAAGTTGGCTATTTCTCCGTATTCAAGGACAGCACTTCTTCAGTGTTAGCAGACAGTTGTCCCAAATTTTTTTTTTTTTTCAAGTAATCTTCTGAACTCTGAGGGGGTAACAACAGCTCTGCAATAGGGAATTGAAGGATCTCCTCAACTTGTTTGGTAAGATCTGCTGACCCAGCTTACTGCTCTCCTCAATACAACTGTTTCTCTTTGCTTGATAAAACAATGAAAGGAAGACTCACTCTTTAACTGAAATCTGTTGGATTTTCTGTCCGGTCTGCGGGAAAACATGTAGGGAATTTATGTGCGTTGGGAAGATCAAAAAAGGAAGTTCTCAGCTACTGTGATATTTCTTTGGAAATCCCTCTGTAATAACTTAAAATTAAACAATAGAACATTTTTCTCTAGAAAGGACATCAACTTTTTATGATTAAATGAATATAATAAAAACCAACAAACTTTCCTTCTCCTGAAATATTCCTCTAAAAACTCAGCTTGAAAATGTCAGATAAGGAATACTACAGTATTTGAAATGGGTTTACAGTTTCTCTAAACCTAAAATTAGTATCTACGCTGAATATAGGATATATTAGTATATGTTATATACTATTTAATGCAGATGTGCTTCCTAAAAACTGTTGGATAGCAAAGCAAAAATAAATTATAATACATATTAAAAGGTATATATACAATATTATCACAGTTCCATTTTAATCTGTCCATAAATATTACTAGACCTGCAATGCTGCTCTGTAATGTGTGTGGTATATATACAGGTCTGTTCTTTTCCTTTATTCACGGAGGTTCACTGTCTCCCTGTACCTTGAGAAATTATTCCTTATGCTTCTATGAAGCATCTGACATAGAGGAGTTGAAATATTAGGTAAAATGCAGCAATTTATTAAATAAATAAACCTTAGGTCTATGGTGGATAGTTCTCAATATACTCCAAGGTCCTATATAATTATATATATATATATATATATAATTTGTTCTTGTCTGATTCTGTTGCTGTTTCTTGAGATCTGTATGCACAAAAATTAATGCAATTCATCAATATGACAGCTGAATTTTAAATTTGGGGTTGTTATTTTTTCAACAGTTCAGCTGTTCATTTTAACATCAACAGTGATGCAGGCTTTACATTATGCACTTTTTGACATCTTTAATTCCAGATTTATGTGGCATACATGAAGAGGAATATATATATTCCTCAGTGGAGCACACATTTTTATTTTCTAGACATCTCCCTCGAACAGCACCATAAGCTTTTCTGAAGTCATGAGACCATCCATGTTTAACTTAATCTTCTGCAGGGTCATCAAAGTGACACAGGAGTTACTCTAAGAGCTGGAAAGTCATGCCTCTGCTTCTGTTCCCTGCCAGCAGCCCTGCCTCAAGGCAGATGTTCAAAATTGTTTTTATGACCTGAATCCCTCTGCTTCCGTATGTTTTTCTTCTAAGGGAGTATGTGAAAAGCATACTCACTCATTCCTTTTCACAGGCTGACAATACAGGGTTTTTTTTTTTTGTCTTTAAATATGAGCTGTTGGACCTCTGTCATTATGCCTTTTTTTTCTGCCCAAAACTAACAACCAAATAAAAAAGAAGATTATGAAAACCAGTGAAGAGAAAATCTTATGTAAACCACTGTGGTTTTAGTATTTATGAGTGTGACAGAATTACCTGTAACCTTTCACAACATGCCATTTTCCTCTTTTAACATGTTAACCTCTTAGGAAAAACACAGGTACCAATCCCAAACCTCTGGCTGGTCTGAAGGGGAGCCCAGCTCCTTACCCCCCCGAGAGCGAGATCTGGGCAGTCGTCCCAGGCTCTCAGTTTGCTGCAGGACAGAGGCTGTAACTGCTCCACTGGATTGCAAATACCTCTTTCATTTTTCAGTAGAAGCTGCTGAGCAAGCAATTATATTGGCTTTCTGTTTGCTCTGAGTAGCATCTTTCCTTCATTTCCATTTCACTGAATCTGCAGCAGAGGCACCGCTCAGTGCTAAAGGTAGTTTCAAAAGAGTAAACTTTCCACAAAGCATCCACTGTCAGGCTTACCACATGAAAACAAACAAAAAAACCCAAAGTGTGTCCAAACTTGGTACAAACAACCTGATAATAATAAGGTAGCAAGAGTATGAAAGCAGTTTGATAATAGGCTAAAAAAAATAGCTACAAAATTAATCATCAATATAAAGAATATTTTTATTTGAAAATGCCAGATATTTTTAATTTTTTTTGGAAGGTATCCTGCCCATGGCAGGGGGTTGGAACTAAATGATCTTTCACATCCCTTCCAACCCAAACCATTCTATGATTCTATGATTATTTCACCTAGTGAGTTGATTCCTGATTTTAGAGTTCTGTACAAAAAAGGACTTTCAGACAAAAGGTCTTCAATTAATGACAATGTCTACTCTCTGTATGCCCTTACAAATGTCTCTATGAAATGTGCAGTGTAACTAGATATAATTAAATATATGCAGATATCACAATAATAAGAGCTTGATTAACTCCATTCTATAGGAAGCTGCATATTAATTTCCATAGTGCTTAAAATTAGATGAGTTCCATCTGAATTTTAACATTTTCCCTTGACAAATGAACATGCTAATCGCACTATTCAAATGTTTGAAGAGAGAACTGGGAAGCTTAGTGCAGACAAAAAATCTATAGTGTTACCATTTTAGCAATACTCATGTGCCCAACTTAACCAATCATGAATGAAGCCCTTTTACTTAAATATTTGGGAAATGTCTAGTACATCTCAATGAACCAAGAATTTTTATATTCATCTGCAGAGAATTAAAAAGAAATGGATGCTTTCTAAATAGATTACCATGGTATTTATTCTCCTTGAGAGAGAATGCCAGCAGAATTTGGTTCAACATAATATTAGCTGAATTTTAGAAGATGTTTATCTAAATCCTACTTCACAGAAAACATACACGTTTTGATGTCATTATTGACTACTGGTTACTTTTTGGCACAAAAGATTTGTTCTACATCTGGATGTTGAATGGTCCACATACCAAAAATTATTTGATCAAGCCAACTTACAACAATCAACACAATACTAGAATCAAGATCCCTTTTCTAAGAAAAAGATGCTAGTTTCCTATGCTATTCCTTCGGTTTCACTCAGTTTTTGTAGCTAAGATACAAATATTACATAGCTTGTTGCTAATCCAGCTTTTGGAGATGGTTTGGGCTTAGGGATTTTTCCTGCTTAAAATTGAGTCTGCCAGCTGCAAAGAGCTACTGCTACTTTCAAGATCTTTTCAATTCTAGTACTGAGGGAAATATCCCAGCCAATTTCATTCCCAGCAGGTGTCATGGGGTTAAGCACTTCAGGGCAGTAAAGTGTTGTTTTATTTCTTCTGGAGTTACTAGTCCAATATATCGTGTTTTTAAGTAATGTCCAATGAGAAGCCTGTGATGATTCCCTAGTGTAACAACAAATAAACCAACAAATGTTAGAGGAAAGATACTGTGACAGCAGTAGAGAATGTATGGCTTGCTCTTAGTCAAGCTTCTCACTCAACAGCTACAGCTGGTTTTAATCCTACTGCTTTAGACTTTAAAGCCTTTTAGGGTGCCAGTTTCACTTACACCTTAGTCTCCTGCTAAGAGAGATGGTGTGATGCATAAAGCAGTATTTGAGAGGATGTAGCAATGATTGCAACGCACTACAGTGCAAACCCGTTCTTTTTCTACTTCTCCGTTCCTCCTGGCTGATGTTTCAGCTTATTGATTTCGGCATATCATCAAGTGTCAACCATTCATTTAAAAATCACCATGTCTGAACAAGAGCAATGCCATATAAATGCTATAAAAATTACACAGGCTTTAGCTAAATCTTAATCATTGAATTTCTGAACAGACTGATGATGACAGCTATCATGCTGAAAAATGTCACAATTTATGACACACGGTATGTGTTCTCTGAAAGACTGTAAACCAGTACTTCTGCTTTTACTAGATATTTAGGATGCAGATTGCTATTTTGCATAATTATGGCCGCCACAAAAGATTAAACTTGTACTAAAAATATGTATCACTATCTAAGCACAAAATGTGGGTTTTTTTCTCATTGCTTTTTCTCCCTCCTATCTCTATTCAATCCGTAGCTTATCCTTTTTTTGTTCTGCTTACATTCCTTTTCCTGTTAATTTTTTGTTTTGTTCTGTTTTCCTTTATGCCTTTATTATTCCCCTCCTACCCCTGTATTTCTAAATAATTATTGATTTAGGGTGAAAAAAATTCTTTTTAGCCTTTTTTTTTTCCTCGTTTAGCATCATCCTCAATTCCCTTCAGTTGTCTCCTTTGTTTCTTGGTATTATTTAATTCTCCGCGTATCATGTCTCTGCAGTTTGAAGGAAGAACTTTTTTCCAGAATTCCTGTTTTTCTGTGCTTCCTCCAACCAATTATTTTACTATTTCTTCTATCCATTGGTTACATGTTCTTCCGCCTCCTTCCAACGAAATGTGTAGCTTTTTTCAAAATACTATGTCACTCTTCTTTTTAAGCTAGGCTCACATAACCTGAAATGCCTTAGATCAGATTGGGTGCACCTGCAAAAATCCTTAAGCAAACCACACCTAAGTATCCAGTATTCTACCGGCGTGGTCAGTGAAAAACACCAGCTGCAGATTTTGATGAAGAAAAGCAAAAGAAAAGATCACTGATAGTGTTGTATAAGTAAAAGGAGGCTTCAGCAAAAGCAGAAAAGCAAAGCTGTATCATGAGAAGCTGTTATTCATTTCTGTTCTTACCAGAGTAGGTGGACTTTGGATCCAGTCTTCACCTAAGCTTTCTTAAATTTCCAAATATTTACTATGTTTCCTTCAAGTCCCTATCTGATCAGCCTTCCTCTATAGTCTCCACTTTTGTCCTTGAGCATAAACAGGAAATTAGGTTAACTTTCCTAGGACTTTAGTTTATATATTGTTTAAATTGATCTAATTATCATTTAACTGTCTTGATAAGGTATTTACAGTTTACTTACTATTTGTAAAGAGCATCTGATTAAAGATAATTTAAACACAAGCTATTATAATTTCCAATAGAATCTCTGCCCTCTGAATTAAGTAGTTCATCACTTAATCATGTAGGCCTCAAAGTTACTTATTTAGAAAAATCTATTTTTGCATTAAGTATTGCATTTACATGACAGAAGATGACTCTGTTACTTGCCAACTTGTTATTACTATGTCATACACCAGTTCTGAAATACCAACTTCTTGTTAAGCAATTGTTAAACAGAAGAAGAAACAGAGGCTTGCAAAAACTGCACAGGTTTCAAGTCTTGTCTTGCGATTGTCTTACTCTACCCACTATCTTCATGCACAGAAGGTGCAGTGGGTTTTTTGCTACCTAGAGGAAATCTATAAATCAAGTAAAACTTTCAGCCTGTGGTTGGCACTGGCAATCTGCTGTGACAGACTGCAATATGAACAGTCTGGTAGCTGAGCAAGAGAGTCACTGCTAAGGTCTTGCCTCCTGCACTGGCTTCTTATTAGCAGTTAAAAAAAAAAGAAAATCTGTGAGTACAATTCCTGGTTTAAGACTACAATATTAAAAATCATGGCTATGAATGTTTAATGTTGCTTAATTAATTTAAATTGTACCAGCCATTACCTTGCTAGGGCGTTCAATGAGGACTGAGCTACCAAGGGCCTCATAAGCAGCAATTAAGACTGTGAAACAGGAGCTGTGATGGAGAAAGTAGCGTGTGCTGGTGCCTCCATCTCCATATTCACTGCAGCAACATTTGGAATGCATTTGAAGCCGCAGATACCAGCAGACCCACATTATACCAGTGTTCAGTGAGATTTTTGGCACTTTTACAGTACAGCCATCTAGGTGCCCCGCTGGGGTCAGCAACGGGAAGGTGGCCCTGCCGGCACACAGCCACCTCATCCCGAACTATGCATCACAGGGCAGGTGAACTGCCACCTAAAACTGGAGTCACTTCCTGCATAAGGATGGTTGCCTTCTAAACATACGTAAATATAGATGAGAAGAAGCTTACCCCTGAAGCCCCTTTTATTCCCAAGGCTTTGGTTATTTCAGCAGTTGAAGGAGGCAAAGGGTAAGGACAAAGGAAATATTAGTATTCCGCTAACGTGGCGCTGAGATTTGGATAAAGCCCTAAATCTCAGATCCTCAAAGGATTTTGCACGTCTCATTCAAGTTCAGCAGCTGCACTTGCAGCTGTTTGGTGTCTGTCAGTCCAGGGCTGCCTGTCTGCCTGATGGCACGTGGCCACTGAAACACGGAAGAGACGGCAACGTTCAAACTTCACCCTCTTCTTCTGTTAGACAGTCGGGATATAATGAATTAACTTTTGCAAAATACAAGTGTCTGTTTCCACAGTCTGTTATAACATCCATTCCGACTTTGAGAAACCAAACATAGATGTTATTGTGTACGTAACACTGATTTTGTGTGCATTTTAAGATTCTAAAAGGAAATGAAGAATAAGAAGAATAGATCGTTCCATTCAAAACTCTTCTAAATGAGTGAGCCTATGAGTTTGTCTGAGTTTAGCTCAAAATTTGACAGGAATTCAACACATAAGTGATTTTTTTAGTCGCTGACATTAACTGCTGCATGTTTATGGAACTTCAGCTGCTCAAGAGCTGATGTTAGTATTTTAATGCCTCCCTCTTATTCATCAGTGGTTAAAGGTGCCCTGCTTACTAACTGTTTACCAAGTATACCAAATTTACAGGTGTGGTTTATATTTTGAATTTTTTAAAATAAGTTCTATGTGGAAAAAAGCCAGTCAAAAGAAATATAATAAATATGTGTGTAGTATATCTTTACATTTTTTTTACATTTTTTAAATGTTGCTTGATAAACAGATAATTTTAATTGATTTTGCCAATTATAAGATCAACCCATAGGTGTTATCTAATTGTGTCCTTGAATTACTGTCATCTTCATTTTTTCTGTTGTGCCATGCTCTTTTAAATTTTAGAATACGTCTGAGCTAACAGAAAACAAATTAGTGCAGAATACAAAGGGGTTCAGTCATGCCTAGGAAGTCCCAGCTGGATTCAGGGTATGAGATTGACCATAGATGTAAAAAGCCTAGAGTAATTCTGCCTCTCAAAGCCTTGAAAAAGGTATAATTTAAGCAACCCAGTGTTCTGCTACTCTCTTTGAAGTAGTGTACTTTTTCCATTAGCACAACAGCAATATTACAGCCCATATGATGCAGAAGAGCTTTGTGCAGAGGTAAATCCAATTCAGTGAACTTTGTTCAGAGATGACAATAAGGCTCCAAAAATACTTTCTCTGAAATGAAACTTTCTGTGTTAGACGAAGGACATCGCTACATTCCTTCCTCCAAAATGTTTGTATGACTACTACACTCTTTCTGGGTTAAGCGTAGAGTTCTTTTTAGATAAAAAAAAAAGGCCCCCACGATGTCATTCAGTCTGTGGAGGACGGTCCAAGGCAGGGCCAGCTACTCCTAAATCCCATCACACAGATATCTGACTGTTATCGAAACACATGTCTTTTTCTGGAAGCCTTAAGTGATGACTATATCGGGGTGGATAGTAGGAATTTGTTTCTAACTGTAAGGGTAGTGAAGCAAGGACATATTGACTGGAGAACCTGCCAGATGGGAAGTTTTTAACTGCAGGTGAGACAAACATTAGCCAGGAATGATGCGGTCAGTGATGGCTGAGCCTGCCTTGGGGCAAGGAGCTGGACTGGATGAGCTTGTCAAAAAAGAAAACAGAAATTGTCTGAGTTTGTGTAACATCCCCCATCAGCAGCTCTCAGCACTCTCAATGTCACGTACCAAGTAGCACGTCTTTTTCTCAAGTGGCCTCACATCATCCAGATCACTTTCTCCTTGCTTTTTACCAACGAAGTGACGATGTCTTCAAGCCAGTATGTTGCTGCCTCTTGCTGTGATAGCTGAGAGTTGGGGTCAACATATGCTCGTATGCTGTGTGACTTCTACTTTTGAAAACGTAGCTAAGCTAGCTCTAAATCAGGTTGTTTAGGCCCTGCTAGCAGGTCTCAAATATAATTATGACTGCAGCTGCACTATGTTTCCCCTGATATCCAAGTCAATAAGGTTAAACCTATTTGTGCTACTGAACACAAGCCAGCAGCATGCTCCTGCAATGAAAGCTAAAAGCACATTGGACTGCACTGGTAGGAGCATAAACAGCACTTTGAGGGCAACAGTTCCTGCCTTTTGCCTGGCACTGTGGTGATGCAATATATTCAGTGTTGAATCCTGGTTTTGATCTCCCCTCTCCAGTGCAAGAGGAATATCGACAAACTAGACCCAGATGAGTAGACACCCACCAGGATGTTTAGGGGCACGGAGCATATATCTTACAAAGAGAAGCTGAGGGAGCTGGATTTGTTCAGCTTGAAGAAAATAGGTTCAGGAAAGATCTAATTACTGTCTTTCAGTACCTAGAAAGCAGTTGCAGCAAAGATGAAGCCAGGGTTTTCTCAAAGATGCACAGCAGAAGAATGAGGCAATGGTCACAAGCTGCAGCAAAAGAAATTCCTATTAGATATAAGGAAAAAAAATAATCATAGAGTGGTGAAGCTCAACATGGTAAGGCAGTGAAATTTGCCTGTTTTGATATTTTCGAACCTTAACTGGACAAGATCCTAAGAAATCTGATGTTAACCCTGCCAACAGCACAAGGTTGGCCCAGACACCCTCCAGAAGTGCCTTCCAACCCAAATCTTTCTGTGATTCTGATTCTACCCCCTTATCATGCACTGTAGCTACTCCTTGACCTTCAGAGAAGAAATGTCTTATAGACTCATAGAACAGCCCAGGTTGAAAAAAAACTTAAAAGGCCATTTGGTCCAACCTTTTGTGGGAAAGGGAGCCTAGATGAGATTATCTAGCACCATGTCCAACTTCATCTTAAAACCTCCAGTGATGGGGACTCTATCACATCCCTGGGGAGGTTGTTCCAGTGAATGATTGTTCTCCCTGTGAAAAATGTCTGTCTTACATCAAGAAGAAACCTCTCCTGGTGCGACTTCTGCCTTTTTCCCCTTGTTTTCTCCATGTGGTTCCTTGTGAAGAGACATCCTGTGTCCCTTTCCTAGCTACCCTTTTAGTATTGGGATATTGTGATGAGGTCCCCCCTGAGCCTTCTTTTCTCCAGGGAGAAAAGACCTAACTCCTTCAATTTTTCCTCATGCAGCAGGTTCTCCAGCCCTTTGATCATCCTTGTGGCCCTCGTTTGGACCCTCTCCAGTCTGTCCACATCTTTTTTGAATTGTGGGAACCAGAACTGGCAACGGCACTCCAGGTGCAGCCTGATTAGCACCGAGATGGTGACATCTCTACCTCTGTTAGTAACGCCCCTGGGGATGCAGCCCAGGATCTGATGCCTTCGTTGCTGCAGCAGTGCTCTGCTGACTCACGTTCAGCTTGTTGTCCACCAGGACCTCCAGGTCCCTTTTGGCAAGGCTGCTCCCCAGCCACACAGACCCGAGCCTGTACGGGGCTCTTTGGTTATATCCATCCAGGTGCAGGATTTTGCGCTTGGTAAAGGACCTTAGCAAAATAAAAAACTTCGTATCTTTTGTATATGAGAGCTGCTTTAGCTGAGTATGTGTGGGAGGACAAAACATGGGATGACTGTGTCGCCCTATTAGAGTGTACAATAGGATTCAGTAATTTCTGGGACTCCTGGAGTGTATTGCAGGATATGATTATTAACAATAATAACTCCTGTAATGTTCTGTTAGGATCACATTTGTCCTCCATAGAATAATAATAATAGCTGTGTTAGGCTAATTTTGAAAGGATTTGATCTGATCTGGGTATGAGCTAAGAAACTGTGGTTATGCCAGAGGAAATGAGAAATCACAGAAAACTGCACTAAGCAAATGATCCAGAGTTCAAACTACTGTTAGTCTTGCTTTCTGGAATTCATAGTCCATTCTCTGTGCTGTGTTTTATTAGGAAAAGGCAAATGTTTTTTTCCTTACTGAGCAACTTAATAAGTGTTTAAACATATAAGGTTTAAAAATAAATTGTAAATATGTGTGTTTATCATCAAATAGAAACTGTATCACTCACTCTTCACTGGTATAATCATAATCCTTTGAAGTCTGAGGTCCCATAATTGTCCAGTAAAAAAATCAGTTCTGATCTACTTTCGCTTTAATGTGGAAAGTTATGTCAATGACGCTACTTTTAGCAGTTATGCTTTTCCCGCTCCAGTTATGTAGGTATCAAAGATATTTTAAGCTGCTATTCAAAAGAGATTTCTCTGTTTCTGAGAGTCAAAAATCACTTAAAAGTACTTTTTTTTCAGAGACAGGTCAATCTGTAGTGCTATAGTACAATCTAATTAGTACTGCAGCTAATGACATAGCAAAATTAAATGTGTAATTAGCTTAATACACACAAACACCAAGAATATCTATTACATTTAAAGTAGTTAATTAACTAGTGTGTTAACTGGGAGCAGAGAAAGACTTTTTAACAAAATGACAATATAAAAGTTGAATTTATGGTTTTATTTTTTCTTTAACATATATTGTCATGGGCTAGACTGTGTATGTATAATCTGATTTAAATAAAGAGCAGCATTTAATCTTGCAGTTTTCAAATGTAATAGGGACTTCTGTACTTCTGACCTCCCTCCTTATTAATTCTAGGTCAAAATAGTGTACAGAGTACATGTGCTATCACACTGGCTCTGATGTGCTGGACGTAGCCTGCACCCGTCTCACTGTCTGCAAAGCACCTGCCCTTGCTTGCTGAAAAGCTTTGGGTAAAGATCCCATTTGGAGCATGACACTATTCAATCTTCTTTCTCTCTACTGACGGTGTGTAAGTGAAGAGGCAGTTTTGCCATATACCTACTTTATCTCCTATACACTCGTGAAATGTTTCTGGAAACTGTCAGGTTATTTTATCAGCACTGGAACAAACAAATCTTTCACGATTTTTTCTCATAAATATATAATTTTTGTGCCATGTTAATCAGTGCAAAAGCTTTTAAAGTGACAATTTTTGTGGTAGAATAATCAACATTTTTTCGTACACTTCTCTTCAGCAAAAGTTGCCTGTTTTATCTAAGAAACTTCAGCATTCCTGCAGTGAAAATCATTTATCTCCTCTGAAAATGACTTTTGGTTTGTAGAAGAAGTTAAATGAAGCTGAAAAAGTTCAGTTGCACTGAGACTTGGCAGAAATATTTTCCATTTGCTTAGATAAGTTTGAATTTTCTGCACATTCCTGACAGCACAATATAAAGATTACACAGACATGCATACTATATTTGTAACCTCAGCTTAACACCTGAGACAGTAAACCAAAAATCTAACACATTTATCATTTGGTACCTTTTCAATTTGCCATAAATTTCTTGTGGTTGTTACTTCCCGTTGAAGCTTACCAGGACAGCTGGGAAACTGAAAGCCCCAAGAGCCAGCAGCTAAACCAATACGATGCAGTGCCAGACCACAGAGTCCAGGTTTGGGCTGACGTTTGGATTCTGCTGATGTTACACTACCAGAAAAATTAATAATGTTACACTTGAGGAAATTATGTCCACTATTTCCAAGCACCAAGTACTTGGGCAGGTACTTGGGTCTCTCACTCTTTTGGGGTTTGTGTCTGCTTCAGTAAAACCATGAAACACAAACACCTACACACTTTGGCCTCTGCAGAGTATAGAAGGATCTTTGCTAGCTTCTCATTAGCGTTTGCAAGTCTGTTCTGGGTCTTAATAAAGGAATGATCCATTTCCATGTTCCCTAAAATAATAAATACAGTCATTTCTTGTTGTTTTTTGGCCTGGGGTGGGAGAAAAAAAATGTGGTGGCATGAGGTAAATGATCATTTTTCCCATTCTGCAGATGCTGTAGTTTATAAACTCAGATATATTACATAGATATGTACACATATGGAATTCCATATGGAAGATTTCCTTTTAATGAGCATGTGTGTGTGCACTTCTACACATTTTATTGTGACACTTCCCAACAAGTTGTCTAAAGAAACGTGCATTTTTAAACCTGTGAATAGCCCATCTTATTTCAGTAGCATAATTTAAACAGAGGCAATCAGGTTCATGGTCACATTCTTCACAATACTGGGCTCTTAGGATGCAGCACAGTGCTGGCTGAACCCATTGAAGAAACCTTGACTGGTGCCAGTGGTTTTGAGCGAGACCTGCTCACTGTGTTTTGTGGTTTTTGTCCAGCCTGTCTGGTAGAGGGCTGAACAACCAGCAGTGATTTGGAGCCGTAGCAAGCACCTATGGCAACCTGCATCCTGATGAGCTGCTTCCAGGCTGCAGAAGCATCACAGCTGCATGCCTTGAAAGAGGCTTTAATTTTGTCTCAGGAGGGCCAGCAGCGCAGCCATAGAAACAAAGAGGCCTTGCGGGGGAGATGGATGCCTGTGAGCTAACATCACCTGCTATCCAGAGATAAGGTTGAGGCCGGATTCAGAATCGGATTAAATTAGAGATGAGAAAGTGCATAAGTGGCAGGGCAAGACCTAAACAGGTTAAATTTATGCCCATCTCCGTAGCTCCCTCACCCACCACCCTGTCCAGATACCAACTTAATGAGCCAGTTTGTAAAGCAATGAGGTCTTCCTCGGTCCAGATAAAAATATTCTTTGAAGATTACTTGAAAAAAACTTGAAAGGAGCTCTTTCAGGGACTCCTGAGCTTCATTAAAGTGAGATAGAATGGTGGTAATGGATAGTCCAGGGAAAAGACTAATAAGTTACTCAGAGCTGCTATAATTGGGAAATAGCACCAGCTGTAAACTGATTACTCATGTGCAAAGTTGGTATAGTCATAAAAGATGTTGATATCTCACATAATAATAATACCTAAGAAGTTTCTTAATGTAATCCACCAATATTTTTGATCAATTCCTTTTAGGCTGACACAATCTGACTTGTATTTAATGAATAAATAACTCTTTGTGGAGAATGTGAACTATTTTCTTATTTCCATTTAGAAGAATGAGGTGAAATCTGATTTCAACCACCTTTTATTCTCTTATTACAGTAGAAAATATTAAAACTTCATTGACCAATCTAGCTCTATTTTCTTCCCAATTTAGTACTGAGGAGGCCAGATGGCTTCATTCAAAAGGATGCACCACAGATAATGATAACTCTTTTAACCTCCTGACTATCACATAACAAACTGTATGTAGCTCTTCTGCACCATGGAAACAGGTCTTTTGTCTGGATGATGAAGAGATTTAACTGAAGCTTCTTAAAATGACAAACATGGACATCAGCTTCGGGAATATCCCATCCCTATACATACAAAGAAAGACTAAGATGCTCATAAATACTTTTGAGTTACTGGTGCTTGAATTATTCAGAGATGCTAGAGGAGGCTGCTTGTTTGCCAGCTCTGCTGAAATGTATTCCTACTAATAAATACATCAGTGACACTTACGCTATTAAAATAGGCAATAGACATCAAGAAATTGATCTGTATGTATAAAATATACTGTTTTCTCCCTGGAGCCCATCACTTTTTGCCAAATTCATACACATTTTTTATTATTTTACATTCAGTTTCAGATTTTAAACTGAGTTCTGATAAAAACAGAGACCATGCCAAGTCCACTACTTGCTGCATAAATTGCAGGACTTCTTTCCTAAGTAATTTTTTGTTGTAAAAGGCAAATCCACTACTCAGTAGTTAGATGTGAAAGTTATAAAAAAGTTGCAGTGCCTCCTCACATTTTGTGTTGCGTATTCCAATGTTGGGTGTAACCATGAAGAAAATGAACCCCTGAAAAATTATTATCTTCCCTGGATAACTTAAATAAATATGCCCTAAAACCTACAAAATAGTAACAGTCTTTACCTAAATATGTCAGTAGCAGTGACTGAATACGAAAATGAGAAAGGAACATTTTCTTTTCCAGTGAGAAGGCAGTCATAGCTAATATTTTTTTTTCTTTTTCCTAACAGTTAATACATGCGACCTTCATAAATATTCAGAAATCAAATCAGGTTTGAAATTTGCCATCTCTACCATAAATTAAAATAGCTTCCTCCTGAAATCCTATCATTCTACCCATCATTAACTTCAGTGTCTTACAGTAGGTTGTAATTGAATTCCTTTATTACATCATTTCATCACATTGTATTCACTCAAAAAAATGTTAAGACCTCTCTATTTTACCTTAATTTGCCTATAGCATTTTAAGCTATATAAGCTCCTTTGTTCTGTTCACCTCTGGCTTTGTGTTTGCAACGCACTCCCTGAGGTCAGTGGACTGTGTTCTATAGATCTTCTAACAGAGATGAAGAAGGATGGGCAGGTTGCAGACAGGCTTTCCTGGCCTGGGTGCTCTCCTCTGCTCCAGGACAGTCTTGAACAAAGCTGAAGTTCAAAACAGAGTTCTTGCAATGGCCATGCAAAATGTCAACATTTTTTTACCACCATATAAAGAAACATGTCTTTATACTGGGCGTCTTCTGCTGTGAATTTATCCTGGTTGCATTCTCTAATTGCACTTGCCTGTGAAACAGGGCATAGCAGAGCTATCTTTCCTTTCAAACTTCTTTTCTGTGGTCCCCTACAAATAACAGACCCACATTTGGTTTCAGTCCTCTTTCTAAAGGGTAACTCACTGGGTACATAAAGGCCCTTACAAGTTATTAACAGCCAGCTTACAATCTCAGGGGTTTTACTCAGGTAACTGTATCTCACAGAGTAGCCTGTGTGCTGCCTTCAAAGCTAATTCCCTCCCCTCAAAGACAGTCTAGACTTTCCATCCACTTCCCATATTCGTTTTCTGTTATGATGAACTGTGGACAAAAGTTCAGACTCAATTTCACAGCCCTCTATTCTTTTTTGCTTGTTTAAAATTCAAACCTTCTGCTTGAGGTACTTGGGTGCCTATTCTGGACAGACTGCTTTAACATCTTTATCTTCAGAGGATTTTGAACTAAGTGATCATACTGCTGTAGTCGCATAGTCTGTAGGGATTGTCCCTCAGATACCAAAACAAAAAGTGCTATACTAAAGTGGCAGGGCAGGCATTGCTTTCTGCACCTGCATTGAAGTCACTGGAAAAACTTGATTTAAAGTATAGAAATACTCCACTCAATCAAAGAAGCATTGTCCTTGTATTCAGAGTGCCAGCACTCATTAATTTTTCCCCTTTCTTTCTGTTTGGCTGAAAGAGGTTCCTGGTACCTTGGGAAAAAAGATCGCAAGCATTATGTAGCTGCAATAAAAAGATTTCCTCATAAACTAACCTAGATGAGGCATTTCCATCTCAATCACAGAATAAAGAAGAAAAGTGAACTTGAAACTGAAAACATATTTCCCTGCAACTATCACTAACCAGTGAGATTGCTGATCCCTCTTGGTGCCCTTGTTTCCTTGCTGTGCCTGAAGAGCTCTCCTAGTGCCCACAGCACCTTGTTTCATCAAGGAGCAACAGGCTGCAATATAACAGCTAAATAGTGAGTCTTTCTGAGCAGGTGTGTAAAACGCGGAGGACATAAGGAGTCTTTCCCCCCGTCCAACACATTGTCTGTGAGCTTTAGTTATAATCATAATACCCACGCAGAAAGACAGACAAGGAACTGCTGGTCTCATACCCTCAGAAAGACACCATGTGAAGGAATCTGAAGATGTATCCTCATACGCTTTTTAATCTCCTTGTTGTCTCCATTCACAGCACTTTAAGTTATGTTGTGGAGCAGTCTTAGAGACCTAGGATCCCTCAGCATGAAAAAAGGCATATCCTAAGAGTGAGCATAATGCGTGCCAGTGACCAGGAGCTTCAGTTCAAGGGGCCAGGCTAGAGTCAAGGTGAAGCAAAACCCCCAAGGTGCATATACAATGGATGACAATGCCTCAGCAGCAGTGGTTTTGCCCTTGAGATCAATTCTTATGAGGAGATGCTACTGCTGTGTTTCTATGGGGCTAACATAGACATAGACTCCGTTGTACAAGTGATAGAAGTACTGGAAAGAAAAAGGGGCATCAGGGAGTGAGTGAGCATGTATTTCTGCATCACAAAACCCAATCAAAAGAGTAGAAAAAGCTGTGGCTCAGCACACTGTGTGTGGAACATAGCGTTTCTCCTTTAGTTATTAAGTCTATGAATATGTTTTCCAGCCAGTTCTCCACTTAAGTACAGGTTCTCAGCAATCTGGCAGTCTGGCATCCAAAACAATACAAAGACTTTCTGAGCTTCTCCACAGCAACATCTTTGGGAACCCTGTCTCAAAGTGCACATCAGTACCTTCTTTGGTAGCAATATGTCTTAAATGGTCTGATTGTCTAATGTGGAGCCAGGTCTACCAGAGGTCTCATGTCAAAATGTCAATACAATCATATTGACTGTATTAAGGAAAAACCTTTACAACAATTTTTGTAAACCTACCCAGGACTAGGACCTGACTGTCACTTCAGACTTCCCAGTAAATCAAGCATACTCTTTACGTGGTTCAAATCAATCTCTGCTCGAATTATTTCATATCGGCTAAGAGAGGAAGTCATGGGGTGGGAGAGTGAGGATTCACTTGTATTAGTAGCTGTGCTTAAATTCTCTATAAAAATAACTCTCATCTGATCATTTTTATCTCATTTCCTGTGTAATATAAAGTGTTTCATGCAAAATTGGAAGTGACCTTTGCCTCTTAAATATTTTCACATGCCACTTCCTACATTAGTCCTCAGTCTGTGACACTAGTCAGTGCCACAGCCATCACCTATACACATCGCTTGAATTACTGACATCGATTCATGATTGATAGCCTTGGAAAGCTGGTTCTGGCAGACCTGCAACAATGCTTTATCTTGCTTTCCATAGTGTCTTTTCAATTTTTGCTGGCTGCTCATCACTTTTTCCTTGTTCCTTTTTAGAACACTCCAGCAAAATGACTTAGCTCTGTTGCGATAATCAGATTGGCACTTGGCAAAACCTTCATTTCTTGTGCTCATTATTTGGTGCTGACCACAGTAAGATCAAGGCAGGCTCGACTGTTCCCTTCCCTTGCTGGTCCAGTGCTGCTTCAGCTGAGGGGCAGTAAGCCATGCTGCTGGGAGACTGGATAAGAGGTGGGAGTAAAAATTGTGGTTTGCGTTGAACACATTAATGTCTAAGGACAAAGGAAAGAGTATATGCCAGATTTTTTTGCAAGGTCTCTAAGATGATAATTTCTTTTTTTTTTTTTTCCCTAATAGCTAAATCCTATCTTTTTACTCTAGAGGAGGATCATTATCCTAAAGGTATAGTAAACTAGTTATCTTCTAATTTCTGTCTTTACACTTAGATGCCTGAAGGTATGATCATGCAGTAGTTATTATATATTGTTTTGCAGTGTTTTCAGCGAAACTGCTGTATCTTCTGCAGCACTGAGAGTCTTCTAGTTTTATGTCTTGTTTCTGATAAAGCCCTTTGGGAGTCCTAAATATTTCTAGCATGTCCTGAATAAGCTTGAAGGAGTAAGAGGGAGATAAAATATAAACAAAGAATCTCATTTTAGTGTGGTAAGTTGTGAGCCATCATTAATTATTGAAAGCAAGGTAGGCATCAAGACAATATTTGTGACACATGGCTGGGGGCTGGCAATTCATAGAATCATAGAATCACAGAACAGTTTGGGTTGAAAGGGACCTCAAAGATCATCTAGTTCCAACCCTCCTGCCATGGGCAGGGACACCCTCCCCTAGACCAGGTTGCCCAAAGCCCCATCCAACCTGGCCTTGAACACTGCCAGGGAGGGGGCATCCACAGCTGCTCTGGGCAGCCTGTTCCAGTGCCTCACCACCCTCACAGTAAAGAATTTCTTCTGAATATCTAATGTAAATCTGCTCTCTTTTATCTTAAACCCATTACCCCTTGTCCTGTCACTACACTCCCTGATAAACAGTGCCTCTCCATCTTTCCTGTAGGCCCCTTCAGGTACTGGAAGGTCACAACTGTGTGCCACAGATACAGATTTTAAATTGTTCACTTACAGAAAAGAGATTCCCTCCTGAACTTTAACAGCTAATTATGGTATTTTCTTCAAGAGTTACATTGCTCACAAACAATTTGCTGAGAAATTTCTGTTCAATAACAAGAGGTAAAAGAAATTGAAAGGATTTATAAAGAGACCTGAGATGAAGGTCAGTTGTCCAGTCTCTTTATTCTTAACTGGATGTATTCTAAAACATTATCCTTTATCCTTAAAACTGGTGTACAACAGAACAAGGAAATGAAAATTGGTAAGCTAAACAATTTGTGAACTAAACCATGAGTCTCTCATGGTAGATTTGAGCCTAATTGGTAACCTTCTTCAGCCAAACTTTCTGATCATTCAGATGGGATACACACACTGAACAATGAAAAATAAAACCACTACCACCATCACCACCACCAACAAAACGGGTCACTGTTTGGTAATTGGAATTACTACCCATTCAGTTCCTTGAATGAGGCAAAGGACCTCTGAAAAAAAGATAAAATGTGTTCCATAGGTAAAGACTGTCAAAGTGCTTATGAGCAAGGGGCATGAATTCCAACTGTGTAGTCAATCTTAATTTAGCATTTCCAAACTGGAGTTTACACATAAATCTTAGTGTGTTGTGAGAATTACATCTTAGTGGGACTGTAGGAAAAAAAAGACCTTTGCATGTGAAATCAGTAAAATCAAGCAAATACGGAAGTAATGAAACAAATCATACGAATGTATGATGCTCATTCTTTCATAGTTTACAAAACTAGCAAAAAATTGACACTAATAATATGCAATGTTATTCAACTTAATTTTGTTTTCTTACTATGCAGTTCATTTATACATATACATATTTTTTCCTATTAGGAGCAAATTCTAAATGCAGCAATAAATAAGAAACTCCCTTAAGTTTCCAAAGGATACAAGTAAATTGTCTATCTGCAGGCATGTTGTATAATCATAAAATCTTTTTCCTGCTATAAATCTTCCTTCAACATTTGTCTTGGTTTACTTGAGGTCTTACCTCCTCTTTAATACTCCCAAGGCGAGTAATGAGGTGCTGTTTGGAGGGTCTTTCCAGCATTGTTGCCAGGGCTGAATTTCATCCTCTCTCTAATAGATGGGGACAATCTGTCCAAGAGACATCCTGAGCAAATCTTTCTGTTTCAATGAAAGTCACTCAATATGAGATTAGCCTAAGCTATTGAAAGATAAAATGTAACATTTGCCTCCCAGCTTGGGAGTCCTTTTACCTAACTTCAGCACTGTAAATATAAGATATCTAGACTTATCTTATGATGTCTCTAAACCCAACTGAGAGAACAGATACCTCCAGAGGTAATTTATCCAAACTTTATTTTTCTGCACTGAAGTTTTAGGTTTTTAAGTTTCTCACACTAGACTCCTTCAACATACCTCACTTCTTGGTGCATGCAGTGAGGCAAAAAGGATCTCACATCACCTTCTGAAAGAGAATCTGATAAGGATGATAAAAATATTTTAATGATATTAACATAATTAATGCAAAATTATGCAATACTATGGATTTCACAATTTCTTGTTCATGTTAACATTTGTGAAAATGTGTTTTAGTTATCTAGTTTACATAGCTGCATATCAATCAAGTGACACTTTGAAACTGTTGCCTGAAAAGCAAAGAACTGTGTTTAGCAGACATGCTCAAAAGCACAAATGGGATTTAGGAATGTAAGTCCTAAGTGTTTTCAGTGACAGTCACACAATTTTAGGAAGAAAAAAATCTCTTTTTCTCCCTTATAATCTGTTTACTTTTTTCCTAGTTTTTCTCTTTGAAGGCAATATGACTTAGTGATGAGTGTCTATACAAAATTACATCCTATATCAGTCTGACTCATCTATAGTTTCTGCTACATATTTATTGGTTTTCATGAACAGATATACTGGAACAAATCCAGACTTCATACCTAATACTTTTTTAGTCTTAACATAATCAAACTTCATATCATGACATATCGCAGGTTTATTATCCAGCTACCTAATCAAGTAAAACCAGTCATCTTTCCTGTCAAGGACAATCACCCATGTACCATATTTAGTTATGCCAATTATTAACACTTCTACATTATTAAAACTAATTTGTGATTTAAGGACTAGTTCTTCTTCATTAACTTAATAAAACTTCCAAAACATTAATATTTAGACAACTGTGTGCTACCTATCCTTAGGCTGAACTCTTATCCATATGAATCTATTCAAGTTGGAGTTTTCTGCATCTTCCATATCAGCAGGACCCTTCAGACAAGGGAACTAAATCAGTTATGCTACACCGAAATCTGTCCTCATTTACACCAGTATTCCTGATCTCTGTACACTTTTTTCTTTCAAAGGGAGAAAAAAAATCTTCCATAAAAATTATTATTTTACCTTCCACATTATGTGTTATTACAGGGTATATTAGCTAAATGAAAAGCTCTGAAAGTTCAATGAGATAATTTCAAAAAAGAAAGATAAAAAACATCTTATAATACAGAGTAGTATATAGTAAAACGACAGACCTCTGCCCTTTTGCTTGCTTTGTTTGAAGGTAAGATAAACATGCAAAATTATAGAGCAGTTCATATTGTATTTCTTGGTGGTTTTTTTTGATATGCAGATTTCTCCAGCATTACTTATGTCAGTGGAGAATAGCAATTAATTAAAGTTGCTATCATCAACAAAATCACATGTTCCTTCCTTGGAATGTGAAGTGGGACAGAAGTTGTAAATACTACAAATATGTACTGAAAGCTTTAGCAAAAATTTGATAATTAGCATCCAAGACAGTTGTAGGATTGCAACTGGGTCTAATTCACCCCCGAAGTATGCACTTTTTTACCAGATTAAAACAAGGACAGGGCTACAAGTGATGGCGATTTACTCCAGTTGATCAGCAAGCTTTTGAACTCCTTTTTTGAAGAGCAGAATTTGGCCATGTATCACAAAAGAAAAAAGTATTTCTTTTTTCTTTTTCTAGGAAATGGGGGTGCTGATTCATCAGGAAAATACATTTTCCTGTTCCTAAAAAATCTTCACCAGCACAGGGATCACATGGGCTGTCAAGCCTAAATTCTTAATTCCTGTCTAGAATTGGAAATGTAGGGACATTGAAGTCCCTTTACTCAGGACAGGAAATCTCCGTGGGGTGCCCACCTGCTGCTCTCCATGGTACACCATGTGGAATTTGCAAGGCCCCTTCATCAGCAAGAGGGAAGTCAGCCTTGCCAGCAAACCCCGCTCTAATGATAGGCACACTTACATTTTTAGAGAAATGCTTGATAATTCATCTCCATTATGGTGAATTGCAGCCTGATAACTACAGTCATGGGAATGATGTGCTCATGCTTCAGTGGTAGCCACCATAAGACAAAAATATCTGTCAGCCCATTACAGATACCCCTTGAATGCTCTCAAGTCATAGGTGTTGAAGAAACCAACAGAGCATTAGAATGGTAAGTGTGGTGATAGAAAGTAGTACTGAAAATGTAATATTGTTGTTATCTAAAATATTCACTCTCAATCTGAATCACTTTTAAACCACTCTGGTTATCATAGACCAGCTGAGAGAAGGTAGCTTACATGAACTATGAAATGACTTCCTCACCTCAGGAAGGGACTATGTTTATTTCCAAAAAGAACATGGGAGATATATACAAATTCTAATACTGGTTAAAAGCTGGTTAAATACTGGTCAGAAGCTCTTTTTTCCTTTTTCCTTTTCCTCTTTCCTCTTTCCTCTTTCCTCTTTCCTCTTTCCTCTTTCCTCTTTCCTCTTTCCTCTTTCCTCTTTCCTCTTTCCTCTTTCCTCTTTCCTCTTTCCTCTTTCCTCTTTCCTCTTTCCTCTTCTCTTCTCTTCTCTTCTCTTCTCTTCTCTTCTCTTCTCTTCTCTTCTCTTCTCTTCTCTTCTCTTCTCTTCTCTTCTCTTCATTTCTTCCTGAGTAGAGGGAGTAACCAGCACTGTTTATGAGCTACATATTACTATGCTCAAAATCTTGTTTTATGGGCAAAGAGGAAGAACACCTTACATACACATGCTTGGAATTAATCAAGGAAACATTTCATAATTATTCTTTCTGAAGTTTTTTTCATGTCTGAGACTTCTTGCCAGAAGATTACAGTAGGGTACAAAATCAAGTAAGAATCATATAGAGACATTTCAAACCTTTATGCTTCGGTATAGGAGAAAATGAGAAATTTTGTTTAAGAATTTTGTTGAATTTAAGCAATCATATAGTGTTGGGAAAGGTGTAGGTTTTGCAAAGTCAGCAGTAACTGTAGAATTAAAAAGACTTCCAAACTCAGAACTTACTGGGATATGTACTGATCCAAAACCTATTGGAATAAATGGAAAAACCTTTCACTAGTTTAGACAAATTTGGATTAAGTACTCAAGATATCCTCCTAAAATATTTCTTTGAATTATTTGCATCTTAAAAGTGACATTTAAGGATATTTTATTAAATTATTTACAGTTAATATTTAAGCAAAAGATGCCTCTCTTGGAGTATTAGATTAGGTGCTAAACTGTCGTGTGCCTAAAAGTCTGGCAGCAATTAAAAGGAAAGTTAATACAATAGTTAAGCTACAGCAAACATGGTGAACCTTAGGCATTTCACCAAATTATCTCAGCTGTAACAAGATGAACTGGACAGCCCCACAATCAGGCTGATCAAAACTAAAAGTATACTTCAGGTTTCAGAGTCACTAGGGAAATATTACTCAGTACAAAAAATTGTGTAGCAAGATTTGCAAACAGTTTTTAGTTTTGCCCTCTGAGTGAGTTACATTTGTGTAAATGTTCACTGAATGATAAAAAGCTGTCTACTTACCCATTAACTTAGCTGATTTGAAATACTGACAAATTAGTAGCAGACATTTTGCATTAGTAGCAGACACATTTAATCTGACACTAAGGTACAAAATGGATTAAGTTCCATTTTGTGCCTCTGCTGAAAAGTCATCAGAAAAAGTACCCCAAAAAGTCAGAGACATCAAATGTGTTTGTCAGCTTCTGATTTTCATACAGAAGGAAAAGAAAACAATGAATATGTGATTAGATAAGTCTTATTCCAGAGGAATGAGCAAAAACTTCATACTGGCAACTGTCAGTGAATATCTTCTTGATTGCCCTGTTTGGAATGTAGCAATCTTCCCCAATGTAATATGCTGTGAGTGGCTTTAAGAGAATATATTAGCACTCATCGCTAATTCCTTTTAAATCAGATGTGCATCACTATGTTGTTCTTTAGATAGGTTCCCTCCTCCATTTTGTTTCCTTACAACACATTTAATGCCTTACACCTCGGTCTAAGGCAGGTTTTGAGCTTCCCAAATCTTTTAACAAAAATTCCAGCCCTAGAAACTTTTTTTTTAAAGCTATACAATGTTGACATCAAAATGCCATTGTGTGTTTTTTATAGGTCATGGCAGAGTTCTATGCAAAGGTGTTATTTTTATATTGCAAATAAAAAGAAGACCTCCTTTGGGGTGATTTTCTTAAGACATAAATATTTCAAGAATTGAAGGAGAGTTTTCATTTCCTTTACCCCCAAGTAAAACATAAACCAAATGTATGGCCCCACCTGCCACATTGCTGCCTGCCTCTTGGCACTCAGCATGGGGGAAAAAGAGCATCTCATAAAGCACATACCTCCTTGTGCAACTTTGATTATCAGGTCATAAACTACCATGGTATTTTAAATATAATATATAGCACCATTCATTTTTCATTACAGGAAAGTTTCCTTCTCTTTAGTTCACAGTGGTCTGTGCTTTATGTCACGAAGAGCTCTCTCGCTCTCTCTCTGCAGTCTTCTCCAGCGGGTCTCACTGTGCCAGGGGAATTCAGGTCGTGCTCAGGAATGCAACACACATTCATGCCTTCGGAAATGCCTTTATACTGTAGGCAGCTACACCTCTTCCATTTCCAGTTTCTACTCTATTGTAAGTAGAAATGAGGATCTGGTGCTAAGGTTGAAACTCATTTTTCATGCAGTTTATTTTTCTACACAAATGTGAGTAATGTCGTTGATGATGCAGACAAATTATTTTCCACTGATTATAGAGCAGATGTTACATAATCTGTGTGAACCATTGCAGCCTGTGTTTTCTTTCATCTTCTTTTTTGCCGGATATTTGACTAAAGCGTGAAGCTGATGATTTGTGCACATTAAAGCACACTGCACGGGTTGCTGCTGGGCAGCCTTCTCTCTGCAACGCAAGCCAGGAGCCATAAAGAGAACTGGTGCATGAGTCAACCGTAAGTAAAGGGAAGAGAAGAAAAAATATACTGAAGCAACCCTTCTGCACAGCATGTGTAGAGCAAAACTATGCACATAGGTACAGTTGACCCTGGTTTGGACAGGGGACTGAACAACGTAGTGAGACCTCCTTTAAACTTATTTTCCTTTGATGCAACAGAGTTCTGTGCTGTGTTGAATTGTCCCAAGTGGTGAAGCTGGCCCTAGAGCAGGTAGGTCCCACATACTCCTTCCTGGGCATGTGTCCCACCTACCATACACAGCTCGGCTCTCCTGGGCTATTTCTGCATATATGCAATAGTGTGTATGAAATGACTTACCCTGGGCTATTTCTGTACATAGGCAATAGGTTTCCTGGCAGCTTCCTGCCCACCTAGGTGCAGAAAAGCTGGCACCTGGGAATACGCTGTGCCCCATAAGTGTGGGGCCCTGTAAAGAAAGGCACGCTCTCGAAGAAGAATACCTCCCTGGAAGCTGAGCCCTGCCTTTCCCAGCCTTTCTCTGACGGACGTGGAGGAACCTGAATCTCTGTTCCCCTTCGTGCGGGGAATATGCGTGCCTCTGGCTCTAGACAAATGCAAATGGCAAAGCTTCTGCCCCAAGAATAACACTTTTTTCTGCTTTATCTCTAGGGTTGCATGTGAAGGAGCACAGGCATCTCAGCATACACTGTTGATTACCTATGCAAGAGGCGATTATTAAGTAATGACATTTCTTCAGATTTTTTTTTTGTGTCTTTACCCTAAAACCAACAAAAGATTGACCAGAAAGAATTTCAGGACATTTCATAAACTGCGAGCAGATATGTTTTGCAATATATAGCTTAATGAATTCCCCAAGAATGCTGAGCTAAAAATTACTTCTGGCATCCCCTTTACATGTGCTATTTGTAAGAGCTATCTAAATTGATAGCATGGTATTGAGCCTTCTCAAAAACTCAGAACTTTATGGGTGTAATGTCTGTATAATATTAGCTGGCATACTATAGCTGTGAAGGAAAAGATGGGATGGTATTCTATACTGAATTTCACTGACTGAAAAAAAAAAATAGAATAAGTTGAGTTTTTCAAAGTCTATGGTATCTAAAAAGACTTTGGAACACAATGCCATTCCTAGCCCCTGGATGCAGATGCAGTCTCAATTCTGTAGTTATTTTTTTACACAATTGTTTAGAATCAAAACATTAGAAACTACATTGCTGTGTTTTACAACAAAAATAAAAAAAAAAAAAGAAAAAGGAATTATGAAGAATTATGGAGGAAAGAAGGAACTTGAAAAATGATGTGGTCATTTCTGGATGACTTTAAAGTTCAAGCTATACATTTAACGTGGTTTTGCATCCCTATAAATCTGGGGGGAGAGAAACTGAACTAGAAATACAGATTTTGCTTTGTTAAATTTCTCTGTGTAAAATTATCTACAGAATGTTACTGTGTTATTGTTAGACAGAACCATATGTCGCAAGGCTTAGAAAATATTCTGATTTCAAACATTTCATGAAGTTTGTTTTCTCTATTATACAAATCTTCAGAAAATGAAAAGAAACTGTGTATAGCAGTTTGTGATAAGGCATCAATATATTTTATCCATTGTCCTTCAATATTCCATGTCAAACCCTTTTAACTTTGTTGCATTTGAATATTATCGAAAACATTCAGCGACGAGAAGGAATAGTTATGTCTCACAAAGAAGCATCAATTTATCTTGTTAACCTTTCATTTCTGTTAACAATTGATTTTTAGCGTTGCTCCTACCCATTTGGTGACTGGTATACTGATGAAAAGACCTAAATATGCTTTGCATTTCCTATAACAGAATGAATATCAGGTAACATATGACTTTTAAAATGTAGCAAGAGGGTATTTGCTTTTTACCTGTGCGTGAAATCCTAACTCTTTCAAAATCAACATGCATCTTGCCATTGCTTTTAATGAAGATGGAATTTTACCCTTTACATAATAGAATACGGCAGATTTCTTGTCTTAATTTCTTGTCTTTATTTAACTTTCCTGGGACTCAGAAGTCTGTTTGCGTTATTATTTTAGTTGAGTAAACCATTCATCCTGTGCCAAAAAATGGAGGAATGGCTTTAGAAGTTTCTTTTCACAGCTTTAAATATTTTAGCACGACCACAGGAGAAGTGACAAATCTGCAGAAGGAGCCTAGCCAAACCTCAGAAACCTGATCCATGTGATACGGGTTTTATGCCTCTCCTGCCCCTGAGACGGATACACCACACGGAGTTGTGTGATCTCTCACCCCTTACTAAATGAGAGGAAAACACACGCTTTCCGTGACAGGCAAAAAGTTAATGCCTTATGTATTTTTCCTCTACAAAGACCCGGCAGAGACCTTGCTGAAAAGCAAAGGCAAAGGCATTTAAATTTCACAATTACGTAACTTAAGATTCAGTTCTGTTGGCAAACGTTTTTGTTAGGTTAACAGTGGAATTACAAAACCACATTTATTACATTTACCTCTAAAAATAAAAAAGTTCCTCTCATCTGGAAAAAAGAAAGGTAATTCTACACTTTAACACTTCTTTTTTCTTATTGTACTATCCCCAAAATAAATAAATAAATAAATAAACAAACAAACAAATAAATAAATAAATAAATATTGTTATTGCTGTCATTGTGTTCCTCATACTCAGTAATTTTGTTTTCTGTTACTGTATTATGGCACATCTTCCTCTAAAATGAGAAGAAAAAAAAAAAAGTGAGACAGCAGATGAGTAAATCTGGCTTGGCTGAATTAAACCAACTGCAGTTGGTTTTCAATCCATAATTTGTCTTGTTACGTAATCTAAATCCACAATTAGCATCTGTATAGATTTTTTCTTATTTAAAATGTGTTTCTCTTGTTGCTGCATTCACGCTCCAAACCTTCCCGTGGCTATGACCCAAGAAGGAAAGCTAGGTTAGAGCCTGAAAGCAATACTTTTCAGGGCTTCCAGAACAAGGGCTGTTTCAGTGAACAGTCAGAAGGAACCATGCCTGGCCCATCACAAGGCAACGCGGAGGCGGCTGCGGCTCTCACGGAAACTTTGCACCGGTTTACAGGACAGGATGATTTTTCTTATCCTGTAACTTTGTTAGAAGGAAAGACATTTCTCTTGCTGAATAAACAGTAATTGCAGAGCTGAGCGGTGATATTCATTAGTCAGTGGGAAAGAAGAAAGCAAAAATAGTCACTGTCTGATGTACTGAGGCAAAACGCAGCTATCCCAGTTGAAAACTTGATGTAGCTGTGTAGGAGAGACAGTACTTTTTCTTGGACTATCCAACAACAATCAGAAAAAGAAAAAAACTCATTTTAAAAGAAAAGCTCCAAATCGGACATCTTTCCCTGTGAAAGGCTTATGAATGTAGGTATTTCAGAGTTTTTTTGTGCAGGGCAAAGTGAATGGAATTATTTTTCATTAATGAAAAAAAAAAATCAAAAATCTATATGTCAGCTACTCTGCTCTTCAAGTCAGAAAAAATATAGCACATACTGTTAACAATGTTCATTAAACTGTTTTTCTTCCTTTCTGTTGCAGGTTTCTCTGAATGCCTATATGAGTATGAGGAACAAACCTAACACAAATTTGTTTCTTCCCATGCCTCCAGGCAGGGCTGTTCCTCCAGGAGGCAGTGCAAGGTTTAGGGAAGGTAAAGAAAGGTGTAAAGGAGACTGTGAAAAGGATGAGCCATTTTGTTGAATAAATAATTAGATAAAGTAGGACACAGGTTAAAAGAGATGAATCTATTTAAGCATAGTTTGTAAAACAGAACTAGTTTATGTCCCTCGCTGAATTAATGATAATGTCCAATGGACCAAGGGAGCCAGACTGAGGCTAGTGCTATGGAAGAAAAAAAAGCCTGATTAAAAATCTGTTTTAAAGAAAAGAACAAGGGAAAGACTCCTGTTAACTTCAGCAGGGTCCAGCTAAGTTGCCTCTGTGTCCATACAATTTATAGAATTCCCATATGTCTTCAGGTAGGCACACTAAAGGGAGTGTTTTTTTTCAGATTATGAAATGCAGAAAAGCCTTTCCTATGTTTACAAAATAACTCTTTCAAGCATGCACGTCAGACAGTTATGCAGTATTTTACCATACCTACATGTTCTACACATGCTTTAACACGGATTCAAGCACTTCAGACAAGAGTACAACACAAACTGCTCACATAATGCAGTATCAAATCGTATTTAAGCACTCAAGAAATCCCAAAGAATTGTCCTGGGCATTGCTTCGGAAGCAGGCAGCTCGGAAAGGGTCAGACAGATCCTGTTATAAATACGTCCATAAACTAAAACACTGATTGTGATGAACAGTCTCGGGGCATGAAATATTCCATGGCCAAAATTGTGGATGGTTTCTCCGTCCACATTTCAGGAAATGCCGAGCTTAGACAGTGAATATTAGCCTAGGTCTGCTTATGTATACTAAATGTACACTTTGGGACAGTGAGATGCTACCAGTGAAGTCTGTCCTTGACAATAGACTGAGGGTATTCCAGCTTCTAAAAATTTTGCTGACTGGAATTTATTGTTCGGTGACATACGCAGCTTGGAGATGAGTCAAGAAATGCCATACAGCTTCTTGCTATAGCAAGGCCAGAAGAAGTAGACTGCAGTTCAGAAGAGGGGAGCTGGCAAAAAGGTTATGCAAAGAAGGATTCTCGTAGACTGGGAGGAGACCTGGCCCGAGGTCAGAAGGTTTCTCATGAATATTCCTGTGCTTTTGGTCAGTGCAGCAGAATTTTCTTTCTGCTGCCCTCCAGAAGTATTCATTGTTCTTCAAAAGGAATCACATATTTTATGCAAGATGTTCAGAGACTCAGTTTTGCCACAGAATCTTTTAGTAAATATGCTCTTTCTTTTTTTCTCCAAATAATTCTGCTTTCTTTCAGCCCAAATCAACATTTTTCTGCACAGAGCATTACTTATTTTAATTATAGTCTTAAATGTATCTACTGAAGTGTTAAGCAGTCATATTTTGAATTGTCAACTAAAATAGTTACATTCTCCTTGGTATTTGTCTGTCTTGCCCAAAACAAGCAACCAGGTTTTCTTTAAGGTTTTGCATGTATGAGGATAACTGTTTCAACTCAGTTAGACTCTTGTCAAATGAACCATAGAAAGAACCCTCCCAGTTAATTGCAGTATATTCTTATCTTTGCAAAAAAGAGAGGTTTAATCAGTGTGCTTCTTTGCCCTTTAGATCTCAGGTTGGTAGCTTGCCAAAAACCCTTGGCTACCTTCACTCCTCCCTCTTCACAGACTCTCAGTGACACTTGCCACCTGAGTTCTGTTTGTCACTTGGAGCAAAGATGATAACTTAGTGAATTCCTAAATGTGAAATCAGTGCATCAGGTCTGGGTAATTTATATGTGTCCAGAAAGCCTCAGGACTAAAAAGTTCTATTAATTATGGCTTTTCAATAGGTATGCTAGACCCATCTTTTGTTTCAACTTTGTCATCTCACCACAGGAGAAGTATACTGTCATTTGTCTACGATGACTGTAATTAATGCCTCAGCTC
This sequence comes from Aramus guarauna, assembly GCA_013400195.1. Classification (NCBI taxonomy): domain Eukaryota; kingdom Metazoa; phylum Chordata; class Aves; order Gruiformes; family Aramidae; genus Aramus; species Aramus guarauna. Next base: position 1,122,372 of record VXBL01000173.1, on the reverse strand, counting down.
CCAGTTCAGTCTTTGGAGGGCAGCAACTGGATAATTCATTCTTTGCTGTGCACTAAGAAAATAATGTATCTACTCATCCAGAATGACAGCACAGCTCCTGTAGGTTGTCAGACATTTGTTTGTATTCACTCAGGTGAATTTTTAGGTTGATCTTTGTCTAAGCAACTTGTTAAGTGATTCATCTTATTTTTCCTGGTTGCTAACCTGTGCTCTATCCATTTTTTTCTTAAAATTTTTCCATCATCTTTAAATGACTTGTTTGCTTTTTGGCTTCTGGGAGAAGCTTTTCTTTTTAGGGAAAAAAAAAAATCTACAATCAAAATAATGTGTAAAAGCCTGCTATTGGCTAACATAATCCCTGAAGTTTATAGTGAAGATCTATGAAACAAAAAACAGTTCATAAATGGGAGAGACCATCCCTACAGAAATTATAACCTTTGAGATATCATTCTGACTCATCAGATATTTGAACAACAGTGCTTATATAAATATATGTATTTCTTCTTTACATCCACAATTAACAGTGCGGCAAATAACTATTATAACCTTACTACTGTGTGTAATACCAATAGTAAGAAATTAGCAATACTTGTTGTATAATAACATTATCACTGGAAAAGGGATTCCAGACTTAATGACTATTTCAGCACTTCTGTATCAGCAATCACCGTAATAAGGGCTTTATGTGAGAAAGTAGCAGATGGCATCACGAAATACATCTCTTCTGCTGTTGGGTTTGTATAATGTCCTACTCATCTGTTTCTGTTGGGTGCTTAACGTGCTGTTCATCTCTCCAGTATCCGACTTCCCCTTTGACCCTTTCAAACCTGTCAGCAACACAGCAAAAATAATCCATACCTTGGGAGTGAAGGAAAAAAAAGAAGTTAGAATGGCTGGAGGGAGGAGGGATCCTTAGAGAGCTGCTCCAAGATGAACAGTGTGGCACCCTGTCAAACCAGGCAGCACCAACTGTAAGACTTTTCAAAGGAGGGTTAAGGAACAAGTAGGATGCTGCAGTGTTTTAATAATCTAATTGTACCTGTTCCCGAAACAGCCAATTAAGCCATATGCACAGCAAAATGGTTATTCAACCATTAGCTCCACAGTAGTGCCAGATTTCAAAACAAGACAAAACAAAACAAAACAAAACCAACCTCCCCAATGAAACCCAAAGCAAACAAGATTATTGGTCAGGAAGCAGGAAAAAAAAGCAATAGATACTGGAGAACAGTGAGACCTCCTTAGTGTTAACACATAAAATTCACATCATGATGGACTAAGAAAAGACTGGCAGAATTAGAACAGATGAGTGTGCAATGGTTAGTATTCTTTTCAAATGTTTACTCAGTTAAAATAATTGGCATCTAAAATGACCAGATAACAATATTTGTAAAAATTAACTGTACAAAACTGCTGCAAGAATAGCTAATAAAAGAGAGTGTGGTCCATGAATCTAGGAATGTATGACATCTGATGTAAAATTATGCAACCAGCATTATGCATTATTATGCATTAGTATGCATTATCATACATTACCTGTTGGAGGCATTAGTTTAAATGTTTCTCTAGGAAATTGGATTTTGCTACCAAGTGAAATACAGGCAGTTAAGTCTGAGCTGAAAAAAGTGGAAAATAGAATGTGATGAATTGTGAGGTGCATGGTCTCTGTCATTCTTAATAAAAACTATTCAGTGAATCATCAACTGAGATGAAGAGAAATAGAAGTAAGAACAAGCAGTGGGTGTCACAATACCGTGCTTCAAGAGTTTAATGTAGTCATTTACATATAAGCTAGTCAGGTAGACAACTATTATGGTACAGAAGAGAAATAAGCACTTCTAGACAAGCTTTCAACTCATCCTAATTTAGATCTGTGCATTCTAGTTGTTTATAGAGGTGAGAAATTAATCCTGCCCTTGATAGTTATCTTTTATGTCTTTGCAGCATCTTATTTACTATGTTCGATTCAGGAAGACTTACGTACCCACACAAATAAGCTAGAAATAATTCCACTCACTTTAATTTCAGTAACTGTAAAAGCGTTGATGCTCAGCTCAGTCTGTGTGCTGGACAAAGGGACAACAGAGGGGAGAAGGTGTATAAGAAGAAATATATTTACGACAGAAGCAACTCAAAGAGTTTATCTACATAGAATGGAAAGCCAGAAATTTTCAAAGACAGCTGGTTATCTAGAGAAGGAGCAAAGCCATGAAGACTGAGAGAGAGAAACAGAAATTGCAGAGAGCTAGGAAGACAATTTAAGAATGATCTGCCAAATTTTAATCTTGAGCTTACTGGTTCAAAAATACCATTATTTTAATTGTACTGAGCGATGAACTGTACAGGAATATAAAGTAGTTTTCCATCATTTGAGCCAAAAAAGTATGAATAAATTCACTGATATTTGTTTGTTTAAAATTATCTATTGCCATGTCATTAAGCTTTATTGTCCCTATTGTCCATATCACGTCTCCAGTCAGTGCTATCCGTAATGTTTAACATTACTCTGCAATTTTCTTCTTTGGTTAACCAAAGAGCACCTTCTAGAGTTATTATTATTATGCACATTATGCAGCTTACTTAGACCAGTACAAATAGCAGTAAATGTCACTTAATTCAGAGCAATTCTTCTGCCATATAAGCAGTGTGAAAGTATTCTTTCTTAAAAAATTACTATGTAAAATTAGAACTAGTTTATTCAACTGATCAGACAATGCGTGTATTCATACTTGTAACTTCATTAGTGCCAGAAATAAATATTTTACTCCTTTCTTGGGTCTTGTGTGCATTTGTGAATCAATAAAATGGTGGGAATGTAAGCTAGATTCTATTCCAACTTTTATGTTACAAATAGAATAAATTACTTAGTCAAACTTCAGCCATTTAATAGACATCCAGACTGTTCAATTCAAGACAATATTGGACATCCAAACTGTTTCAATAGCCATTATACATCTCTGCTTTCTTATCCTTGATAGAAGCTCAGAAGTTGAATTTTGTGAACTAAAACTATAAAGAAATATATAGAAAAAATAAGCACAATGGAGTCTAAGCAAAACTCTTGGCTTTCCAATTTTAGCAGGCCAAAAGAGTTCTTACCTTTGCAGCAGAGATGGAAGAGTCTTATAATGAGACAGATATGGTTTTGCGTAGATCAACACTTGGCCATTCTCACTGAGGTATCCATCACTGCTATTCCAATTTGCAACCAATGATCATTTTTTAGAAACATGTCCTCCCAGAGATAGATGACAGCTGGCTCCAGAGGCAAGTTCGAAATCTGGCATCTTAAAGTCAAGAGTTCATCACAGTGTGCCTGATGCCTATTAAAGATATAGAGGAACAGCAGTCACTGTGTTGGGTTTGCATGGCAAGGTTTTGGTAGCAGAGGGGGGGCTACAGAGGTGGCTTCTGTGAGAAGCTGCTAGAAGCTTCCCCTGTGTCTGATAGAGCCAATGCCAGCCAGCTCCAAGACAGACCCGCCGCTGGACAAGGCCGAGCCAATC
>VXBL01000173.1:1094059-1118835 GCA_013400195.1 Aramus guarauna | reverse complement strand
TGGGAAGGACTCATATTGGAGAAGTTGGTGGAGGACTGTCTCCTGTGAGAGGGACCCCAGGCTGGAGCAGGGCAGAGTGTGAGGAGGCCTCCCCCTGAGGATGAAGAAGTGGCAGAGACAACGTGTGATGCACTGACCACAACCCCCATTCCCTGTCCCCCTGTGCTGCTGGGGGGGAGGAGGTTGAAGCCAGGAGTGAAGTTGAGCCCAGGAAGAAGGCAGGGGTGGGGGAAAGATGTTTTAAGATTTGATTTTATTTCTCATTCGTCTGCTCTGTTTTGTTTGGTAATAAATTAGATGATTTTTCTCTCTAAGTTCAGTCTGTTTTGCTCATGACGATTATAAGTGAGTGATCTCTCCCTGTCCTTATCTCAACCCACAAAGCTTTTTGTTATACTTTTTCTCCCCTGTCTGGTGAACGAGGGGAGTAATAAAGTGTCTCTGGTGGGCACCTGGCCCCCAGCCAGGGTCAACCATCACAGTCACATAGGCAACTGAATATTGTTGCCCCACTGAAGAACATGGTGCTAATTACAGTAATTTCAAGGAGGAAATTTCTTAACTCAGGCTGACTTAAAAATGTGTACTGAAAAGTTAATGATTTTATACACAGTAATTTCCTCAAGATCAGGCATTTTGATGCTTAGTGAGAGAAAACACTGGATGTAAGTTACCCCTGCTGCTTGTTGGTAAGAACTGTGCTAGAGCAATATATTTTTAAGACAATAAAGCTTATGTTGTTTTTATGTTAGAGTATATAGCACATATGAGAATGTTTCTTGATTTCACTTCTAAGGACCCTGTAGCTCAGTAAAAGCTTTCTGCACATTTAGTTGCAGGCTAATTTATATTTCAGAATGCAACCATGGATTCATGAAATACTTAAATCATCTGCAGTGGAGCAAGAACAAGTTTTGCTCCTCTGCTAGATGCCTTTGGAGAGCACTGTGGATACTCAAATTGCACAATTATTCTCAGGGAAATTTGTTTGGGTAGGCAAAGAGCTCTTACATTGGCACCTGAACACTTCCACCACCACTCTGCTCCTCCCAATACCCACATGCTCATCATATCATCATTAACAGCTTTATCATCATCTCTAGCAGTCACCGAAATTAATATTTCAAGCAGGCTCTTGGCCTGCTGTTTGCATATGGTTGGCCAGAGCACCAAGGCCACCAATGAAATACATATTATTTTGAGGGCTTGAGTGCCTGAGGACCAAACATTTGAGGCTTTCCACACACATTCAGCGGCTTGCCCTGTAGTAATGGTAGCAAGTGGATTGTTCCACCCTGCCTGCCATCCCCTGCAGCACCCTCATGTCTGTTTCCAAAAGCAACAACATACAGACAATACTTTCCACTGGCCACTGCTTAGTATAAACTAGCAAATAGCACGCCAGAAAAATCACGTTTTTAACCTCACAATCTTGTTCCCTAGGCTGATGACACACTGTGTTGCTGTGAGGTTTTTGTTAGGACAATAAAGTAGCAACCCTCAGCTCTTTTCAAAATAAGGCTTCTGACTGCCAGAGGGATTGCAGTAATTACACTTTCCGACATAAATTCAAAAGTTGATGTCAGTGTTTGGGCTGAAGGTCCCTGCAGAAGTGGGTTTCACAACATGGCAGGTATCTGCTGACCCCGGGGAACCTGAAGGAATTGCTTTTCTCTACAGTTATCTTGATACATTTATCGGTATGATTACGTGTTTCTAATTCACAGCTTCACAGCAGTAGCTTTTCAGGGTGACAATGGTGTTTGGAAAATTACCACTACCTTTAAATCATTGAGTTGGCTTCTGTGAACTGAAACGTGCCAAAATCAAAGACTGACCCAGCTGGGAGAAGTGACAGTTTGCTAATGGTTGGCATATGCACCTTAATTTTCCTACTCAATCACCCAGTCTTGTCCTCTTTCTTTCCAAGGAGTGCTGTCAGATTTTTTTTTTCCTATTTTCATTTGTCTTTTTAGTCATCTCTACAGCTTTCTTTATTTGTATTTTTGGCAGCAGACACTTCAGAGATTTGGTTGTTTAAAAAAGCCTGTTTTCTTCACAGTTGCTAGACTTCACTGTAACATGCCTCTAGCTCTTTGATTTTTTACTTTAAAATTATTTTTTATCACATTGTGTGAAACATGAGTTATTTCTAGCTTTTCTTGCCACGTAGTTGAAGGTTTAGGAAATATGATTTTCTTCAGACAAGATATTGTTGTTTGTTACAATTACGGCTAGCAGCAACAATTTTGGTTTTCTGCTTTGGCTACAAATTCACATCTATTTCTCTTTACTACTGCTTCAGAGGACTGGGACAGGGCTTGGCTGAGGACAACACATCTGATGTGGGAGTTGTCTGGGCTTAACATCAGCCTGAGCCGCAGCTGGCAGTGCAGGAGGTACAAGGGTGAGGGCGGCATCCCTCTGGCAAAGAGCAATTCTTTAAGAAATGAGCCCGGAAAGTTATCTCATTTCTGTTGCTGTGGAAGAGCACTGGCACAGCTTGTCTGTATTGGGTTTGCATGGCAAGGTTTTGGTAATGAGGGGACTGCAGAGGTAACTTCTGCGAAAAGCTGCTAGAAGCTTCCCCCATGTCTGATAGAGCCAACTCTGGCCGGCTCCAAGATGGACCCACTGCTGGCCAAGGCCGAGCCCATCAGCCATGGTGGCTGTGCCTCTGGGGTAACATAGTTAAGAAGGGGGAAAAAAATGCTGCACAGCAGCAGCCAGAAGAGAGGAGCGTGAATATGTGAAGGAACAACCCTGCAGACACCAAGGTCAGTGCAGAAGGAGGGGGAGGAGGTGCTCCATGCACCGGAGCAGAGATCCCCCTGCAGCCTGTGGTGAAGACCATAGTCAGGCAGGCTGTCCCCTTGCAGCCCATGGAGGTCCATGGTGGAGCATATATCCACCTTTAGCCCATGGAGGACCCCACAACAGAACAGGTAAATGCCCGAAGGAGGCAGTGACCCATTGGGAAGCCCACGCTGGAGCAGGCTCCTGGCAGGATCTGTGGCCTCATGGAGAGAGGAGCCCACGCTGGAGCAAGTTTGCTGGCAGGACTTGTGACCCCGTGGGGGATCAACTGGAGCAGTCTGGTCCTGAAGGTCTGCACCCTGTGGAAGGGACCCACGCTGGAACAGTTCATGAAGAACTGTAGCCCATGGGAAGAACTCATGTCAGAGGAGTTAATGGAGGACTGTCTCCCATGGCAGGGACCCCAGGCTGGAGCAGGGCAGAGTGTGAGGAGGCCTCCCCCTGAGGAGGAAGGAGCAGCAGAGACAAGGTGTGATGAACTGACCACAACCCCCATTCCCCGTCCCCCTGTGCCACTGCGGGTGAGCAGGGAGAGAAAATTAGGAGTGAAGTTAAGCCCTGGAAGAAGGGAAGGGTAGGGGGAGGTGTTTTTAAGATTTGGGTTTATTTGTCATTATCCTACTCTGATTTGATTGGTAATAAGTTAAACTAATTTCCCGAAGTCAAGTCTGTTTTGCCCATGATGGTAATTGGTGAGTGATCTCTCCCTGTCCTTATCTCAACTCATGAGCCTTTTGTTGTGTTTTTGACCCCTGTACAGTTAAGGAGAGGGAGCGATAGAGCCCTTTGGTGGGCAGCCGGCCTCCAGCCAAGGTCAACCCACCACAATGACGTAATGTGTCAGAGCTTTTCCAGCCTACCCATGTTACCGGCCCCCTATTTAAGCTCTATTTGCTGTATAAAAGCAGTAAATAAGTGACATTAGCAGATTCCTGGGCATCATCCTTCCTTCTCCATATCCCCGGTCCCTCATTCACACACAAGCCTTGTAGTGAGCCCAGCTGAGATCTAATGTAGCCCAGTCTGTCTTTGCATAAATGGCCTTTATATACATGCACTAAAAAAACTCCCTTCATCTTTCATGTTGATATTAGCTCTGGCCTTCATCAAAAATCTCCTAAGTAAATTAAATATCAAACAAGCTGCCTCCTGAGACTGAGGAAATACTTTGGTCCTGCACACCAAGCACCATCAGGTTGTACAGTCCTTCGTACTGTAAGAAGCACAATGTCTGCCTGTCTTACAGACCTCACCTCTCAGAGCCCATGAGTTGCCTTTTCCTTTTGCCTCTAGCAGCCACATTAAACACAGTTTCTAGGCTGTCCTTTGAAGGCTGGTGGGGTAACCTCTGCCCCTATGCCTCTTTCAAATAATGGTAGTGATTACGTATGAATGGGGTGGCTAGTGCCTTTTGTATTGGCAGAGTCAGCTGAAATGCTCTCTTATGTGCATAACACTCTTGTGACTTCTTTCACAAATTGTGTAAATTTACCTTCTTAGGGTAGGCTCTAGGTTGCAACAATAATATAGGCCAATAACCTCGTGCAGGACATTTGAGTCTCAGGTCACTTTGGTATTTCCTCTGGGTCATTACAATTCATAGCTCGGAGCCTGCTGGCTGTTGCGAATCCCAATACAACTGGTCTATACACCTAATAGCAAGGACTTTAGTTGCCTGAATTAGTGTTACAAGTTCGATTCCTTGAATTGGCTATCTTAGTTTTAGGGATTGCTTAGGCATAACTCTAACGGCTTTTTCCTAAAGCTGATACTTGTCATTCCTTTCTTAATTAGAAAGACCATCTAGAAATACCTTCCCTTTCAAAATATTTTTTTATCAAACAGGCAGGCCATCAAGCATAAATCCCACCCAGGACCATGCCTGTCCTTCTGACACCAAGTGGGATTTAACAGATTTAGCTAGCTATAGTACCACTGTTTAGATCTGAGCTTGTTTTGTAGATACCTTTTGTATTCAGCTGAGAAACACAGGCATTTCTGGGCAGTGATTCATCTCACTCTTAAGTATAAAATAGGTCAGGTGAATTACATTCCTGGACGGGGGTTAAATGAACCCAAATGAACTTCAGAGACTATTTCAAGGGCCTGATGCCAAATTTGGATGATGCAAATGTCACGTAAGCTTCTGCCCCTAGTAAGTGAAAAAGACATAGTCGATTCTGAATTCCTCTGAAGAGTGACTCACAAATTGTAATAAAGAAATGGGCAGGGAGCTGCCATCCATCCAGTCAATAAAAACCTTAAACCACAGGGAACTGGAGAGAGTGTAGGCTGTCTTTATTTGCAAACGACCTGTGCCTCAGACAGACAATACCTGACCGAGGGCGTCCTGCTCTGCGATGGGTTGCTGCAGCTGTGGCAGAGGATGACAAGCGTAACATCAGGTTGGAGGAAGCAGCAGCGTTGATGACTAACAGCCTCAGCTGAGCCCTAGAGACAAAGCTGCACCTTCCCACCCTTGCAACAGGGTACAAGGTATATTTGAGGAATAGAAGAGACATATGTTCTCCTCAAAACAAAATTGCTAAATGGGCATAACAGCTTATTCTTAAAAACATGGTATATCTGTTTCCTCTCTGTAAACAGCTTTATTCTATAAAAGAGGAAAGGAGGAGTATTTCCTTTATCCTTAGGGGAAGAGTGTCCTACTTCTATTTAATGGCATCCTCAGAAATGCACACAATAACAATGATCATTTGGAGGATGAGATAGAGATTTTCTTTGTTTTGATTGTCCAAACTTCTACATGTTAGAGGGCACACTTATTGGAAAGGACTCAGAAGTTGCCTTCATTAAATGAGTCCCTTCATCTTGAATTGTGAAGTCAATCATTAGTCATTCTGAATATCTCAGTTCTGATTCTCCATAAATTGCCTTGGCACTGCTGCTTTTTTCTGGAACTGGAGGCACCAATAAGCACAGCAGAATTGCACCGTGTCAAAGAGTACTAAAGAGAGGAAGGTAACAAGAGATATTTTGCTGTAAATTAAGACAATTGCCACTGACTGGTTGTTTAAAAATCCAAGTTTAAGCTACTACTACTTCCTTTACAAAACGAAAATCACTATTTTTGCCTCCATAACTTATTCTAATGGGTTATTCTCCAGACTAGACCTTTTGTGAAAGTGCCTCCTTATGATCTTTACACGTAGTAAGTTTGCATCATCCTACACTCACTGAAACCATAACAAGTATCTTTAGTTGACATTTGTGTTGTGTAAGATTTTGCTTGCTTCATTAACATCTGTCTCTTTGTTTAGTTCTGAATGTTTGATTTTTAGCCTATCTCCCTAATTATGCTGGTTCATTCCAAAAGCTTGTTTGTACCTTTCCCCTGTTAATTTTTAAAACAACTTCTACGTGAGTCAACCAGGTCCACGGCTAAGGATCTGATCCTTCAAGTCTCAGCTCTCAGAGGATCAGGCCCTTTGACACCTGCAAGTTACAGTCTCTTCTTTATTTATGTGTGTTGCAGTTCCTGAGTAATGAGGTCAACCTCATTAGGAGCCCAGTGGTCCCCTCCCCGGTGCAGGGGCTCGGTGGCCAGCTCGGGGGCTGCTGCAGCTCATGGGAAGCTCAGGGACTCGCTTGAGCTTTGCTGAAGGCAGCACCTCTGCGGGCACACGATGAAAGTGCTTGGGACCATGACTCAGAGCCCTCACCTTGAATGTCAGAAGTAGCACTGGCCTCCCAAAGGGTCAGACGCTTGGTTTGACTTCTCTGCCATCCTTATTCAATTTCTTACTGAACGGATGTGGGTTTTTTTAGAACTGGTCACTGCTGGAAGGACATCTTCAAGCTCTTAGTATGCAGCAATTATTCACAGTATGTGCACTTATGTGAAGCAGGTTTTTCTGTTTCCTTTTGACACTATTTTAGGTGTGCCAGCTTCCTTCATTTCCTAAACTAGGCTTAGTTAGGAAAGAAAAAAAAAGGCTGTTTGCCCTTTGAATTTAACTGTCCACTTGTAGAACACTCCCTATTATCATAATTACAATATGTATCATATTAATGATAATTTGTTCATGGCTGGTCTCCCTGGATAAATCATTTATGCAGATGACAAACTGTGAAGGTCTAAATAGAGATTGGTAATGATCTCACTTGACTCTTAGTCCCAACTTGTCCCAACTCTACTTATAAACATGATCTGTTTTCTTTCATTAGTATCTCCCTACATGGGTTACTTGGGCATCCTTTGAGAGCTATACATTTAATTTTAATGCTCAAACATATGTCATGTAACTTTTTGTTTCAGGTTTTCCACTTGGTAAGTGATTGATTTGTCAGAAGAAAGAAGATAAGCTTCATTTGGCACATCTGTACTGTAGAACAATTAAATTTTATGTTCAGCAGGTTCAACAACTTTAATGGACAGAGCATTAGAAATTAAAAATATGTTTCTTTACGGAGCTTGAAAGACTTTTTTTTTTTTTTTTTAAACTAGAACTTGTGACGTAGAATGGCTCAATTATAAGCAAACTGCCAAAGTCATGGTTGGATGCATCGACTCAGGAACCTAGGGTTTTAAATGGGAAGTTGGAAAGTGTATGTCTCTCATGTATATGCTGTCATTACTGTCATTAACAGCTACCTTAGTTTATATGCAGCATCATCAAGTCACCTTATCGCCTTGCTCAAATAAATTCAGAAGCTCTATTAGATTTACCATTACACTGTGCTTTATTTCCCAGAAGTCTATATTAGCTGCAGTTTTACTTTCATTTTTCCGCCTGTGATAACAGCAGGGCCTGTTTTCCAAGTGTTGCATTTTCCTTGATGAGTTTTATCTCTTTTTGAACAAATAGCATTGTGACTAGAGAGCCATAATAGCTTGAACTATAAATACACAATAATAACACCTGAAATTTTCATGTTTGAGATTGGGTGATACAAAACTCTATTCTAGCTTTTGTGTTTTCAATGTGAAATGCCACAAGAGGTCTTTTTAAAAAAATAAAAATATTGATGATGATTTTTTGTTCAGCTAGTGATTTTATTTTATTTTATTTTATTTTATTTATTTTATTTTATATATTTGTTTTGTATTCTTTTATTTGGGAGAATAGGAACTTGTCATGATGTACCTGATCCAAAAGCCTTATTTCAATGGTTTCCAAAGAAGGAATTTTCCTGCCTGTTTGAATGTTTTTTGCAGATCTTCAAACCACAGCACTGTTTAAATTATGTTAGCCAAATGGTCACAGGTAGACACTGATTCCTTGATAGATTACAAATATATCCATTTAGAAAGTAAAGCACACAGACCTGAAATGTTGAAAGATATGCTTTTATTAAAACAAGTCTTTCATGAGGGATACTCTTTGACAATAGTGTTGGGGTTTTTTTACATGGATATCTCCAATGTCCTAAAAATCTTTGGATCAAAAGCCATCCATGCTATCTTAATTTCATCAAAGAAAACCATATTAGCAGACCTTCAGAGACCTCTCAGGAGACTACAGTCATTGAAGCAGGGTTAGGGAGTGTTGTGATTTTACCCCAGCTGGCAGCTGAGCACCACGCAGCCGCTCGCTCACTCCCCCCCATCAGGATGGGGGAGAGAATTGGAAAAGTTAAAGTGAGAAAATTCGTGGGTTGAGATAAAGACAGGTTAATAGGTAAAGCAAAAGCCGTGCGCACAAGCAAAGTAAACCAAGGAATTCGTTCCCCACTCCCCATGGGCAGGCAGGTGTTCAGCCATCCCCAGGAAAGCAGGGCTTTGTCACGCGTAATGGCGACTTGGGAAGACAAACGCCATCACTCCAAATGCCGCTGCCCGTGCCCCCCCCTCCCCCCGCCTCTTTCTGTTCCCCCAGGCTCCTTATAAACTGAGCATGATGTCACACGGTATGGAATATCCCTTTGGTCAGTTTGGGGCACCTGTCCTGTCTGTGTCCCCCCCCAACTTCCTGCGCACCCCCAGCCATCCCGCTGGCAGGGCAGTGGGAGAAGCAGCAAAGGCCTTGTCTCTGTGTAAGCACTGCTCAACAACAACAGGTCCGTATAACAAAAACTTCTCTATATTATCAACACTTTCCAGCACCAGTCCAAAACATAGCCCCATGCTAGCTACTATGAAGAAAATTAACCCTCTCAGCTGAAACCAGGACAGGGAGGAGGAAAGAAATTATTCAAGTATGGTATTATCAAGAATATAATTTTTTTGTAAGGAATCTAGTCTCTTCACAAACTTAACAATTTGCAGAGAGGTGACTGTACTAATTACTAGAACTGTATGAATGCCTAGAAATAGAGTAGGCCAAAGAGTCTTCATTGAATAAGCAACTGGACTGACTGCCAACGTGGTAAATTGCTTTACTGAAATCTCAATGAATTATTCAATAAAATTCCTTCTTTGTCATCTCTTTGTGGCTCTTCTTCTCCTTTCCTGTGATAATAAGCAAACACACAAGCTCCTGGAGATATTAGATTATTTGTACGGCAGCAGTTTCCAGGAAGCAAAGGTTTGCTATGCTTTGTATTGTCAAATACAAGAAAATGTAGTCACTGTCCAGAGAGCTGTTCATGTTCATATTCACTCAATATAGTCAACACGCAGTGGGGGACAAAGGAATAACTGTTGAGATAATACAGAAATGAGGTGCTAAGAGCTGAAAAGTAGAATTTCAGCAAATGGGCCAGAGGTCTAGGCCTGATCATGGGCTGGGCATTCAAACGAGGATTAAGCGTAGTATCTATTTTATGAGAAATCTTGTTTCTGCACCATTTGACAGAGCACGGATTAGGAGACATTTCTGTGAGAACGAAATGCTACCTAGAATCTTGTGAACTCTCTCAGACATATAATCAAAGGAGGACATGTTCTTCTCCACAGAGAAATTAAAAATAAATCTGGATATCTCAGACCCCACAACTGAAGACTTGAAAGAAAAAACAGTGCAAATATTTTCCCTGAGCCAGACCTGGACTTTAATATTGAACACCAAGGAGCTGTGGGGATTTGTATTTTCAGAAAATAAATGTTTGTCATCTGGGTAGGGGTTAGAGGAGAGGAAGGAAGAACTGTAACTCATGAGAAAGGAGATTATAATTGGGGATTAAGGGGAAGAAAAAGATTACACTCTTTAAGGGTAGAGATGCTAAACCATTAGTAGATTAAACAGAAATGGACTAGTCAAATTACATATTAAAATTATGATATTTTATTAATACAATAACTCACTTTTTTAAACATAAGTTTTCATTGTTCCTTATTTGTATAGCAGGTATGGTATGTGTGGTCTTCTGAGACTACCAAAAAGATATTGCTCTACCTGGTAATATAAAACCTCTACCCTGACCTTGCAACTGGGTCTATGCCCAAAAATACTTAAATAAAAAATAAAACAGGTCTTTCTTGTAAAAGAAACTCTGCTGGTAGCCTGAGTCAGGTCTTCAGATCTCACTAGGCAATGGAGACATATAAAGAAAAGAGTTAAGACCATTTAGCAAATCATGAAATTTAATAGGCATTTTCTTGGGGCCTCTCTTTGTCTTTGCCATTTTTAAAAAGTCTATTCTTTGTGTATTAATATTGACATTCTTGTAGGAAAAACTGGCTTTTATACACCAGGATTTGAATAAAAGGAGATTTACTTCATCCTTTTCTTGATGTATTCACCTTTTGTGGTTTTGGAAGAAAACTAAATAAAAATCACATATGAAGTGTGGTTTTATTTCTACTTTTTTTTTTTTTTTTAAATGTCAGTGTTCATATGGTAATATATTTGATCCATCAATAAAAACAATGTATATATTATTTTACCACCCTGGAAATGCTATCTTATTGTTGTGCTTTGTTTGCTGAATTATACAGGAATTATCAGAAATAGTTATTACTTCTGCTTTGCCCCTTATATTAATGCTATATTTCAGTGTACTTCTTTGACAGACTCATTAAGACACAAGGGCAGGCTGGAAAGCAGTGCTTCTTCTCCTGCATTTTAATATTGTGAATACATAGCAAATGCTTCACTGCCAGTTAGAACTGGCAAAAAGGAAATATTTCATAGTTTTAAAAACCTGACTTTCTCTGATTGTGCCTTGGGTAACAAGGCTAAGGATAATGTCTTGTCATAAATATACAGTAATGATGAAATTATTATTTTATTTCTTCACCTTTTTGTGTAAGGTTTCTCAGGTTTCAGCATTGAAGTGGAGCATTTTAATACTTGAAGTATTTTGCCATTACAAACTTACCTCTGAAGGCTTTGGAGAGCTTGGCTTTGCAAAGAAATTATCATCATGGATTAATGGTAGCACCTTTCGTCACTATCTTGTTTTAATTTGAACAGAATTGCACTTTATAAGAGAGCTGCATTTCCTGAGAGATTTTCTCAAACATTTTTTCCCTGAATGAGACAACAATTTTCTGTCATCTGCACTGTAAGGGATTCATTGTCCTCAACAAGCTTTATGTTTGTTCAAGCAGCACCCCCCATAAAATCATTTCTGTGATAACACAGCACTTCTCAGTATTTGTGATCTACTTAAATATTGCATCTCCTATCACAAGGAAAACCTTATGGCTTCTTTTACTTACAATGAAACAAACCAGGAAGTTTCTATTTAAGACTGAAAACCAAAACCCAGTTAGGGCTGTACCCCTCAAAGCAAAGGCATATCTAATTCTAACTGACATAAAATCTAAATTAAGTAATAAGCCAGACATAAACATTAGAAAAACAGAGAGGAATCATATTGGCCAGGTGCGCAGTTACCCAATTACAACATGAGAACTGAAGGTCAAGGTGAGTTTAGTATTTGCTGAATGTGCAGAGAGTGTAATTGTTCAGTTTAAAAAAAGGAAACATTGCCAAGACATCCATTTTGACGTGCAACCTTGGAGAATAGTTATATTTATCACTTTCATGCGCTCCTTGCTCATACAATAGTGTTCACATGACAGCAATAATCTCAGGAGACCATCAATGAAACTTTGTGGAGACCTTGCTGTATTAATGTTATAATGTGAGATATATGAATATGCATTGGCAACATTATTTCAATGGAAGATTGTTGAGGCTTCTGCTACAGAGGCATTAGAAGGTCAATTGTGAGATTTTGATTGGTATAATGCTTTGAATTCAAGGCTACAGAGACCACTTGAGGTTTCCATTATGATACTTTGATGAGGTGATTAGGCTAGGAAAATTATTCCATTTCGAACCTGAATCATTAGAAGAATCATTACACATTATGGGACATTACACTATATTCTGGCAGTGTGGTTATTTCGGTGTTGTATTCACAGTAAAATAAAATGAATGGCAAATTAGGAACTCAAAGCAAGACTTTTGAATAGCATTATAGGCCAAGACAGAAAACCAAATAACAGTACAATGCTTAGTACGTCAGGAATTGGAAGAATTGTTAGATGGTTAAAAGAAAGAATTAGAGGAAGATAACATCCCTTGCAAGAGTTGACTAAAGAAAGGGGTGGTCATGGAATGAGACAGAAAAAATATCATCTGTAGTAAGAATCAGAACTTAGAAGTAGGAAATCACAGAACTGGCAAGTGTCTCAAAAATCTTCTGATGCAAACTTCATGCCTGAAAACAAGTTCTATGACCCTCCTAACAGATATTTGTCTTACTGCTTCTTCATCTTAGCAGAGACTGCATAATCTCCACAAACAATCGACTGCAGAGCTCCACTTTTTTCATCAGTTTTGCTAACATCTAATCTGAATCTTTTTTTCTGCTATTTAAGCTCATTGCTTCTTCTCTATGAACATCATGTACCCTCCACAGAGGAAGCAGAATTTTGTGTTTTTCAAAACTATTAGTATGTTCTCTGTGGTCTTTTCTTCATCAGGCTAAATAACCTCTATTCATTGTATCATTTTCCAAAGGTCACTATTGCTAGGCTTTGTTATTCTGATCTTTCTCAGTGTGCTCTGATTGATCAACATCTTTCCTGACATATAGTGCCTTAACTTGGACCTTTTCCTCCAGCTAAACCTTTGCTCGTGGTAAGGTTAATTTCATCTGTCTGAAAAGACAAGCAGAAAATGAAGAACTAGTCATTTTTTTACACAGAAAACCATGACTAGTTTAACTGTTGAAATAGATTTTGACCAGAAGTTTAGATTATTTAAAATACATTCCATGTACGTCTCAGCATGGCTTTGAAATGTACTTGCGGTTGGGGGTGGAACTAGTATCTCTGACATTTTCAGATTTAAGCAAAATATTCTCTTATTTGAGATTTTTTTCCCAATCTGGAATCTTTTCAATTTTCATTGTTATGACTCTTCAAGAAAAAAGCGAAATTGCACATGGAGTTGTACACACCTTACTATCTAACCACGTATGTGTTCCAAGCACTCTAAATAATATTGTACTGCCACAAGCGTCCTTTCAGAAACAACTGTTATATCCAATGTATCTCAGCCTGCTTCATGTAATTTTGCATACTTTGGAAAGGAAGTGATTTGTTATGTGACAAATTTACAGTTGGCAAATACATACTTGTTACAAAAATCCAAGAGATATCTCTAAAATTTCAGTGGAAGTTAACAAAACTATGTGAGTGAACAGTATACAACACGTCAAATCTGACAATATGTGTTGGCAATGTTCATTTGAATTGCTTATACACATCATCTCATTCAAAATTAATTGCAACCACACAAAGGAAAGACTTGATGTCATTCTGGAGAGCTCAATAAAAAATGCTGTTTAACGCATACCATCCACTAAGAAAGCAAAGAAATTGCTGGAATACCTAAAGGATGAAATGGAATGGAAAATGAAAGTTTCCCTGTCTTGATGCAGGAACCATATAGATCTTGAATCTGCTCCCAAAAATGGATGGATCAGAAAAAGGACAGTAAAGATGAATATTTAGAACATCTATTAAAAGAGGCCAAAAAGAGAACTTGCACAGGAGAGATTTACAAAAGAATCCATGATAGAAATAAGAGAGGCAATGGATTGTGATGAGAGGGTAAATAAGAAAACTCCACTCACCATTTCCTTATGTAAAAAGGGAAGAAAATGCCAGTGGAAGAAAGATTCAAACCAAAGCCATACCTTCCCAAGACAAATCCATGATATTCCCTGGCTGTGTCCAAAAGATGGGACACAGCAACTTTTCCTGGCTCCCAGGAAAGGAGTGTGTAGCTCACACAGGTCCCACCTACACAGTGCAAGAAGACCGTAGATTTCCCCTTTGTCTCCCTGCATCCCAGAAGAAGAAAAGCCTGTTATGCCAGTCAAAATCCATCCATCCTGCCCAGGGACCTCAGTGGCAGATCAGTTGTTGGTGAGTAGCTGCCTTACTATCTGCCAGTAAGTAGTACCAGTGACAGATACTGTGACAATACAATGTTGACATCAAAATAACAAGAGAATACAGAGTGAGTAAATAAGCACATGAGGATAATAACTTCCAAATTACTATTGCTGTTACTATTAGGAAGCAGATAAACCTCACTTTTTGGAGAATTAACTAGCATGATTGTATGATTTTACTAGGTATTACTATATTATTATTTTCTTGGCAAATTCTTGAGAGAATCTGTTCCAGACCATTGTAAGAAATGGAGATATTAGCAAAGGGAACATTTGTTTAATGTTTTATGAAAAATTTAAACAAAGTTGGATTAATAAAATGGTAAGAGTCAGTGTTTTAAATGTCTAGGAAACATGAACCTCAGAGAGCTATTTTCCCTGCCAATCTGTTGTTTAATTTTGTTTTTTACATTGTGGTCACATTCATTTCATACCTGTCTAGTGGCTCATGCGGCAATGTTTGCTTACCAATCAGTGTTGCAGATGGTGCCATGCCTGGAGGTGGAACCACGTATGGAAATTTCATTATAACTTAAGAAATGAAACTGTCGATTTAGATTATGCTATTATGAAAAAAATTAAGTTTCATGTGATGTTAAAATGCTGGCATAGTGACAAAACCATAAAAGCGAGGGAATGCTGTGATTAGGATTTCAGAAACTGCTTTACTCTTCTCCCAGAAACCAGCAGCAGGCATGGCCCCATGCACTCTCGGAGAAGGAGTTCATTTATCACTATGGATGTTGCATTTCCCAAAAAAACCCTAGACAGCAAGATGCTTTAACAAATAGCTTTTATTTGTCGTTGTCACTGCCTTGTGGCACTTAAAAGAAATATAAGTTGAACTATTCAGCCTCTTGTATAACAGCACTGCAAATTTCTGCCTAACTGTGATGAGGAAATTTTCACCACGGTTCGTGCAGACAAATCCATTACAGTGTGCTTACCTCTGACAACTTTACCACCTATTAATCTTTTACTTTTGAGGCATTTTAGGGATAGTCATATTTTCTTAGGAAACATCAAGATAATATTGTCATACTTAACTTTGCCGTTAATCTGACACTGAGTTTTGCAATACCTCCGGTTCCTACACATGACAAAGCATGATGCGATGCACGTCCCCAAGCCTGCAGTCTGACTTGCTGTCGTACGTCTAGCTTCCCAGACCTCTCTCCGCGGGTCAGTGGAAGACCTCTGTCTTTCAGGAGCCAGCTTTCCTCCAGCTAACACCGGCAAAACGTGCGCTCTCCCTGCTCCGGGTGCCGCTCATGTATTTCACGTTAGACGGCTGTGCAAAGAGGTATCGGCTCTGTTGATCTGTACATCCGCAAGCTGAGGAGAGCTCTCATCCCACACAGTATTTCTTGCTTGCTCCCAAAAATAGTCACAGCGGTAGCGGCAAAATGTTCTGTGCTTGTCTGGAAGAGTTTAAAATAACAGGCCTAGTACTCTTAATTGACAAATATGCTTCAACGGACTCATACAGAAGTTCTTTTTCTAAAAAGAAAGCTGTTTTATCTCCTGTATATTTGAATGTTACATAATGCCTCACATTGCTCGAAGCGGGTTTCATTAGTCAAACGTGTAAAGATCATCATATTTCCATTGGGATGTTTCAACTCTGTCTTGCAAGTTGCTTGATACTTGAAATAATTTCATAGTTCTAGTACTTAGATTTAGTAATTAAGTTACATCCCAAAATGCACCGTAGCAGTAATTTAGGGTATTTCTGGCTTTAGGGGCCTGTGTGCTAATTGTAGAAACAAATTTATTCACAGTAAATTAAGACAAACAGGAAGGCCTTCAGCTGAAATACTGTGGAGAATGTTTGCTAAAGCTGAAATGGATTAAAAAGCTTCAGTAACCTAAATGAAACACGTTTCAGAATTTAAACATAAATAGATAATTCAGTCTTTAAAATACCTAGGGAGTATTAACTGAGAGTCATGCATGCTAAATCTTGAAGAAACGCTTCTGCTTTAAATGCTTTAAGCTTTGCTGGCACAACTGGCAGAGTATATTTCTACTTAAGGAAGAACACAAAAGTCTGCTGAAATGTTTAAGTATATATTTTCATAACCCATGAGAGAGCATTTGCTTGTGCTTCATTTTGTACAGGTGCATCCCTAGACTTAACTTTGATCTTTTGGATGATCATTATATTTTGATTCGCTGTTATACAGCTGTAGTTAAAACATAGGTACTGCTTAGAGCAGAAAATTTTTCACTTAGATACTGCTGTATTTATATAATGTTTTTCTACAGCATTTATCTTCCGTTGCAAAATCTGGAAAATAGATAATCATATAACAAGAAAGGTATTAATACCTAGTGTATCATCCATAGATGAACAGGAGATGTAGAGATGTAAAGATTCTGATAGTAATCTGGTAACTGTTGTTAGTATTGCGTCAGTTCAGCATATATTACTGTTCATTGGACAAAAAGCATTTCTGAATGTAGTAAAATCAATCTCCTACTGTGGGTTTTATATTCCCTTTGGTAAGTGCATGAGATGGAGTTAAAGCCATGTCATATTTTTTCCATGGTTATTGTAGTACTTGGTTAAAAGTCTACAAATCTGACATACGCCCATCGTTTAACCACAAGAAGGACACAGGAACCTTCTTCTCCTTTCAGCCAGAGATCTTACCAATCCCTGGTGAGAAGAGGCTTTACTGTCTTCTGGGTCTACATCAAGCCAGCTTTGTGTCACAGCCCCGCGGTGGGGCACAGGCTGGTGAGGGGGATGCACCACCCTGGGCAGTTGGGGGGGTGGGGGCTCGCACCCCCTGACTGCACCATCTGCTCCCTGGGGAAATGCAGCGCCGTGTGGTTCGAGTTCCGCTGATGAGGAAAGAGAGGACCTGTCTACCTTTGGACTCAACATTTTTTTATTCCTTTTTCAGCACCAGTTTCTGTTCCTCAGACTGGTGAAGCTGGACCAATAAACTAAAGGAGAAGATTAAAAGACTGCATGGCTGCGTCCTTGTGCTAAATTCTAAGAGTAGATTATTTAACATTTCTTTATGGACAGGTAAAGCCACCAATGTGTCCCTAAGGATAGCTAGCTGCCTATGTGAGACATATTCTCTCTGCATTTGTTGACCTAATGATTCATATGCTAATTTTAATCAAATCCTTCAGAACACCCAGTTTCCTGATTCTCAAAAAAAATCTCAAATTTGAACTCTTTGAATATCCCTCCTAGAGGTACAGTTTCACTGCAAAATCTGAAATGTTTCTGCTTTAGCAAAGCTTGCAGGAGTAAAGCCCAAAGCATATGCTACCACGGAAAACATAGCTTAATTTTAGGCAATGGATTTTTGGCTATTTACAACACAATTTGTCCATAAGCTCCTTTGTAATCTGAAAGTATGCTAAGGATATGTTTTGTAGGGTGGTATCTAAGTTCCCATTTCTTACCCTTATGGCGTGGCTGAGCTTTCATGGTTTCTAAGAAGTAAGTTAGCATAGTTGTTTTCACTTCAGTGTAACATTTAGAAGAACCAACCTACATTTTGTTCATCATGAAATATTTCCTTTAACAAAATTAATGCAATTAAAAAGAGATTTATTAAATGACTGTCCAGTTTTCTCTGCTACTGAATATGTTCATGGTTCAGAGTTTAATTTAGTTAGTTCACTTTTCAAAGATTTATTTTAAGCCTTCCTGATTTGTTGAAATACCAATTTGCACATTGTATAAGCTGTTTATAGATTTCAGCTGCTAGAAGGTTGTTAAGGATATGAATCTATTTTGCCTTCAGGTATGTCTGTCAAGGGCTGATCTGCAAATGAAAAAATAATTACATACTGTTTCAGATTATGTTTTGATGGTAATTTTAATACCAAATATAACTGAAACAGACTTTTTCTTTAGGGGAGAATAAAAACAGAGAAAAACCACTTTGTTCCAGTGGAAAGAGAAGAGCCATTTATACTTTAAAAAACCTGTAATCAGGATTGGAAGAGCACTCTGTGAAAAGCAAGGGATATCATATCTGAGAGACAGAAAGGGTTTGATTTGTCATCTTCCTCTTTCAAAGCCTAAGTGAAATACCTACAGCACTTCAGAAGAGGATTACTTCCCTAATCACCTGTGTAACTACAGAGGGGTGAGAAACAAGAAGGCAGAAGGTAAATCCTGAGCTCCGGGTGGCAATACCTGTAGACAGCTTGTCTGCTCTTCTGTTCCCTTCCCCAAAGAGCGTCTCTGCCACAGCTGGATTTGTGGGAGCTCTTCATCTCTGACCGCACAGGAGCATCTCCTTCACAGGCAGTGATGTTGAGCTGTGTTTTGCCCATGGTTTCCTGCAGTTAGAATACTCATTCATTTACAAGTGCAGAAGGGAGGAGAAAATGAAAGCACTTCTTGCTGTTAATTGTAGTTTTCTGTACCTGCTTTACCTGCTTGCTTAAATCTGTCAGGTTTAGCAAAGGTAGGGCTGGTGAAAGAATAAAGAGTAATTAGAATCAGCTCTAAACCTATAAAGAGTGAGAGACTCTTGCAAATGCTTTTCTTGAAGAGAAGTGAACTGGATGGGTGAACTATAAAGTAGGTGAAAAACTGGCTGAGCATCATCAGTGGTCCTCAGTGCAACTGGCAGCTGCTTACAAGCAGGATCCTCAGAGGTGACCACTGAAGCCAATCTCATTCATCATCTTCATTAGCAAAGTGGAAAGGAGATGGCATGCACCCTCAGCAGGGTTGTGAGCCCCACCGAGTTGGGAGGAGTGGCAGGTATGCTGGGGTGCATGGCCACCATTTAGTGGCCCCCAACAAGCTGAGGAGATGGGCTGACTGAAACCTCATGCAGCTCAAGAAGAGTAAATACAGAGCTCTGCTCTATCTGTACAGCCAGTTCAAATTAGATACGTGGAAAAACGTCCTCACAGTAAGAGTGGTTAATCCCAGGATCAGGTTTCCCAAAGAACCTGTGGAACATGTGTCCTTGGAGATATTCAAAACTCAGCTGTTCAAGGCCCTGGGCAACTTTGGAGCTAGACCTGCTTTGATCCAAGGACTCTTTCTATCTAAAGTATCCTGTGTTTCTAAGTCAAAGAAGAACAGCGTAGACTACACCCCACTTCTCCTAAAAGTAAAGTTTTATCTGGGCTGGGGACCTTGTTCACTGCTCCATCTCACAGATCAGGAAAGTTTCTAACAATGAAGCAAATAGTGAAAGAGGGAACAGGAGGATGATGGAAGAAGGGAATCAGGTGCCTTTTGGAGACATCCATAAGTAGCAGTAGTCTTTTTGGATTATGAAAACTACAGCCTGGAAAATTATATCAACCAAACTGTTGGCATAAATTGACCTAAATTATATGAGTTTGGCATAATTTTATCTGTTTACATGAACTGAGCTGTACGATGAGCTATTTTTAACTGGTGATAATGAACTCCAACAGCTTACAGGACAGATGAGAACGATGTGTCCAACTGTGCAGAGATAAGACTGAAAATCAGAAGTCTAAAACTGTCCTCATAGACCTACTGCATGCTAAATATTTTTCATAAATGCTTTGAAACAGCTCATATGGAAAATACTGTACAAACATAAAATAATATTGCTAATATTATCATACTTTATGTAAATGCTCCTAGCAATGAAAGGAGATGAGGAACACAACCCTGCTACCCCATAAAATTTATATTAAGCAGAATTACCTACGAACAGAATCTTTTAAGAGAGTTTCATAAGGGATCAGCTATGCTTCATGCTATACCAAATGATTAGTAGCCACAGTGAAATAATCTTCCACCTGGCAGATAAATGTACAGGATATCACAAATGGGTATATTAAATAGCAGAAATAGAGAAGACAAAGAAAGACATAACGAGAAGGATTTTAAAATAAAACGTGGCTGTACCAGTAGGTTGTGGTTAGCCACTATTATCAGTTTCCAGAAACTGTTGAGTCTTTCCCATTCCAGTAAGTCTATATATAGATACAATTTTCATTTTATTGAACAGCATAATGCTCTTCTAGCCTCTTGTGTTTGGAAGACCACAATGCTTTCTATCGTAATCTCCAGTGGCCATTGGCTATCGCTTAGGGCCTCTTGCTAGAGCTTATAGATCTGTTTAGTTCTTCATTTGAAAGTTTATGAGATGCTGGGGTAGGAGAGAACAGACAAATATGAAATATGAAACACTGGTCTGTGATCATTACATGTATATTTTAGGATATCTGTTTTCTCTGGGATGAAGTTTTAAGAAATTGTAAAGATCCACATTTCTATATTTGAGCTGTTTCAGACTATTTTTCTATACTGCCTACCTAGCCTGTGTGACTTTCAGTCTGAATAATTGTTTTCTGCAGATATTCCAAATAAAGAGAAACTTTCATCTCATTCAAGCTCCAAACTAGTCAGGTGCTATCTATTTTACATCACTGTCTGAATTTCTTTGACAAGGATTAGAGCTGCACAGAAATAAGGGGAAAATGTGAAGTTACAAAGGTTAAGGTATCATTGCTATAATTCCTTAAGTTTTAAGTAAGTAGCATAAAAAAGGAAATAATTTGTATCATACAACTTTTCCAAACGGACAAATTACAGGAATACGATCACTGAGTAGTCTTATATTAGAACTGAGTGAAAAGGAATAAAAAATTAATAAATATGAAAAGAATTTCTAATTATTTTTTTTTGTTGACTATGTTTGCATCCCTTTCTAACAAGTTTTTGGAAGTGTTTAAGCAAACCAAGATTTGTGTTGGCTAACACTCCAGATTTATTTAATCACAAAAAGACATTTTTGGTGACTAAACAAAAATCATTTGAGTCAAAGCCAATTATGATTTATAAAGGATAGCTATAAGAAAGAAACAATACTAGTCACTATGCTTAGGTATAAAATCACAGCCATAATAAAGAATTGTAGATGACTACATCCACAGGGTGGGCATTTTTATTTTAAAAAATATAAAAAACTAAACAAACTTAAAACAAGTACTATGTGTTGTCAGAAAATTCACTAATTAGATGAAAACAATAGACTGATGAAACATTATTTTCATAATTTTTTCATTCTTCCATATCATCATATCTTCTCTTAGATTAGAAATGAAATTAATTTATGTGAAAAGTCATGTACTAGATTAACTTAAATGAGTGGCAAAGTTTTGTAGATTTAATTACAAATTCCTTTTTTTTTCCTTGCTATTTTTTTCCAGCTACATCCAAGTTCCACGTTAACCATTAAGTTTTGCTTTTCCAGAGTATCCTTTAAAAGTAAGAAGCTACTTGTCCTGTTTCTGAAATTCATCTGTGTTCAGACCCAAAGCCCATTCACGCTTAGGAGAAGACTTCAGTGTGCTGTTCCAAACACCCAGTTTGAGATATATTTCATTATCTGCTAGATATCTGCCTGGATACAAAAAGGAACAGGAGGAGAGAAGGTTCCTGGCTTTTCCTGGGTCCTCTTTGCGGGATTTAGATGCTTTTAAAATGCGCTTGCATTCTGAGGTCACTGCCTGTTTCTTGCTCCTGCCCCCGTAAATGCCAGCAGCAGCCAAGCCCGGAGCCTGGCGGGAGAACGAGGTGTGCTACCAGCCCTGCTCTGCAGTGCCTAGGAAAACCAGGCGGTGAGAAAGGAGATTTTGCATCCTTTTACAAGGCAGGGTTCATCCTCAGTGTGAATCAATGAATATTGGATACAGTCTAGTCTATGATTTGCTATGGCTTGCCCCTGAATGATGTTCTTGATATTCATTTTGAGTCCACATCATTTCTATAAATGATTTTAGAAGACTGTTTTGTTTTGCGCTGCTGAATTTGATCGTGATTTAGCTACAGAATTGCCATTGCTGGTTTTGGATAAAAACAATATACATTGTACTGCCTGGAGAAAGATGCTTTCCTCTCCTATTTGATACCTGACATTGTTCCTGCTGAAATTTATTTGCTGTGATTTCTTCAGCAACCCATTTCTATGCCATGGGTTTTTTGTTCTTTCTGTTTTGATTTACTGCTCTCTCAGTTCTTCAAATCACGCTTGCCAAGATATGACAGAGTACAATTTTAAAGCAGGGAAAGCTGTGGTGACCACACAAATCCTTTTAAATCCAATCTGCTGGGTAGCAGAGTAATACTTGTGATTGGTGGGAAATCTAGACATGCTTTTGATCTCTCTCTAGATATAAATTCCTCTACAAGATTTGCATTGGCTTTGCATTTTCATTTCATGATTTTTAAAGTGATCATATATTTGGGGTAAATTAAAAAGGAAATGATTTAGTGGGTATGCTCAGACATTTCCTCCTCATATTCTTGTTTATACTTTGAAAAGTGTCTGTAGAATATTTAGTTCTGATATTAGGAAGGTACCCGAGCCAGTGAGTTGAACTCTGTATGACTGATGACCGGGTAGTTTATCATCTGTAGTCAGTGTTTAGCACCCATTTTTAGTTTAGAAAGATATTATATATTCAATTCAACTTGTATGTAACTTGTATCAAAAGGTTAGATGCTAACCATGCAACACATAGGATGGAAGGGAGCTGGAAAGTGTATTGTATGTTTTACAGACTTTTGTGACAGTTCCTCGTAGACTGTGAGCTCTCAAAAGCGCAGGACTGCAAGCAGAGACGTGGGTCCTTGGACGCGTACTGCTTACTGCTGGCTGTATTCTTAACCACCTGATCTGTCCAGCAGGATTTTATTCCCCTCCAGAATGCAAAATATTCTTTAGCTGCCTTGGCATAGCTGGAAAAAGAACTAAAGTGATGATGAAAAGATGATGCCTGCAGCATGGACTAAAGCTATATATCGTCTCCTACTTGGGTATACACCAGAATCACATCCAGGATGGAAAGTGCAAATATACACAAAAGAAGACATTAGACAGAGCTTGTGAGTTGGGGGTGCTCGGGTGAGTGGCACAGGAGAAGAGCTTAACTGGAAGACAGAAACCTGAAGGTACATCTGGCATACCCTGGAGCATGGTGTGCCCACACAGGGCAAAGCCTGCAGGCAAAGGGGGCAGAGGGAGCCAAACCTGGTTGTCTTCTTTGTACTGCCTCTCGGATGGGACCTTGCAGTGAATGGTCCCCAAAACCACACAGGGTTTTGCTTCGAAGGAAGCTAGGAAAGCTGAGGAAGTTAATTCACTTAGGAAAAAACAACCAACTGTACTGCTTACTCACAGCTATTAAGTGTGGACAGCTGAGGACCTAGGAGCAAACTACGGAGTTAAGTTATATGCTGGTGTACGTGCTAGGTGTATCCTAGCATGTGTTAGACTTTGCTTTGGCTCCACAGTCTAACACACAAGTTCCTGCAGTGCACAACAGCCCTGCTTCCGCGGCAGATGGATAATGCTCGTGTCGTGAAGACTGCACATAAACTCTGAAATAAAAGCTGATATAACCGCTGAAGTGGCCACTAAGGATTAAAACTGCAGCCTGTGAAGGATCTCAACATGGAGCAGGGAAGTGCTAATAATAATTTTTCTGAAGCCTTGCTGTGACCTCACCTGCAACAATTTTTGTGCGGTTCAAGGCACCCCTCTATCAGAAAGATATTGACATATCAGGAGTACAGAAAAGAGCAACATGAACTGTCATGAAGCTGGATAGATGGATTAAAAGAAGTGTTGTTGAGAGAAAGAAATTATAGGAGGGTACCTATGTTTGAGGGAGTTTAGAAAAGGGAAGGGGTGGATCACCACTAGGAGCAGCCTGTTGGATTGCTTTGGAATTCAGAGTTTCATGGTGCATGTTAAGAAAGAAATCCTCAGTATTGTTTTTAGGGAGCCTGTAGCAGCTCTTTCACTCGGCTCCAGCTGATCCTTAGAATTGCACTAATAACAGTTGCAGTAGTGTTTTGCATTGGTACCGTAGTAAGCACCAAAACAGCCTCCACAACAGAGGAGACATTGCTCTAGGCCCTTTGCCACCCTAATTTCCATAGAGCAGACAAACGGAAGAATACCAGCACTAAGTGCTCGCTGGAGATAGTCAGCCACGTTATGGTCTCACAAGTACTAGGTCAGTGAAGTCCATGCCCAGAGCCAAAAGCTGATTTGACCCATAGTGTGAGCTACAAGTAAAGCAACAGTAGTTGAACATTTATACCCCTTAATGAGGTCATATTTAATATGCTGTGAGCGTTTCTGGTCACCTTATTATAGTAAGGTTATTGTAGAAAGGAAGTGACAGCAGGGGGCAATCAGTATTGTATAATGCAGAGACTTAAGCATTTCATTTTTTTTCCAAACATTTGTGAAGTAAGACTGTGTAAAAGGAGAATTGGGGAGGCATTGAGGTACACAAAGCCTGCCACCTATTTAAATTCCAGTCAGAGATAAGAGCACAGGTTTGTCACTAATATAATGTGTGGAAAAGTTTAAAGCAACGAATTAGCTATGATTTATTTAAAATGTAGTTAATGAATATGGCTGCAGTTAGTTTGAATTAGATTACTGATGACTGGCAGTAGGATATTAAAAGCTACTCACACCAGTGCTTTCCAAACAGCTTTTTTCCACCCATAGTGCAATAGCATTTTGTTATGGGTTCAATGTGCCACTTTCAATTTAAGCTGAGGGAATTCTGAGGACTACAAGGACTGAAATCCAGTTTGAATTGCAGTCTTTTGGAACTCACTCTCAGTTCCCCCCCCC
>VXBL01000173.1:1016461-1094015 GCA_013400195.1 Aramus guarauna | reverse complement strand
AAAAAAAAAATTAAAAAATTAAATGTTTCTGATTTTGCTGCAGTTGCCTCCAACTCTCACTCTCATTTGGGTACAGAAATCCAGAACTGCAGAGGATTTGTCACAGGCACCATTCCCTCCCTTTGGCTCAGGACAGAATAAATAGGCTGAAGCAGTAACCTGAAATCTCCAGCCATACACTGCCTGCCTGCATCTGTACTAAATCCTAGAGGACATTTTAAACTTTTTGCTAATTACAGGACAGTATATAGAAAGAGTATGATTTAAAAAAAAAAAATCTAAATAGGTTTGGGTTTAATATTAAATCACTCTCTCAGTTTGCTTTCAATGGTTAGCTTTACCGAGGACTACTCTGTTGTTCCTACGGATTGTTTCTCTTTGTTGCAGCAGATATTCTGATTCCCTTCAAGCCACTATTGATGTTGGTGCAGAGAGGTTTCACCTCCACTGCTTTAAATGCATTGTGTTCTTTAAAAGTGTGACATCAACAGCCGCCCGTTATTTGCTGCTTATCCTGCAGGTCGGTGTACAGAGAGAATGGAAAACCTCTTGCTACCCTGCAGAGAGTGCATCACACCACCACTTGTGCCCTTGCAAACACTGCGATATGAAATTATTCCCTTCTTAAATGCAAAAGATTTAACAAAGACTCAGATTAGGTGCTCAAATCATTATTGATTTTGGAAAATATTAAAGATTTTAGAGTCTTATGTTGAAAAATAAATTTAAGCATTTTTAACCTTTAGTTTACAATGCAAATAATATGATTTGTGCTACGGTACCTATCTATTCATGCAGCTGCTATCTGTAAGTACAAAACCCAAAGTTTTTGTTTCCAATGGATCAGATTGATCTTGTGACTGACACCAAACACACTTTATAAAAAAGTAATAGAATTCAAAGTAACAGAAAGCAGATAAACAGCTTTACAACTGCATTGTCAGTCATCCATAGCCAACTATTCACTTAGAAACTCAGAGTATAAAATATTTACCATTTAAAGAGAGGAAAAGAAAGAGAAGTGTGATAGAGAAACATGAAGATCAACACTATGATTCACATAAATATACCTTCTGATGCTGAGGTCATGAGACTCAGACATGGTCCAGAACAGTTGATTGTGGATTGAATTATTTGAGGATTTAACTATTGAGGTGATTTGTTTTATGTAAACTGAACATTTGGCCCAACTGAGAAAAAAAATAATCTAAAATATAAGAGCTATTATTTGTACTCCAAGCTGAAAATGATGTAAGAGCTATGGTATACATAACTTTTTTTCACATTGTCATCTTTATGTCTATATTTCCAGGGCTTTCAAAAATAAAAGTGAAGTCATGTCAATTTGGTGTGAAACACTGGGACTAAAATGAATTGTGTTCCCTGAGATGAGATACTTTTGAGAAATACGTTTCATAATAACTGTGTAGGATTATACATATATTTCACAAGATGATATCCCTACCACTTGGGCTAATATTATTTTAAAATAATGAAAAGTTTATTTCTCATAGTAAAACATTCAACAGATATATTTCTTAAAATTACTAGTTGTTCTAATTCTTATGTTTACTCATTTGAATGTAATAATACATAAAATCATACATCTCTTGGTTTACAGATATGTATATATTCCTCACTTAGACCCATCAGAAATATTTTGTTCTTAAACATGAGAGGTTGTCAGTATCTTGTCTCACAGATACTTCACATGAAACTGTATATTTTGTATATTGCTTCAATTACATAGTTTTCAGAAAAATGTATAAATAAAAAGGCAGTACATATAGCTAATTGCTCTTCTGAGGCTAATTAAATACTTGAAAGTAGAGTAGCATGGGCTAAGACCGGGCAGCTGTCCCCAGTGAGCTGTGTTAAATTTGGGGGGATTGTAACGAAAAGGAAAAATGTCAAGGGAAAAAAAAAGACAGAACTAAAAGTTGATCTTGCAGCAAAGAAAATTGTGAAACAATCATAGTTTTCAGTTATGCAAATTCCTGTCTAGTGGTTGCTTTTATGCTCTGATTTTTGTGTTAATAAACATGAGCTTTTTTTCAGCTAAGATAGATTTTCTCATTTGAAGAAGGTACTTGGATTAAATAGTTGAAAGCAGGGAAGATACTGGAGAATATTCAATTATCCTTTGATTCATAGATTAGTTATTCTTATTAGTCTGGAAAGGCTTCAGATTACTCATTCTATTTTGTTGTGCTATATATTGTCTACATTTGATTGCTAATACTTGACAAGTGTTTTCTGTAATTAAAAATCCCTGGTTGTTGTAAAGAACAATGAAATAGGCATAATTTCCCTTTGTCTTTTTTTTTTTTTTTTTTTTTTTTACCTAACTCAAAGCTGTTCACACTTTGTAATTTAGGAGAGGTAAAATGATCTATAAATGTGTCAATGACAAACAACCACTGAACTTTGGATTTCATATTCCATCCAAACCCATAATCAATCTTTCATTAGTTTCATCAGACACAATTTTCCTAACATAGCTTGATTCAGCGCTGAAGCAGGTAATACCATATACCACCTAATACCATAACTGGGCAAACTGATGTTGATAAGTCTACTTCTTCAACATGGTCCTTAGTCTAGAGAATGAAGTCCGTGTTGGCCTCTAATCCAGAAGAGTGTTGGGATCTGCCTCTGCAGTCATCACACTGGATTTACACATTCACAGTCCCCCATGCTAAATTCATCTTTAGCAGACACCCAAAATCTGATGGCTGGAGATAATCTCTGCATATAGATAAACAGCAGGTTTGACAGCAAGTGATTGTGTCAGCACCTGTGAAAGGGAAACTGACAGCCCTGGTGCAGAAGACCTGGAAGCTTGTCCCTGCCTGCCCTTGCACGCGGGGCTACGGAGCAGCGTCCCCAGCACGGTGGCATCCAGTGGACAGACAGAGGTGAGGTCAGGCTGTGACCGATGTCACGGGAGCCTCACAACTTATATTCTCCTCTTCTTCCTCACCTTCCACCTCAGTTAGAGGTCTCCTATAAAGTGAATTCTTTGGCCTCCATGTCTAACAGCTTCCTAACAACCATCTTTCATCAGGGCTATAGATTGAAGTTTTTCTTTCTGACATCATTTTGCTCATACAGGGTCAATGGTATTCAGCTTTAGTTCAATATTTTGGTTTAGTATTCAATACATGCAAGAATATTTCAAATTTGCAATAAATATCCTGAAACATGTAATTGTTATTTTTGATGTATTCTGAGGGGCAAAACTGTGTTCATAAGAGTATGAGGAGCAATCACAATATTTCTGGAAACTATTAATGAAAATCAAAATATATTAGAGACCAGAAGTGGACAGAATAGATAAGATCTAAACTCAATGTGTCCAGTATCAATCTCCAGCAATGCCCTGAGAATAAACATGAACACTTGAAACTCCATATCCCATATGATTTCTAACCATGCTGGTGAATTTTAACCTGGCAGTAGCCTGTGGGCATTTGCTACAGCATCCCTGACATATTGCATCCCCTCCAGGAGCAGCTCCCGTAGTGAAGGCAATGCAGGGTGCTCACCACACACAGCTCTTGGAGTTAGCCTCCTCAAGAGCAGACTGGTCTGGTCCATGGTATCAGGTACTTAGCCCTGAGTTCCTGTGTGACCCTAAGACAGTATTAGGATTTTTACTCATTTTTTCAGCTCCCGTAATGCAAAATGCTGTGTGGTTTTATTGTAGAGTAGTATTTTCACAGTGTGACATTCAAAATTCTTGTTGCATGCTATGGAAGTATCACATGAAAGCATATGAGGGTGACTGAGGATTAAACTCTTGATGGGGTGGTGCTGGAGTACTAGCTGGGGCAGGAGAAGAGAACCTTGATGCAGTCTTCACTAGATATTCACTAAAATTAATATTACCTTTTAGGAAGGGTCCCATAAGCAGACCATTCTTTAAATCACACCATTTTATTTTTGGAGACAATTCCACAGGTCATGGTAAGGAAGAACCTGTGAGATAATGACTATTAGCAACACACAGGACCGGGACTGTAGAACTAACAGTAGCTTGGCTTTGTGGTATCCAGACTAACTAGGACTAGCCAGAGGCAGTTTCAGATTTCTTATTGGTACACAGAAAACTCAGTTTTGCCACTCTAGTTATAACAGTTATTATTTTGTGTGCGGTACACCACCCAAGTATAAACATCTGGAAGGTGACTACCTACAGCTGAATAGTTTCCTCTTCATCGCCTGTGGGGAGAAGTAATCTCTTTGGATGTGATTAACTGTATTCTGTAAAAGATATCTTTAATAGGTCAGGATTCCTAGGGACGAGGGTTTGCAGCAAGCAGAGATGAGGGAGGAGCGAGGAAGAGCCAGCTCCTGGAAGGGGGCACCACCTCGGTTGGACCCAGCAATCCCTGCCTTGGCATCCATGGGAGGAGCAGCAGGCTGGGCAGGTAGGGCTGCTGCATCAGGTTTACAAACAGAAGTGTTTCTAGGTGGAAGAATGTGTGACTGCTTTAACTGGCATAAAGTTGTCTCTCACAGCATCAGCAATTTTTGAGAAAGGGACAAAGCAAGAAAGTGTAAAAGTATAATCTTTTTCATTTAGAAAAGCATCATAATTACAGAAGCATACAGAAAGCAATAACATATTTTCTGTTTGCTACTCATTGCCTAAACAGTTTAAACACCCAAAGGAAATGAGAGAACCTGGAAGATTTACAGTGTGCTGATATTGTTGCTGCAGACAAAAAGAGACATAGCTAATTGGCTTTAGACAGTTTTGAAGGGAATCCCTTTGTAGAAGCATAGGCACACCATATTTTATTTTGTTTCACAGTGGTGTGCATCCAGCATGAAAAAAAGAGAAGGCAAGTTTTCAAGCATAATTGCATATAATCTTAATTAAAAATGAGCATTATCTTTCCTTTCCATAACTTTCTTTCCACAAAGTTTCTTGGTAGAGGAAAGAAGTCATAGATGAAAGTTACTAATGACTGAGATGTACACTGCATGAGATGCTTTCTCCTTTTGGGACGGGTTTACTGACATCAGCTGAGCTTCCATTTTAAAAGCTAAACATTAGGAAACAACTGTTCCCCATTTATCATCATTCCACACTCCAATGGAGTACTCCACTCACAATATGGGAATATCCACTTAAGAGGAAGACCCAAACCTCCTAAACTGAGGGAGAATAATGTAAAGTAACTGGTTGGATTGATAAAATGTTAATATGGGAAAATTAGTAAAGCTTACTCATTCCCCATGTATAAATGTTTCACTGACTCCAGTGTACATATTCCTTTAATAACCTTATAGGGCCAAGCATATTTGATAATTTTTAAAAGGTTTAACTTTTTTTAATACTCCTGCAGAGCAACCCTTGGGAAACTGAAATGGCACATTACAAAAATCACACAGAAGTTACAAAGATGTCTGTGACAAAACCAAATTTTGAATCTAGATTTCCCCAAAACCCATTTAAATCTTACTTTGTTACTGAGACCCCTTTCTTCTTCCTCACTTGTGGTGGGTTGACCTTGGCTGGATGCCAGGTGGCCACCAAACTGCTCTATCACTCCCTTCTTCAGCAGGGCAGGGAAGGGGGGAGAAAATAAGATGGTAAAAAACTCATGGTTTAAGATAAAGGCAGTTTAATAAAGCAAAGGAAAACCAAAAAATTTATTCTCTACTTCCCATCAGCAGGCGATGTCCAGCCACTTTCCAGGAAGCAGGGCTGGGCTTCAGTACGCGTTGTGGTTGCTCCAGAAGACAAACATCATAAATAATGAATGCCACCNGCTCAGCAGTAGCCAAAACCCTGGTGTGTTACCAACACCTTGCTGGCTACCAGTGCACAGCACAGCACTGTGAGGGCTGCTGTGGGGAAAATTAACTCCATCTCAGCCAGACCCAATACACTAATCCTTAAGCTTTTAAGATTCTTACAAACTGTCAGATGGAAAACATTGATAAGGATGCATTGCCTTTAAGTTAACCACACACACTTCAAACATCTGGCTTGGCCAAGTAGCCAGCAGTCATTTAGTCCCCATGAGGCTCCCATAAGGCAGCTGGACAATTTCTCCACGCAGGCAGAAGGCTGTATTTGAGCAAAGACAAGCTCTCATCCTGAATGACACATTTCCTTTCAACTAGATTTAAGTGTGGGCAGAGCCCTTCAGAGCTGGAGCATGCCCACCTTTGTCTGGTCTGTGGTAGCTCCCTTCCTTTTCCACAGACTTACCTTGCTTTTGCGAAGTGCTTCACAAGCTTATCACAACTGTTATAATTCCCTTTGATTTCTTTTCCACCAAAGCAGTAGGATGAGTTTTCCAAGACCAGTTTAGGAAGACAAAAGCAGAGCCCCAAGGAATTCTGCAGAAAGTGACCCCTCAAAAAAATGCACAAACACTTTCATGGTCAGGAGACAGCCATGCATTTATGTATGAGTACATTTCCACCATCTTGCAGTACAATGTCAACTACTGTTATTGTAAAGGTCAGTAAGTTATCGCAGAAAAGGCCATAAGGTTACCCTGCCACTCAACCTCATCACCTTACTAGAAGAAGTGATCATGGAAAATAATGGCAGCATCCTGTTTTCTCAGCAAGTTGGGTAGGACTGAAGGCTATTGCATTTTCTTCTTGTTTCTAGGTAAGCATCTATCCTGCATCTGCTCTTCCTCTCACGTCCCACTTCGTGGTGTATTTTTGTTAGCCTACCTCAGACAATTCTTTGCCAAGTACAGCATCTGCAGCTCTGTGGACCCACAATCTCGTCTCTGTTTTGTTGTTCTAAATAGGATAATTTCTGAAACACACCCATGGATCACCATCCCCAACTCACTTATTTGATGTTCTCTCAGAAATCTTTCCTGTAGAGACAATAGAGGGGAAAGGATAGATTTCTTCCAGATTTATGGAGACATTGCTTACAAAAACTAAGAAGGATCATTTAAAAACATAATTGTCTGCAAAAACTAGTAAATATTTTACAAAAATTAAGTCACTTGAAATGCATAGTCCTTCAAAAGGTTGCAGTAACACCAAGGACTCAATGTGATCACCAAAGCGTGAAAATGAGGGAAGTGCAACACTGGAAACATTTTCAAGAAAGAAGTTGCTCCCATTGCCGACATTTCCTCTGGGTGCCTGAGCCAGGTGAATGCCACCTCAGCTGGAGGCTCTGGAAGACGCCTTTGTTGTAACACTCTGCTAATGATGGATTTCACAGCTGGACAGTTTCTTTAGCAGATCTGCTGACATCTCAATTAGCAAATCCTAACCATGAATAACAACATCTACCCATGGGATTTAAGCTTCTTAAACCAAGCTTCTGTCTTTTCTACTGCTTTCTGCATTTTACAGCTTCCAAGTCTCTGGACGATCACTTCATCCTGCGTTACACACAAATATCAAAAGTTAGTTTTAGCTGAATCTAAAAAAGGAGCTGTGAATAGGGAAAGGACGTATTATTGTCTCAGCTGGATCGATTTTACAGTCCCCTCAGTCACTTATAACAGCTCATGTTCAGTACTGAAGAGCCCAACATGAGGTAAGTGCTGGATCTTTTAATGGGGTGAGGATGTTCAATCCAGCACTCCCCTAATACTGGAGGCAGTTTGATCATTAGCAATAAATTTGCCACTTTACACACAGCGACACCTCTTGATGACTTTCATTTTGTTGGATTAGGCTCTCATTACATTGTAAACATTAGTCTCCCCCAGAAGATGGGGGGAGGTGAGGTATTGAGAACTAAAGATGTGCCTTTACTGACACAAACAACTACCTAAAGATGTGCTATTGCTGTTTACGTGGCAGTCATACATTAAAAGTATATTCTTTCATCAGAGGAATATCTTCAAGGTGAGCACACAGCTCTTCTGTCACTCAGCACTTGTTCATTGAGCAATCAGCCTTGTCTTTAATCAGTCTTCAAGAGAAGACTGCAAAGTGTTTTAGGTTAGAAATACACAGTGCAGTAGCTCATTTGAAATGGCAAAGTAGCCGATGAGCTAGTAGTGACGGTCATGAAATATGCATGTGAACAACGAGAGCTGAGTGGAAATGTAAGCTGTTAGGGTCCCAATTTCATTTAGGCTATTGTAAATCCATAAAGATTTCTCCAGAATTATCTGGATTTGTAATGTGGGATAGCAGTATAAAGCATCTTTAATTCCTGTGAATGCAAATGACAGCAGAGTGGAGTCTATTATTTCAGCATGAATATTTAGGCATTGGATTTTTCCCCATCATGACTAAGCTTTATTGTTAACTAAGTAGAAAAACTAAAAGGAAGTTATTAAGTATATTTTCTTGCTGTATATAAAATACTTTTTATTTTAGGCTTGACTATCTGATTAGTCCACTGCAGTGTTCAGGGTACCACATCTAATCATACTTACACTCTCCCAGCACAATGAAAGGAGAAACTTTAAAAATGAAAGGCATGTTCAGTACAGACTCTAAAGGACGGGTTAAATTAAAATTTAAAGCAGTATCAAGAAGGACAGTAATGCTCAGAATTGCAGGATGATTGTGGAGTAGAAAGTCTTAAAATAGTTCTGACACTAATTTCACAAGTAATTTCTGTTGGATGTTGACTCAGACCTGGACTGATATTTTGGATGTGTTGCTCTGTCTCTCTTAGTTGGCTCCCTCCCTTGCGTGACACCACCACTGCAAAGAAATTCTCTCCTCACCAGATCCCTCAATCCCTGCGTACAGACCTGCTGGCTCTGTTTACTGCCAAAGGACTGCGAGTAAGTGACAGGATGACTCTGGGCTCTCACCAAGTTTCAGATCAGCCTCCTCTTGTCATGGAATCACAGTGAAATTTTGATCTGGCTTTGCTATTTTAAAATTCCCTAGAGATCTCCAGCATCACTGATGCTGAATCACTATTTACAGCCAGCATTAGAGAACATTTACTTTGAATGTGCTGTTGATGCTTTAGGAATATTCCTCTGTGTGGATAATTTCTGGTTGTAAGGACATGCTTACTTAGCCTTGCTTAGAACTGCTAACAGTGAGTATAATTCAGGTGTAATGAGCTGTGAACAACTTTGGGTATTTTTTAATCCTGTGGGAAGACTGCTTGGATATTGAATAGCCTGACCGTAGGAACAGTAAAAAAAAAATCCAGAGTCCCAAAATGCCCATCATGGGAGATGTGGAACTGATTGAAGGAAAACACTCTCTTGAAATTGGCCTCCTTTGTGGAGCTGCCCTTTCCTTTCTGGCTGATAGAGGCAGCGATCACAGCGATCGCAGTGAATGACCAGCATGACTGGGGAGGTGGGGAAGTTATAATAAGGATTCAGGTCACCTCAGATAGATCCAGCAGCAGTGACATTAAATAATTCATGAGTTTGTACAGCCGTGTATTTTTCTTTCATCTTGGTGCTAATGTAGTTAACATTAATTATAATGTTTTGTTGCAATAACACTACAATGACAATTAACTCTCCTTTTATGTGTGTGTGAAATCAGTTGTAATTTAGTATGTTGTTGAAGATCTCGTGTCAAGTCTACATGTCTACGTACAGTCTGACCTCACTTTCATTTCTTGGAGGAGGATTACCTGCTATTTCTTTTAATTCAGCACCCAACTGGCTAATATGAAATTATCCAAAGGGGTGAAAAAAAGTCGTCATCATCGCAATTCTTCACCATTATGTGTTTGGACTCTCTCACAAAATGATACCTGTGTGAACTGCGTGAGTAAATTACCATCTGTCCAGTCTAGAAAGAGCTGGCCAGTGGGAAGGAGGTAGCTCACCAGCATTTGGTGCAGCACTGAAGTACACCTTTCAGAAGATCTTATTACTTCCGTAAGTCTGTAGTAGTTTTGGTTCAGATTATGAAATCTTTGTCTGCAAAGTAATTTTCTTCTTTTGAAGGTGACACATCCTTAATTAACATACTTATTTTAGTTCAATTAATATTTATAACATTTTGACCAAGAATTTTTCCTTGTATTCAATTTAATGCTACTTGTTCTAACTCAAATCAGTCTTTGCTTTAGTGACACAACGTTTGCTGTCTCAACTAAATGCTTTGGTTCTGTTTAGTACCTTAGCAAAATAAGCACTTTCTATTCATTATCTAAAAGATTGGAACATTTTGGTATTTTGCTGCTATTTGATTATATATGATATTGTACAGACAAACATTTGGTGAACTTAACAGAAGCCAATATTTAATAAATGACTGCCCTATAGGAACTTCATCTAAACTGTGAAATTAATAATAAATGTTTTCAAATAGATGCTTTCCAGCATACGGCCTCTTGAATCATTTATATGTTGGGCCCCTTCAGTAAGCCTTTTCATATTTAATGCATTAAGTTGGAGTATTTATTGCACTTCTGAAAAGAACAAAGAATGAGGTTCAAGAGGAAAATAACTCAGGGTTTAGATGAAAGGAAAAACAAATATTTTAGGTCAAATATACAACTAATTAGGGATACACTATGCCTTTAGGTAGAACCTTAAGTAAAACCCTCATCCCATCCTCAGTCAAAGGCTTAAGTTCTGCACTCACATCTGAAAGGTCCCTTCTCCAGTACTTCCTCATTGTGCAGACCAAACATTTTAAGAAGGCCTTACAAGTTGTGGTGGGGTCTTTTCCCTGGCACAGGCATCAAAAAATTAACCCTGCCTACCTGCTGCATGTCTCCTCCCCTCCCCGGCACTCCAGGAGGACAGGGTGGCCATGAGAAGAGATGGAGGCTGTACTCCATGTAACAGACCTGGATTAGATACACCAATAAGAGTATCTAACCCAGAGAACGTGTGAATGTTTTCAAGAGCTGAAAAGCACTGGCATTTGTTGTTTAACTGTCTTGGGGTAGCAAGACAGCTAGAAACTTGCACTAATAATTATGAGTTATTTTATTTTCAAAATCTAGAAAATGTATAAGTAGGCACTAAAACAAGATCAAGACACCAAAACAAAAATTGTTTGTTTTTTTCATTTAAATTAAAATTATGGATTTTTATTTTTTTTTTCATTCTACTGGCAAATGCATACTGTAAAAGCCAGGAAGTATTTACAATGCAGGTCTTCTGGATGACTTTGCACTATTAAATTTCCTTTTTTTATTGTAAAGATTAATTTTGCTAATATATACAAGATATTCTGCATCTGTAACACAGAGATTAGCATTTATTATTAGCAGCACTCTGCCTATTTATTTTGTGGCATTACCCATTTGTCTGAAAAGTATGTTTATGCTGTGGTTATCACTAACAAGATTATGATCTGTTCAAATGGCCCGATCTAGGCTGCACAAAGCAAATGAATAGCATGAAGTGCATCTTAGTCTGATACCTTGCAGATTCAATAGGTCCCACTGTGATACCAGGCCCTGATACCATGTCAGCTTATATTAATATGAGGCAGCAGGATTTAGCTGTGGATGAACAAGCTCCCTGCCTCCCTGTCAATGAACCATGCAGAAATTGTGGAAAAGCAGCAGCTCAGCTTTCCATCCTGAGTCCTGAACTTGAAATATTTCTTTAATACAGTGCAGAAGACCCCAGGACCGATGAGCGTCACATCTCTAACGCAGAAGAGATGCTTCCCAACAAGCCAGGAAAGGGTTTGTGGATGCTAATGGTGACTGAGATTTTAGATATACCCAGTATTTGATAGCATTAGCCTTGCAAAGCTCACAAGTCAGTGTACTAGCACATTCCTATAAGGCTAATCTTCCTGTGCATGGAACAGGATTTAGACATTGAATATTCTGCCAAGCATCGAGACAGCTGGAAGTCGAGGGTCCCAAAGTGCAGCACTCTGGGGTCCTCTCGGCTGATCCAGACCTTTCTGTTTTCCTGTGTATACACACAATGTGGCATATGACGTACTAAACCTCCACCAGACACCATAGCTGAAATTTGTAAAAGACTTAAAATGAATAATTTATTTCTCAGCAGCCTTACTAAAATGCAGTGATCATTCAGTAAAATAGAATAGACTAGACTATTTCAGTCGGAAGGGATCCACAATAATCATCTAGTCCAACTGCCTGACCAATTCAGGGCTGGCCAAAAATTAAAGCATGTTGTTAAGGGCATTGTCCAAATGCCTCAAACATGGACAGGCTCTGGGAATCTACCACCTCTCTAGGAAGCCTGTTCCAGTGTTGGACCACCCTTTTGGTAAAGACAAGTCCCAATGTCCCCTGTAAACCTCCTCTGGTGCAGCTTTGAGCCATTCCCATGTGTCCTGTCACCGGATCCTGGGGAGAAGAGATCAACACCTCCCTCTCCTCTTGCTCTCCTCAGGTCGCTCCTCAGCCTCCTTCTCTCCAAAACAGAGAAATCCAAAGTCTGATTTAGAGCTATAGAATTCCTTATGTTTATTTCATAATTTAGTTATGATTAGCTAATAAATTCCTGTATCCAAGTGTTAATAATATTTGTTTGCAACAGATGCTTTTCATTGGCTATGTGGCTCTCTTGCAATAGTGTTTTAATTAAACACTCTGGACATATGCTATAAAAATAGATTGCAGACATCACTCAAATTCACACAGATTAATATGAACTTTTACTTCAAATTTCAAGACAGTTTCCAAACCCTTAAGTTCTTTACCACCTCTGACCAGCTGCAGTACAGATACTGTAGGTTTCCCTACCATTGTCAAAGTAAGCAACTATGCTTACTTATGAGGACAATCTATTTTTTGATTCCTAATTGGAGTATATTCATGGACAAGAGAATGAATACTGTTTTCACTTCTGTTCTAAAGAAAACAAATTATTTAAAGTAATGGTCTGAGAAGAAAATGAATACAAGTTTCACTCTCTGTAATGGAGTCTGATGTAATATTTATGCCTCCTCAACAGTTCTTTTAATAGGAAAAATATTTAGAGGAAAAAAAGGATTTTTTTTTTCCCCCTCAATCTTCCCCTTGCCTTCCCAAGTTTAAAATCCTCTCAAACAAGTGAAATTGCAGAAATCAACTTTTCCCTCCTGGTCTTCAGACATTAGACCCCATGAAGAGTTGTTAGTTTGGGTTGTCTCTTATTGAGAACATTGGTAGGCCAGAGCAACAACAAAGGAAAACTGGAAACAACTTTTAGTCCTACTGCTTGACCAGTGTTGGTCTAAATTGGTGCAAATGGCTCTGCAGTTTACCAGCAATGTTTTGAGGCAAATAGTTGCATAAGTGGTTGCTTAATTAGATACTCCACTTATCCTGGAAGGTGGCACCTGGTTTCTGGAGACTTTGTTAACCCAAGTTCCAAAGTTTCCACAGTTTTAGAGGAAGTATCCTCCCCTCATCCTTTCTCCCTCTCCCTGACTCCCAACTCTATAAGCTCTCAAACTTTAACACACAAATACATTTTTTCCTGCCAGAAAATCCAACTAGTCTTTTCTTATTTCAGTTGTTAGAGACTGGAGAAGTAAGAGTCACACTGTTGTCGTCTGTAAGGAGCATTCTATGGATTTAAACACAATAATTTGTGAACAAGGACTAATTTCAAAATCCCTATGTTCTCTCCCAGGCTTTAGGAAGAACATAGTGTAACAGCTGGAGATGACATTAGCAAAGTGCAGCAAAGCCTATTACATAGAAAGTGAGAAGTCAATACCATCTTCATAGTCATATTCTGATAAGAAAGAAACTATCTTGTGTGAAAACTCTTCTATTTGATTTTCTTCAGGGCTGTGAGAAATGAACCATCAGGGATTTAGCCATGCTGGATTAAGATGCTCCTAAGCGTCGGCCCAACCTGACTGGCCCTATGCCAGAGAATGCAGCTCCTTGGGAAAGAGGGAAATGGAAGTTTTCTAGGAAGGGAAAATTTTCTGCACCTCAGGTGCAGTCTGATAACCTGGTTGAAACCCACCCCATTGGCAGTACAAGGCAGCATGAGACTGCACGAAACAAATACTCTATTTTGATACTCCTCCAACTGCAGTAATAATTTCCAGGCAAAAGCAAAGTTTCCCACATGTCACCTCTTGTCCATCAGAGAGTGGAGAGGAAAACGAAATGTGTTTCCAACAGATTTTCTAAGTCACCGTCACCCCAGGTGTGAGTGACTGCAGGTTTATTCTGGATTAATAGTGCAAACTGTGTTTAGATGAGGGCTGGCATTTTAACCACCACATCCTGCTTAACCAAACCGATCGTGGGGTTTTTCCACTTTGTGTAGCGGAGCTTGGCAGCAGCTTGTTCAGAAAAGCACGTTTTTCCTTGTGTTGCCATCAAGCAGCTACTTTACACAGCGTCCTGGATAAGAGATGCAAATCCAGCAGCCCAGTAGAGAAAGTGTCCAACAAGAATGTATATATCTTTTGGGAATTTACTTAAAAATAGAAATAATGAAGGCAGAGGTTGGGAAAAAAAATAAAAAGGAAAGCAGTGTTGCCATCTAAGGGCTTGAGAGAGGGGAAGAAGGATACTAAGTCAGTAATGAAGGTGACATTTGCTATTGTATACCAATAAAGTACAAAAATTATACAGAAAAGATGAGGAGGAATAATTCAAAGAAAACAATCAGTAAGGAATTTACACTGAAACAAACAAACAAAAAAGAACTAGACAAAGCTGGCAAGGCAAGTTGTTGAATTGCCATCCTGGGATTAATCTATGTGAGATGGCTAAGAATAACTAACGCAGGCCAGGCAGATGCAAAGATGCAAGTCCCTGCCAAGTCAGTCTGCAATGTCGTTCCCATATATTCTCTCATTTTGGTTTCCTGGACTGCAAGATGGATTTTATCTCATAGACTACAATCAGATTATTTTTATCACAAAGACAACCCTATTTCATTCACATAAGCAGCACCTATTTTAGCTGTCATCTAGGATTTATTATTATTATTATTAATTACAAGAAACTGTATTTTGTTTGCACTTTGTTGGTAAGCCTCCCTCGACCCTGGGTTGGATCATGTGTGTTGAGACCACCAGCACTACAGTACACATGTTGTTACATCTGAAAGTTAAGATGTCTACTAGGCATGACATGCTAATCTCACCTTAGTACTCCATTTGGAGTTCTGTGCCCAGCTCCAGGCTTCCCAGTATGAGGCAGACATAAAGCTACTGGAAATAGCCAGGCAAAGGGCTAGAAAAATGAATAAAGGACAGAAGCATCCCTCATATCCAGAGAGGCTGAAGAAACTGGGACTGTTCAACACAGAGATTGAGGGGAAGGTTCAGGAGCATCTTATCCATGTGCATCAATACCTCATGGCAGAAGCAAGGAAGATGGAGCCAGGCTCTTCTCAGTGGTGTTCAGTGTCAGGATACTGAGACTATGCGCACAAACTGAAATACAGGATATTCCATATAAACATAAGAATTTAATTTTTTTACT
This sequence comes from Aramus guarauna, assembly GCA_013400195.1. NCBI lineage: Eukaryota > Metazoa > Chordata > Aves > Gruiformes > Aramidae > Aramus > Aramus guarauna. Next base: position 1,078,684 of record VXBL01000173.1, on the reverse strand, counting down.
GTGAGGATTGCCCAGAAAGTCTGTGAAGTCTCTGTCCTTGGAGATATTCGAAACCCAGTTGGATATGATCCTGAGCCATCTGCTAGGTGACCATGCTCAGAGCAGGACGGTTGTACTAGATGATCACCAGAGGTGCCTTTCAACCTCAACTATCCTGTGATTGCTATACTCTGTAAATGCAAGAAAAAAAAAAAAGCCTGTCTTAAACTGATGACATATAATTAAATGGCATGTCATTTCACTATACATAACTCCGGGATATGTTGTTCACTGGCACAGTTTGTCACAGAACTATTATAACACTGGTTAGTTACATATTATAGGACCATTATGCTAATAACCCACATCATAGAAATCTGTAGATTCTTCTGTTTTACTACTTCCTAATGTAAAACAAAAGTTAAGATACTTCAAGAAAAGCAATAATTGTTGCTGGATTTTCCAACACTGATAACATTTTTTTAATATATATATGAATTCAAGGCATAGTGACATTCAGGCTCTTGACAAATATTTACTGAAAACTGAGTTAAAAAAGATCTTCTCTTGGTGCCTAAACCTGAGAATTGCTGAGCTCGCTTCCCTTCACTTGAGGGTAAAATCCTGCCTCAGATGAATGGGAGTTTTGCTATTCCATTCAGTAAGACCAGAACCTTGCAAGTAATCAGTTCTGAGATACACTTTTAAATTAATGAGCAAAAGGTCTGAATCAGTCAATATAAAATACTGTGGGATGCTTTCATAGATTTCTCATCTTACAAAGACCTAAGAAAAATTAAACCTAATTTAGCTAAAAGTTACACTATTAAGCCCCTAAAATTGCTCTAAGATTTCCTATAATTAAGATTCCAGCAGAACCTCAACTGAAAGTGTATGCAATGGGCATGGAGATCCTAACCATCCTTTCCCCCTGCTCCCAGTTAGTACCAGTTGGTGACACTAATTGCACATGAAATTTCTGAGACTGGAACAAAGTGAAACCGCACCTCCCAGCACCCCTCCGTCCCCATCCAGAGGGCCAGAGCAAGTCTGGGGGGTTTCCTGGCAGATGGCTAGTCGCAAGGAAAGCACGGGAGCAGGCACGGTGGGAGCGTTGGCTCAGGAAGCCATCAGTAGCCTGAAAACTCTTCAGCACGTTCTGCCGTCCCATGGGCATCGCCAGAAATCAGTTGTCTGGCGTATGGTGTGATAGGGTTTCCACTCAGCTGAGTCTCATCGATTTGTACAGAATTTGGATGACTTGTAAGAGCATTGCAGGCAGGCACCTGGCAGCTTAGGGCAGGGATGGCGAGAGGCAGGGCAAAAACATCATGGTGAGGTGGACCAGAGAAAGACTTAAGCAAATGAGATTAAAATCCTTTCAAGTCTGGATGAGTGGAATGTCTAATTTATACTTATCCACATTTTGGTTTAAAATAAATCTATTTTCAGATCACCTTTTACAGCTTTATTTCAGATCCCTTATCCAAAGAGAAGCAGAGGACAGAGGAATGTTGACACAAGTGGAGGCACAAATGAATGCAGTGTCTTTCTTCAGTGTGTACTGTAATAACACTTTAAATTCAGTTTCTTACAAGATGTACTCTTTGATTGTATCTATTCTCTCATGGACTTCCAAAATATGTAGGCTTTCTGGGCACACGCTGAGGTATAATGGTTACATATATACTTTTTCTAATGAGCCAACAATGTCAGAAAATGGACATCACAGATGGCACAAATATTTACCATGTTAAAAGTATTAAGACCAGTGAATTGTATCTTATTTTGTTGTAGCTAATGACCGTTTCTGACATCATCTCATAGTATTCTCTTATGCCAGTAGGGGAAACTTTCCACTTGTTTTACTGAAGACAAATCCAGGTGGAAATCTGGATGTAGAGTAGTGATGATCACTATCAAAGGGATAGAGCATATATATGTACGTACACACACACACAAAGTAAAGTTACTATCCATCCAAGGTTTAGTACTACTCATTATTAACCATGTGAAATGGAAAAGAAAATATGTTAATAAATCTGAAAATGTGGCAAAGCAAGGAAAGACTGTAAGGGATTGAAAGAAAAATCTCACAAGAAAGGAACCTTATTCAGCACCGTTTTAGCTGGCTGGCACTGCTTAGAAACACTAAGAAACCCCCTTAGAAGGGGGTGGGAATGCCCCAGAATTTAGAAAGCCTCACTTATGAGGAAAAAACTGAATAACCTGCAGATGTTTATATTCAGAAACCCAAACAACAAAAACCAGTAATAATATTCATAGGCATAAAAGTCTTGTGTGAAGAGATAACCTTGCAGTACAGAAGTAGTAATGGGGATAAACTGCAGAAAGGAAGATTCAGTTTAGATAATAGGAAAAAAATAAGTTAAAGTACTTTGCATCTCTGTTTCTAGGATAATAAAGATTTAAGGATTTTCATCTTCTGGCCTTTAGATTTACAATCAAATTCTGAATTTTTACACGTTGTTGGTGCTTCTATCTCCCAAGATCCGAAGAAGCCCACAGCTGCAGACACCATAACTAGGGTAACAGAGGAGCACCTACAGTCCCCTGGTGGGTCATAAAAAATAGGCAAACCAGCAGACACATGCTCAAATTCTTTTGCATCTGAACTAAACGTGTGTCTAAATGGAAACAACACATCATATCCAAATATTATAGCTAAATCTGTAGGGTAATAATGTTCCTCATTTATGGCCATTACTAATTGATATACATATGAACTTATTGTGTGCACGTCTGCAGAGGGGAGGGTGGAAATCAGCAGCAGATATTTAAAGGTAAAATTGAACTATCTGTGACTGGTTTTAATACAAAAATAACTTATCAATGTTGCTGAATTTCAGTTAAAATCGCAATATGAAATATATCCATACTAACATAATTTTTCATATGGAAGTCTCTTAGACATTGGGCTTCCATACTCCTTGTTTGCTAATTTGTTTGGAGGATGGGGTGAAGATTTTCAAATCTAATTATTCAATTGCAGACCTGCAGTTAGCCTGTTAAAGACAGCACATAATTAAGACAGTAGACTATTGGTAAACAATGGATTGATTTCAGTTGTAAACAAGGGAAAGGTTATTTTTAGTAAAACTTCTCAGTTGCTTGCAATGTTTTTATTGAACGTGTGCAGTTTAAAAACTGTAATTTTAAAAACTACTCATGGTTTTTTGTAAGTTACGATAAACATAAACAGTATTCCAGTATTAGCCATGTGCCAGTTCTATGCAGTGGGGTCGCTGAAGTAAATTCTTGTACAGTTTGGAAACAGCAGACTAGTCGGTCCAAAATATGAAGATAATTTTTCTGCAAAGCAACCTAGATAATTGGATGTAGAAGAGGAAAATCTGGAAAGCTGTGGAGGAGGTTACAACCTTCTCAGCAAAAAGAATAGATTTTAGCCACAGTCCTCAGTCACCATTAGTAAGAGGTGAAGAGGAAACGCTGCCCGAGGACTGAAGACAGCTTAGCTCAAGAGGATGCTCTCTGGTCCAGCACAGCACTGCCGAGAGACAGCGTGTCGGAGAGGGGTCTCATCCTGCCGCTCGCAGCAGACCCCTAACTGCGTCTCAGCAGGCTGGAGCCGGAGAGGTGCAACCTCCGTAACAAGTGCACAGAGCAACACCACAAACAGAGGTTAAAGTTGTGGTTATCATAAAGACATGCCCGCAAAAACATGAGTGATAACGTCTGTGCTCCTTAAAGGGGTTGTCATCAGAAGCTTCTCCTTTCATCACAGCGAATACCTGCCGCCGCTCCCGGCGCTGTGGAGGGAGAAGCAGGATTCGTGAGGAGCGATGGGGGTTTTGTTCTGGCTGCCGCAGCGCTCACGCTGAACCAAACAAGATGTGCATTACCTAATGCTGCTGGGCAGCACTGCCGGAAAAATGGTTTTTTTCCCTGTTACCATGGCGATGGTCAGATCAGACCGCTAATGAGATGTCTGATGGGGCAGGCGATATAATACCATCAGAGGCAAGCTGGATGTGGCACAATAATGCTGTATATTAGAGCTTACCAGAGCTCTTCTAGCTGACTTGTGAAAAAGATGGCAAAAGGATCCTCTAAACTGTGGTCTTTTGCTTGGAGAACGAACTGTATTCAAAATTGGATATTTCTCACCCTTTGTGAGCTAATACTGGGTACTAATGTCATCTGTCGTATTATTACAGCCTCCTATCTACTATTTCAAATTTTATATTACTCTATTAATTATTAACTCCCAGTACAAATCACTATGATAGGAACATGCTGCACTTAGGTCTGAAAAGAAAACATTAAATCTTTCTTAAGTTGTAAGTTCTTTTACAGATCACATCATTTCAATGCTTTAGCTTCTAGATGGAACACTTCTAGTTTCCAGCACTTTTAATATGATTTCCTGGAAAATCAGAGGAGATAAGCACATGTGTCTGCACAAGCAAATCAGCTCATCTGTAGTGGAATAAACAGAGAGAAATACTTATATGCTTGTTTCATTAGTATAGGCTATTGGAAAATAAGTGGTATAATACATATGAAAATCTTTTGCATCTTATTATTTTGCTATAGGTCTAGATTTTTTTTTTTCTTTTGAAGCAAAAGAGAAACGAATGAATCTTCTACTTTGAATTTTATAGATAATCTGATGTTCAGCAGCCTTCGGAACACAAAATCCTATGTGGGTGGACACAGAAGTATGAAGTTGGGATGTCAGGCAACATATGGGGGCAGAGGTTTTGAAAGCAATAGACAAAGCTAAAGCAGAGAGAAGAATGAAAGCTGGAAAAAAAAAAATCACTATAATTCCTACTGTTGCAGGTGACAGGCACTTAAGGACTTCAGTTTGAGAACTCTCCCTGCTGCAAGTAGCCTTATGGACGTGATTATAGAATCAGGTGCTCTATAGACTAAGGAACACTTTGGCAATTGCAGCCATATTTCTCAAAAAAAGCATCAACCACAGTCTGGTAATTCAATAGTGAATCCAAGCAATTTCACACAGGCTGTTTATCATCCATATTTTAAATTTAGCGATGGCCTATTTTGAATTATTCAGTTTGGGTAATTATTTTGCAAAATGCTAAGGCATAATGCTTTGGTTCATTATTTATACTAAATTTATTATTGGACATAACCTAAATATTATCTGAGCCCAGTTCCACTAGATACATGTAAAGCATCTGTGATAACAGTTTTTCAACCAGCTACTCAAGCAATTGTTCTCTTGGAAAAAAACAAGACAGAGAAGGCATTACTGAAATCTAATTCTGCAGTAATGATAGGTTACCTCAACCACCTGCCTGTTATTAAGTCCATATCGTAAATCAATTATATAGCTCATTACACAATCACTGTTTGGGCCATCTAGTTAAATGCGTCTAGATAAACACACAGATGAAAAACAGTATATCTAAACTAGATATGTGCTATAGAATTAAAGAAATGGTAAAGTCAGAAAATGGTCTCCTAAGAAATGAAATATAGAACTCTTTATTGCTCTTTCCTTTCCTTTTTTTCCTTCACTTAGAAAAAAGTCATGTATAACTCTTAAAGAAAGGCTATAAAGAAGGCACTACAGAAAGCAGCTTCTACAGTGAATGATTTTTTCGACTTGGGTATCTGGAATACAAGGACTAGCTCACTGTCTCTGTTGAAAGGGTGCACTCCTGAGGAGAGAGTCTACATGTTTTAGGCAAAAAAAAAAAAAGTAATTGGAGAAGTAGTTCTCTGTGGGCCTTTTTTTGGGTCCTACAAAACCTATTTAAACAGAAACAGCCCAATTACACTGAATTATGTTATGCTATGGACTTATTTACTGTGGAAACTCTTCACTACGTATAAGATCAAACTTGCTTTCATAATTATCCCAATTCCCCTAGATGAATTTAAATAGGAATTTAAAATATTGGAGGCAGGCAAATCGCAGTTAATTTTCCAAAGAAATACTCTAGGGATCATACTTCATTATCATTACTAGCTGTTATGTTCATTATAATAGCATCTAGAAGCTTTACTTATGGACCTGGACCTCACCCATTACTATATGTTAATTCTGCACCCCACTAATAATTAGAGACAGGTGAGATGTAGGAATACTTGTGTTGATTTCAACAAGCGCTGAATTCTGCATTCCTAACATCAGTGCTGTAGCTGCTTCAGTTCTACTTAATAATGCTACAGTTAAAAATAAATAATAGAAAATGTTAGCCTTTCTCCATTCTCAGTCTGGGGAATATACACTGACTGTTTTACGTTGTACAAAATGTGTTTGCAAAGCTAAGAACCACCTCGCTGCATTTCACAGGGAATTTTTGTCAAGTTCTATAAATCAAACAATACAAGCAACAATTTGGTGCTCTGCATTCAGCAATTGTTTATGTTACCTCTTAGCTTCTCTCTGCCATAGTGAATTTTCAGTCCAGCTTTTTTCTTTACCTCATTCAGATCACAAAATTTCTTCCCAATCTTTTTCTCCCAAAGCATTTGTTAAATATGCACGTCAGAATTGTATGGGGAAATCCTACTAATGCTCTGACTGTGGCAGTCTCCAAAAAACCCAAACAAACAACCCTCCCTCCTCCTACTCCTTAGTCCGTTGCATATTCATCCAGGAGCTACATTCAACCCTTCTGGCACATCCTCTGTCAGGAACTGGGCTGGTTTACCCCTTGGACTCTTAGATAATTTTCAAGTTGTTCCTTAAAAATGTACCATCCCCACTTCTACAGGTACCTGCTACTCTTAAGTGGAGATTTTCACATTTCTCTGCGTTTAAAACCTCCATTTTTATTTGAATAGAGTCTGGCTTACCATTTAATACAGATCCTTCTATGTGATGGGTCTCACACTGCTCTTCCACAAGTCCTTGCACCATTTACAGCCACATTTTGGGCAATGTTTATCACTACCACCTTCACTGATGAAAATGCTCAATGTGAGGCTGGTCCTAATCCTCCCAGGACCTCTATTTCAAGACAACTACCCATTGGCAATAGCTCTCAGCTGGACCCTTCATTATCCATTTAGCATGAATTTTATTAGTACTCGAGAGTGCTAATGTTTTAATTGTAATACCAGACTTATAAAAGTTCATTATATTGCTGCTATTAACCAATTTTCTAATGTCAAAGAAAAGAAATAGGACTTAGTCTTCACAAAATTCTGTTGAACAACTTACATCTGCTGTACCCTTACACTTTGATTTTGTTGTCATCCAATGCTTCTACCAATCTCCACCATCCTCCCTTTAATTTCACTAAAGTCAGAAAACAGTTCTTCAGGTCCTTGCTCTTTTCAAATTTAAGTAAACTATTCTGCTTCTGTTTGAGTTTCCGTGATATATTAAAAGACCAAAGATTATCTCAAACAGATTGGATTCAATTTATCAAAACTGGCTGATATTTAAGATATCTATCTCTGGCTAAATGTGACTCATTTCTCCTGGGTACTAGAAAATTGGAAAGTGCATAGTCTTCCTCTGAAAACAAATCACACAACTCTGTTATTTTGCAAATAAAGAGCAGAAACATTTATTGAACATATATTCTTTTTCATTATTTATGAATAATTTTACCATTCCTCATTCCTAATATACCTTCGAAAACTATTATCCTTACTTGTCCTGACATGGATTTTTGTCTGTATTTAGCTACACTTCTTTCTGTATTGCATTTAATAAATTCTACATATCAGTTCCCCTCTATTTCCACTTTTGAGTTTTTAACAAAGACTTTTTTTTTTTTCTTAGTGTTATCATTTGTAATTGTTATCATTGGACTATGTCCAAACTTCTCTTCTTTCCTTGGAAATGATAGCTTCCCACTCTTCTACCAAAACCTTTCCCTCTACATTTCCCCCTCTGTAGTTTGCTCCTATTTAAAATGTTCCATTATAATTTTGCTTGCAAGACTTCTTAGTAAAGAGAAAACTGATCTGGGATTAGTTAGCTAATACCTCAAATCAAATACATTCAAATTCAAATGCATTGACACATTGCTCCATCTCTTATGATGATTACTCAGGACAGGAGAGGTGGTGTGTTGTGTGCAGTTACTACTGGGCACCAAAGCCAGCTCAGGTGGGCTCACTGTGGTACTTGTCCTCCATCGGTTCAGGTGGTTCCTGCTGTAGTAATTCCTATAGCACGCAACTCAAATCATGGATTATTTTCATTCAGGTTTAAATGACCTTGAGGTACACACTGGACTCCCCCATCCTTCTGCAGTACCTACCAAGTGCACCCAGGTCTTTGAGCAAAATCTGAATTTGAAGACTGTAATTGCTTGAACATACTTATTTTTTCATTATTCTGGCATGTGATCAGTATTGAAAGAAGCACACACACACACAAAAATCTACATTATGAAAATTCTAGACTGAACTTGATTTAACCATGTTTACATCCTTTTAACTGTGGACATTTGGGTCATGAACAATTTGACTCCTTAAAAATACTTTTTAAGGGAAATTGGTGTTTCTTCAAAAACAGTGATTATTTCTTCCAAATGTGTGCCGACTGAAGACACTCATGGTAGGTTAAGAGCTCTTGGCACAGAATCCAAAAGAGAAATAAAACATCTTTTGATAACCAGCAATAACCAGCAAGACTCTGGCATGCAGGGCAAAACTAAAGAGCACACCTGAGTGCCAAAGGTTCGCAAAGATTTGTTCCAACATATTCACATTTAACAATTTACGCAGGCATCCCAGATGTTCTTCACAGATGTGCTTTCCTCAATGGAAGGAAAATGTGCACATGCGTGCTGCTGACTGTGCAGCAGCATTAAGTGGGAAAAATATTATTCTGTATTGAACAGGTAATTTAACCCATCAGTGAGAAGCCTTGCTGCAGCTCCCAGCTGGAGGAACTGGTATGCAGATAATTTGAGTGAATGAGAAATAAGCTACTTGGCTGCACCCTTCATAGCTGGGGTTGAGTTTTGCACTGCGCACTGTAGCAAGTTGCATGTCTGATCATCATTGGAGGGGATGGTGTGCACCCCTAGCATGTGGAAAAAACAGAAAAGGTCTTTAAGACATTGTAAGCAAATGTGTTGAATGGGAGATATTTCACCAGAAAAGAGTTATAGATCCAAGAAATTAACCACATTAATGCAGTTCATTGAAGAAAAGCAACTGCCGCCTTTAATAGGATTGGTGTATTTTACTCATTGTAATGTCACATGGGTATAATTCTAAAAAAGCACCCACAGAAATGTCTATCCTCAGCTTTAAAAGCAACAGGAATGCTGGTCATCAACAACAGTCCTTTGTCTGTCTGTGACCACAGAGAAACTTTGAATCTCACCTTAATCAGCAATATTAAAATAATACAATTTTCCTAGCAATTATAACACATAAGAAACAGAAATGAGAAAGTTGGAAGTTCTTTAAAACTTTATCATCCTGTTGCTTGCCTTTCTCTTTTTTCTTCTTTGCAAGCTACACTCATCCTCCCTATGAAAGAGTCGAACCCTCTACCAATTATATGGACTTCTCCTCCTTGTCATAAAACTTCAATCCTCCAGTCACTGAACAAAACAAAAACCCCTGTCATTTAAGTGTCTGTTCATGAAGTTCTAATTCTGCATTCTAACTACCAGTCCTAACAGCTAATGTATTTCATGAGTTATGGACTGAGAAATGACCATCCAACAGAACAGAAGTTATAGGGAATATGCAATTAATACATGAAACTTTTTTTTTTTTTTTCCCCAGGGAAGATAGCAAAACTGCCCCTACCTGGGATTTTGCTCCTCAGAGGAGATTCTTCTGTGTTAGTGGGGTGAACAAAAGGCTCTACTTTTCTCACTGACTACTTGCAGAGACATATATTTTTCACTGATTACAGACCTTCCCCAAGGTTTCTGCAAAGAGTGGGGAAAATGGATTGGAAAAGGGAAAACAGGAGCTGTGGCTGACCAAGGATAAAACAAAAACTTAAAAGGGTGATTATATTTCTATATGTCAGTGTACAATAGTAACCATGAATGACCATGAAAGATTTTTATAACAGAGTTTACAGAAGCAAAAGTTCCCCACAGGTGAAAATTAAGAACCCAGCATCATAATATTTGGCTCATTCTTTAATTTTTGTTTCTAAATCCCCTTGACTTTTTTTGATGAATGCTTCGTTCTTCTTCACATCACACATCTAGCTTGCTGGGAGACACTATCTAAGTTTACAAGTTCTTTTGTCTAGATAAAATATAAGAGAGAAGGCAAGTGGAGGTGGCATCCACATGCTTGCAATTAGTAACTTCTGGTCCAGAATCTGGACCAGAAGCTCTTCAGTTACTGACTTAAATGCCTGTCATAGTTACCCATAGCTAAGACTCGAAGGGGACAGTGTGTACCAAGGCTCTTCATGGAGTCACAGAACCACAGAACGGTAGGGGTTGGAAGGCACCTCTGGAGATCATCTAGTCCAACCTCCCTGCTAGAGCAGGATCACTTAGAGCAGGTTGCACAGGATGGTGTCCAGGTGGGTTTTGAATATCTCCAGAGAAGGACACTCCACAACCTCTCTGGGCAGCCTGTGCCAGTGCTCTGTCACCCTCAGAGTGAAGAAGTTTTTCCTCATATTCAGATGGGACTTCCTGTGTTCCAGTTTGTGCCCGTTGCCCCTTGTCCTGTTGCTGGGCACCACTGAAAAGAGTCTGGCCCCATCCTCTTGACATCTGCCATTTAGATTTTTATAAGCATTGATGAAATCAGTCTTCTCTTCTCCAGGCTAAACAGACCCAGCTCTATCAGCCTTTCTACATAACAGAGATGCTCAAGTCCCCTAATCATCTTTCTGTCTCTCCGCTGGACTCTCTCCAGTAGTTCCCTGTCTTTCTTGAACTGGGGAGCTCAGAACTGGACACAGCACTCCAGGTATGGCCTCACCACGGCAGAATAGAGGAGCAAGATAACCTCCCTCAACCTGCAGACCATAGTCTTCTTAATGCACCCCAGGGTACCGTTGGCCTTGGCCACAAGGGCACACCACTGGCTCATGGAGAGCTTGCTGTCCACCAGGACTCCTGAGTCCTTCTCCGCAGTGCTGCTTCCCAGCAGTTCAACCCATAACCTGTACTGGTGCTTGGGATTTTTTGTCCCTGGGTGCGGGACCTTACACTTGCCCTTGTTGAACTTCATTAGGTTCCTCTCTGCCCAATTCCCTAGCCTGTCCAGGTCTCGCTGAATGGCAGTACAGCCTTCTGGTGTATCGGCCACTTCTCCCAGTTTTGTATCATCACCAAACTTTGGTCATATTCTTCTTTGGCCATATTCTTTCTGCTGGCAGGACAGGAATATGGTGCTATAGATGATGATTTGTTAGGTTCACAGCAGGAAGAAAACTACCTTCAGAGTCTAGGTAAAGTTTTTTGCAGTTATTTGCCACTGTTATTTTTCTTAAAAATAGGACTAATATACAGAGAATCAATATCAAGATTTGAGGGCTTTGAAACATTATACATAGAAAACATACTGTAGAACCAAAGAAACTCTCATTTTGTAAAGAAAGTCATATATGACTTTTATGTATGAATGACATTTATGGAAGTACCTGTTAGATCTGGTCTTAATTATTCATATAAATAAGCTTTACTGTAGGATTACAATTTTGGCACTTACTCCAAAAGGTACTGTTTCCAATTCTTTTTATAAGGACAAATGAACTTTCATTTCTTACAAGTAATTTATCATGCATGAGATCATTATTTTAAATGTTCAAAAACTGTTATTGATTGTTCAACAATTTTTATTTTTGAATATTTAAAAAAAATAAGCCAAGGCTTCTGAGAAATAGTATTCCATCTTGTTTTTTACTGTGCTTCTCTCATTTACAGTGAGTAAATAATTGAGTCTTATTTTTAATCTAAACATGATGAATCTGGGTCTGCTATCCATTACAATATTACCAAAGAACATGTCAGAATTAAAAGGAAGATGTACTATGTGGAAACTGGTATAAAATATCCTTCATAATCTCTGTGCTCATTCATTCCTCAAGCTTGTCAAGTACATTACTGGTTATATTACAAACACATCTATAAGGGGTCATATTTCATTTCCATTTGGCATTCTAATAATCTGTTAGCATTGTAATACGAACAATCAGAGTGAAAGATAAAATGAATTTTCAGAAATCTTGAGTATGCAGGGTCTAGAAGATGTTTTAGATAATAAAAGCAACAATCTCATAAAAGGGATTTGTTAACCTGGTCTGCAAATAACATTGATATGCTAAAATGCATTCATAAAGCATCACATCCTGTTAGAGTCTAGCTCCATAAGCAAATTCCTCAGAGTTGTATTTGTACAGTGTGACTAGCCTCAAAACTTAATATGCTGTTTTGAAAGTCCTTCTTTAGTTTTCCTAAAAACTTGGGAATATCAGAAACCATAAGGCTCACTGTGCTACTAGATAATGGTCCTGATTCATGGGCAAAGCTGGATGAAACTATTACACAGTAGGTAGATATCAAGTAAAATGACTGTTTCGGTACGTAGAGATCTGATCAGTTTGATTGCATCCATCCTGCAGCTATGAAGAGAAGGGGGAAAAAGTCACCTTGCTTGTTGTCCTGGCACAAGGACAGCTGTCCTGGACAGCTCTGCAGGGCTGTCCATCTTCAACTGAAAGGATGCAGATAGTGAACTGCAGGTTTTGTTTCCCAAGGCTGATGAAGTCTCCTCACTAAATTGTTGCAAGCTTGCATTGAACTCCAAAGCTTCTGCTCACCCATGGGCAGTTTCAGGCCTAACGCTGTCTTTGTATCCCCTCATCCATCTTAGCTGTCTCCACAGGGATGCTCTGCAGCCCACTCTCATGTGCCTTTCCCATTTAGTAAGTCAGGAAAAACTGCCTAACTCAGCACTATGAACTATACTGACATCTGGCACCGAGATGCACAATACCAGGGGCAAGTCTCTTTTTGGGTAAAGTCCCTAAGATCACTGGTTTCAGCTTCTGAAAATACTAATCCTCAGCTCCAAAGCACTTTTGAACTGACACAGACTGCTCCTAGCCATGTTAGAAACTTTCACTTTCTGTGTTTTATAAAGCCTATATAGTATTTTTATATAAAGTTTTCTTTTTGGCTGTTTCATACCGCACAAGAATACTTTAATCTTTTCAGAGCACTTAATAAAGCAAAGTTATACCCACATCTTCCTCTGTGTACAAGTCTCTGTTCACGTTGCAGAAGGCTCTGAGAAGAATTCTCTTATCTTCAGTGGTACGTAAGGAAGTATAATCTCACCGTGCTTCACTCCTCAGTAACACAGAGAACATTCCGGTCGGCACAAAGCTCTTTGGCAAATAATTCTGTCCACTCTGCTTGGCTGGAGACATAAGGACATGAATTACGAAGCCTCTGTTCAGGTCAAACAAAGTAAGGGAGAGAAAGTGGTGTAGTGTTTGTGCTGCTGCCTAGCATCTCGACAAGTTTGCTATTCAATGTGGTTTTATGAGAACTTGGCAAGAGGCTGAAATCTCTCTCTGTCCACTTCCATTACGAGGCTGTAAAAGGAGACCCTACCTTTCAGTCCTTTCTGGAGGGACAGTAGACTTGGAGAGCACGAGGGGTGCAGGCACTGCAGTGACAGAGACCATCTATCTGCAGTGGGGAGGCAGAGCTTTGCTGCCCTTCTGGGCAGGTTTTGCTGAATCAGCCCCTTGAGGACCTGCTTAAGTCCCATTTGCTTACATGCTTAAGTGCTCTGCTGAATTATAGGCCATGGCAACCAGCTGCCAGCCCTTCACTTCCTGATTAAAGAAAAAAAACAAACAAACAACAACAACAAAAAAAAAACCCCAACACATTTCTGGAAGCTGTTCATGTGCTATGAGAAATGCCATCCAAGGTCCCCCTCTTTTCTTGATTATTCCTCTGCATCTACCCAACAAAGCTCCATCCACAGCAACAGGACTGCTTTAGTCTGAACAAACTGTATGGACAGATCTGTATTTTCTAATTATGTGCCAATTTCTTTTCTCTTGCTTATCTCATCCAAGAAAATAGTGCAGCTCTTAGCAAATATCCTGAGGCAGTACAATTGCCTATTAAATAGGACTCCCTGTTGATTTCAATGCACTTTCAAAGTGCTTCAGAAGGTTGATGGCACATCACGGCCCAAAGGTGCTTTTTACTAATGTGTTGTCTGGCACACAGAGAGATAATAACAAAGGAAAATCTGACTGCTTCTGGAACATGGCTACCAGCACTGGCATTGCTAGGCAAAATAAAATAACCCTTTCTTAGTAAATTAAAATTTTTGAGTCCTGGAAATGCCCTTTATGACACAAAGCAAAATTCCAACCAGATGTGGGAAAAGGAAGTATCTCCTATTCTTAAATAAATTGGAAAATCGATGCATAACAGTCCAGGCAGTACCTACCAGTGAGAATAGAGTGAAATACCAGAATACTTAATATTCTCTCAGAGGCCATGTGATGTTTTCCAGGGCAATCCCCAGTGAAATCTCTCACATTAGATTAAGATTCCTGAACAGTTTCAGATGCAAACACACGGCAGCAAAGCCACAAGAGGAAGGGAGGGCTGGTGCTCAGTTTTTGGGGAGGAGACACTGCCTTCCTCAAGACTGCCTTTTCTCAAGGCAGAAATGGTATTTCAAGACAGAACTGTGGCCAGCATGAGAAGATAAGAATAAATCCTTTTATATCACCCATCACACTGGCCAAGCACAACATCTGCTATCAGGTCTGGATTCAGAGAAATTTCATATAAACTAATCACCCATCACTGAGCACACTGAGAGGGAGAAAAAGGATTTAACACTTGATTGGTTTCATCGTTCTGACACTTCTTCCCGTATAGTTTTTTTTTAAGTAAGTGAAGCGCCACTATTTAACTCTTCAGACACAGTTTAGGTAACCTCACTATGAAACAAAGCCTCGCTAATATCTATGAGAAATTGTTACCCAGATTTCAAAAGTTACTGCTGATCTTGTGCGTCCATTATTTGGAGTATCCTATTTCTTTTGAAATGGTCTATTTTTTTACAAAAATGTCCCTACTCTATCCTTTAAGGGCCAATTCCCCTTTCTTGACTTTGGCTATTACAATTAATGGCAAAAAGAATTGCTAATAAAGATAGCTGATGTTTAACTGAGAGTAGTATCCTGTCCAGATGGGGTTTTCAGTATCATCCTGATAATTTTGAGCATATCACTTTAATATATACACATGGTAGCCATGCAATCTGCAGATTTAGGAATCCCTATGTACTCATTAACTTAGTAGACAATTATGTTGTATTAGATACAATTAAAAATCCACAACTTTCTAAGAAATCTCTAATTACACATCTACGTGATAGACCCTTTTAAGTAAATAATGGACTTAAGAAAGTCTCTACATTTGTATATTTGTCTTAATACCTTGCTAAAGTTCTGATCTACATTTGTATCATAATTCAATCAGCTGAGCAAATGGTGCCAGTTTTATAGATTCATCTAGCTTATAAATGTTTGTAATAACCCTGAACTTCAACAAGATTCTATTTTTCACGGTTTTTAAAAACTTTGAATAAATGAGTTCTGGTTTGGATAACAATAATTTTTCAGAGATGAGTTTTGAACATGTAGCATCTCATATTTTTGAAGTACTTAAAATTTTTTCTGACTTCACACAAAATGGCACTTGTGAAAATGCTGAATAAATATTTTAAGGTAGTGTCTGTGGCCTTGAATCAAGTCCTCTTGTCTGAACCCAGTAGACATCAGTGGGGAATATTTTTGGTTTCTTATCTTCCATTCAAAATTTCATACTTGTGTTTAATAGGGTACAAAATCTTTGGTCCTAGTTCAGCCAAAATTTAGACAGATGATAATCCCTCATCTAAATGTTATGTCTGCATCCTAAAAATGTATTTCTCATTTTGGAAGAGTGCCATGGGGAATCAACAAAATCTATTCCCATTCATTTACCACTTTTGTTTGACTTCTTATTTTTAAAAAAGAAAGGGAGTGAAGAGGGACCCTTGTCTTTTACTCCTTAAATTGTATCTGATTTTGTGTTATATGTTAGTGTATGAGATGCAGCCTAAAGTTACATATGGACAAAATCTTGTCTGCAAACCTTTCTATCAGTTTACCAAGTCTTTGTGTAAGTCAAGCTGCATAAGAAAATTCATCAGAGAAATGGCACAGGAAATCTGAGCAATAAGTGCTACATACAATATTATAAGTAAATGCTCTCAGTACATGACCAGAAATCCTGCATTATAATCAATTAGGTGACACAACTTCCTACTTGAGAAAATTTTGCAAGCGACAAAGGCATTGGCTAGACCTAGATCTGCTACTGTAGATAAAGTAGAATAAGTTTGCCTTATTCTGAAGCACAATAAAATCCAGGATATCTCAAAATATTCTATAAAAGGAGCATTTGACTGTGTTTTTTACCTTAGATTTACATTAAAAAAAATAAAAAAATCAATGTTTTCCTCCAAAACTGTCAAGACAAGATATTCTATGTTGACTGTCTTTTTTTTTTTTTTTTTTTTTCAGATTTTCTCTGAAAAGAAGGAGATAAAAACTCAACACAAGGACAAATTAATTACCGACTGGTAGAATTTCATACTCTTACATACATTTTATATCAAAGTTTTATGTCTTGAAGTTTTCTGTAACTTGAACTGATTCTTTGGTCACTGGGACTTTCCAGAACTGTTTTAGGCATCTTTAGACCCAAAGCTACACCTTAAGTAGCAGCTGACAATGCCATTTGACCATCTCCCCTCTGTGCAAATATTTGTGCATGAGAAAATCAAACCCATAAATTACACAAAGAAATTGTGCTACACACTCTGTATTGATAATGTCTCTTCAAGCAGACCCAGACAGAGGGCTCCAAGTATTTCTACTGCTCAGCAGAAGGCGTCAATATTTAATGTGACAGGAAAAGCAAGAGGGAAGGTTGCTGATGGCAGGAAGCAAATGGATTATTACTTATGCCAGAAAGATTTACTTTGACTTGAGTGCATGTTCCACACTCTCCCTTACCAGATTTTTCAAGGTTGACATATTGTTTACCTAACATGGACTGCCAATGACAATTTTTTCCTCTAATGAATACATTTTTCCAGTTAGTTTGCAAAAAGACTGATTAGTGTCATTATTATAGTCAGTGATGAACTGTAACCACGTTTAGTGCTACTATGCTGGTTGATGTATAAATAAATAATTATAATCCCTGAGCTAAGAGTTTAAGTCTCAGAAACAAAGGTCACTGATGGATAAGGCAAACACATGTTTTCAACTACATGCTACATTTACCTAAAATTATCAAGGCTTAGAATCATAGAATCATAGAACGGTTTGGGTTGGAAGGGACCTTGAATACCATCTAGTTCCAACCCCCTGCCATGGGCAGGGATGCTCTCCACTAGGCTACGTTGCCCAAAGCCCCATCCAACCTGGTCTTGAACACTTCCAGGGAAGGGGCATCTACAGCTTCTCTGGACAACCTCTCCCAGTGCCTCACCACCCTCACAGTGAAGAATTTTTTTTCCTTATATCTAATCTAAACCTATCATCCTTCAGTTTAACTCCATTACCCCTCGTCCTATCTATATTACCCCTATGCCCTTGTAAACAGTCCCTCTCCAAATTTCTTGTAGGCTGCTTCAGGTACTGGAAGGCTGTTACAAAGTCTCCCCGGAGTCTTCTCTTCTCCAGGCTGAACNCTCATTGCCGTCTCATGTTGAGCTTCTTGACTGCCAACACCCCCAAATCCTTCTCCTCAGGGCTGCTCCCAGTCCATTCTCTGCTCAGCCTGTAGTTGTGATTGGGGTTGCCCGGACCCATGTGCAGGGCCTTGCACTTGGCCTTGTTGAACTTCATATGGTTCACACAGGCCCACCTTTCAAGCCTGTCAAGGTCCCTCTGGACGACATCCCTTCCCTCCAGTGTGCTGACCACACCACACAGCTTGGTGTTGTCTGTAAACTTGCTGTGGGTGCACTCGATCCCACTGTCCATGTCACTGACAAAGATGTTAAACAGCATCAGATGTTTCTGATGAGTAGAAATGCTGTTCACTCAAATTTTTCTGAGATGATTAGAAGAAAGTGGCATCAGCATGCCTATGAGAAGATTTGTTTGTTTGTGTTGATTAAAAATGTCATCCAACAAATTCAGCATGTTACATCCTTATTTGATCAGTAAGTGCAGAATTCATTCTTTCATTTCTGGATCCTGAATATAAGTGGAGAAACTTGAGGAAGGGTCCATTTGAATGTGTTCATGAGATACTATGTCACTGTATTGGGTTTATGTGGCAAGGTTTTGGTAGCAGGGGGGCTACGTGGGTGGCTTCTGTGAGAAGCTGCTAGAAGCTTCCCCCATGTCCGAGATGCTCCAAGACAGACCTGCCGCTGGCCAAGTCCGAGTCCATCAGCCATGGTGGTAGTGCCTCTGGGATAATGTATTTAAGAAGGGAAAAAAAACAACCTCGGGAAGCTTTTTGCAGCCAGAGAGAGGAGTCAGAAGATGTGAGAAACTTTGCAGACCCCAAGGTCAGTGCAGAAGGAGGGGTGCTGGAGCCNGAGTGAAGTTGAGCCCGGGAAGAGGGGAGGGGTGGGGGAAAGGTGTTTTAAGATTTGGTTTTATTTCTCATTGCTCTGCTGTGTTTTGCTTGATAATAAATTAGATGAATTTTTCTCTAAGTTCCATCTGTTTTGCCAGTGACAATAATTGGTGAGTGATCTCTCCTTGTCCTTATCTCAACTCACAAGCATTTCATTATACCTTTTCTCCTCTGTCTAGTGAAGGAGGGGAGTGATAGAGTGGCCCTGGTAGGTACCTGGCCTCCAGCCAGGGTCAACCCACCACAGTCACCAAGAACTGTCATCACCTATGACATCAGCTAGTAACTGCTATCTTAATTTACTCTGATTAAAAGAAAGAGGCATGCTTATTTTTCTCTTCTTACTTTCATTTTCTATTGGAAAAAAAGGAATGTATGAACACAGTGAATATTCAAATACCAAGTCAATGTTCAAATGATGTCTTGTTTTATAAATATCCTTTGTAATAGCCAGGAAACGCAATGGTTCAAATGGGTTTTAATGTTTCTCTTTGTCTTTGTAGCAGCACTCATTCAAACAAGTTGCCGCTTAAGGCTTCAGTGTTTCTAGGGAATCCTCAATAACAGAGAATGAAAATAATAATTTGCAATGTGTAGCATTTTTTCTCTTGAAACATGGAATTTTTAGACACTTTACATTCTTCCAGTTGCCCCAGAGGAAGACAGATGAATATTTTCCACAGCATTTAGTGAAAGCAGGCTTGACAACCTCATCCCCAACTTTTGTGCATAAGTAAGCTTCCTCTGTTTGATCATCCCTTACCTAAACTATCAGCATGCTTATTCTCCTTTGATCTTTTCCTTTGATGGGACTCCTGAGTCTCCTCTCAGCAACAAAATATGTTCTAGGGTCTGTATAACTCCCCATAACACACTTTCCATGAACAAAAGGGCCTTTGGTGCCCAGAGCTGTAGTATTTCCCATGGCCTTTGTTGACAGCTAAAGATGCGTATTAAGGATGGCTTTCACTCCCTGGAGGGACTATGGGTATCTGGTGAAAATGAAGGCAGCATTTTGACTAGTCTCAGGACAGTATTACAGGCACCTGAAGCTATAGGTGATATGGGACTCCACCTTTGAGATAAATGAATCACAGCTCAACCTCTGCCTCAGTTTTGGAAGTAGGCTCACTGCACTGCAGTAAAAATGGCTTGTGAAAGATAAATGAGTATGGAAGAATGGAATGGGTCATGCAGAAGACAAAAAGGAGAGGCAGAGAAATTTAAAAGTCTGAGAACAAGGAGACAAATCTCAAGCATTATTGGGTAGAATTTGAAAACAGTGCAATGAGAGTTACCAGGGAATTTCTATTAACATAATACTAAAGAGAGGTGGGACTTGACATTTAAACTCCTATTTTCCCCATGTAAATATGAGGAATATTAAGAATAGAAGCAACTGAGAGAAAAGAAAGACTGGTTAAAAACTAAAGAAAAAGAAGCTACATAAAAATTAAGAATTGCCATGCAGAGAGTCAAAATAGGTTGTGAGGATTAAAATAAAGTGAGGCCAGTGCAGAATCTCTACTAGAATCTTCACTTAACTTGTGAAAGAAAGGAGAATGTTGTCTTTATGTCTGCATATTGCATTCAGACAATAACATGATTATTTGCTAGAGGTTGTAACTATTAAAGAATATTGATAGAGATTTGTTCTCAAGAGAAATAACATTAATGTCAGAAAGAGTGACAATCTCATTTTACCCACATCAATATTCCTAGCTTGGTGTAGTCTCCTTTCCCAGCACAATACATTCTATTAAAATAATTTATGTTTGGCATCCTGTCTATTGAATTAAGAATATTTTCAGCTAAGGCAAAGCAATTTTAGAACCATAGCTTTGCATTCTTGGAACTACTTCTTCACAACTCAGCACACTGCATATGTCATCACTAATATAGGACACTTTTCATATAAAAATACTAAAAGAGAAGATTGAAATAGCGGTATAATTTGGTACATTTCTTCATCTAAATACTCTACTCATACGAAGAGACAGTGGAACATCTTGAAGAGCAGAAGCACACTAATGATAATCAGGACCTTCATACACATGCCTCAGAGTACTTTACAAATGGCATGGTATCACTTCCTCTCTTTTGCAATTGGAAAACAAAGGGCATACCCAAGGTCTTCTTGCAGGTTGCCCACACACCATAGACAGAGCAGCAAAAAGAGCTACCACTAACCTCTTTCCATCGCTGGCAATCTGGAAGGCACAGAAAATCAAACTTATCTTTCAGGATCATTTATTTCTGTGGAGGTTGCATCATCCTCTCTTCATCCCAAGAGATGTGTTTCATTTTATCAAGCATAATGCAAAACAAACCTACTCTAAGCAAGTAATTAGTATAAACATGTTTCAGATGAACTGATAGTGTCAATAAACTCTGAAGACTTTGCTTACTTTGTTCTGATTCAAACAGAGCAAGATTCAAGTATTCACTGTTCTAAATTGTCTCTGAAAATATCTTTGTATCTATTTTGACAGTCCCTTTCTCAAAGCTCAAATGTTCCCACCAGGGTTTACGCCCACGATTGCATTGAAAAGACAATACAAGGAAAGAATCAGACTCTGCTTCAGGAAAATGAATAAACCTATTATATAGCAACCACTTAACAGTAAAATCAAAGTAATTTTTCTCAGATATTCTGATTTTACAATTTTTGAACTGCTTGTTGAGAATCTAAAATGAATCTTGAAAATGTAGAGTTTAATTTCCTTGCTTTTACTCTCTAGTTTATATGTGATGTTTTTACATGACAGCAAAATCAAATAAAAATTACTTCCAGTTATATTTCAAATGTACTGCCTGACCTGATGAGTTGGAAACTAGAGATAGTCCTTCTGTATAAGTTTTTTGTCAATAAAGGTTTATAGGTTACCTTCTTCAATTTTTTTTATTCATTCTGATTATGTATGCTTACATGTATGTGTACGTTTAGGCATTTTAAGATATGAAAAGACACAGCTCAAATTCCTCAGAGATGTATGGTGTTTCCTAAGCTATAGGAACAATTAAGAATAACTGGTTGTTACATCTGATCTTTACTCAGTAGTGTTCATGTTCTCCCTACAGAGTGCAACCAAAATGAGAAGAAGCTTCAGATGTACAAAGAATGCAAAATTTTCTCCTATTCTGTTTGAGTGAATTATTTCAAAGTCCGTGAGGCAATAAGAAAGCTATTTTTTACCAACAGCAGACAGAAATACATAAATTGTACCTGGAAGATATCAGCACCAACTGATTTCCTTGAGACAAACTATATAAATCAAAAAAAATTTCATTCTGATTTCAGTTATCATCAGATGCAGATGATCTATAGAAAATCAGAAATCTGAAGTACTCAGAAGTGTATAAAATGCACCACAAACAGTAATGGAGCTGACAAGATTTTCAGAAGTATTTTCAGATAAGGAAGCCTTTTGGGAAAGTATCATCAGGACTTCCAAAAGTAATCAGATCACCTTATAAAACTGCTATATTTAATTTCATCTATTGTTCATTTTTTGTCTCTTAAGGTGCAGGTGTACTAGGGTATCTTTCTTCTGAGAAAGTAGATCAAGCTAAGGCAAATTTATCCAAACAATGAATTCCTAGAGAGTTAGCTGAACAAGTAATTTCAACCCATAGTGAACTGAATATACCTTTATGTTTCCTGTCTTGAAGATTCTGTCCTTCTAAAACAAATTCAGGTTGGGTTAAAATGAAAATCTTCCTTGTAACTGACCTGGTTTTAATGTATCAAGTTAATACCAAACGAACAGAAAAAAAAGAATAAAAATAAATGAAAAATATGAAATTTAACAAGAGCGATTGCCAGATTCTGCACCTGGCATTGGGTAATCTTACAGATTGGGGGATGAGAGTCTGGAGAGCAGCCCCACAGAAAGAGATCTAGGGGGTTTGGGTTGATGGCAAGTTGAATGAGTCAACAGTATGCCCTGGCAGCCAAAAGGGCCAACTGCATCATGGGGTACCTCAAGCACAGCACAGCTAGCCATTTGAAGGAGGTGATTGTCCCACTCGACACTGCGCTACGCCACCAATCTGAGAAGCAACTAACATGCACACTGAAACATAATACTTGAAATAAATCTATAGTCAGGATAAAACCTGAGGAGCAACAGCATGATTATTTATGCCTGATTAATATTTTCTCTAAATACCTTACTGTTGTCTAGAAAGATGCATTTTAAAGCTGATATATCATTGTTGAAACCCAGTCTTCTTGTTTTATTTATGTTAATTGTCTGCTACTTCTCTGGTCTCTGCCCAAGTAAGATCCAAGCATAACTCACCCGGTACAGAACTAGTATTTCCTGGTTTTGTTTTGACCCTTCAGAAAGACAAGAAATCTGACCGTGAAGCAGAAAATGTGAGACAGTCCCCCTGTCCAGAGGACCACCGTTACTTGTTGTATCATGAATTGGTCCAGAAGATAGATTTCCTTTGAGAAAAGAGAGGACCATAGCCTTGGCAGCAATGCAGCTACTCTGTGGACACTGGCCTGGCAACACAAGAACGACATGTAGGCTCCATGTTCTCCTCAGGTAGGAAAGACATAGGGTGTGCTCAGTATTCAACAGCATAAGTTCCTAAGACTAAAGCACTTAACAGCAGTTCATGAACGGGATCTTTTCACTCTCTTCGTTTTCATGAGTCTTTCCAACAGCAGATGGGGTCTGAAGAGCGTGGCAAATGGGCTTTGTTGGTAGCACAATGCCTGTTGGAAGAACAAGGTTCAAATGTCTCTTTTCATGCATTCTGTTTTGTGTTTTTCTAGTTAGAAATTGCCCCCACACTTAGGATCTTTACTAAGAATAGTCTAGGTTTGCATGCTGTGGTCAGTTCTTGATAATACATCAAATTCTAGGCTTGTTGCAGAAAAACAGGGTTTCATTACAACTGCTTTAGTAAAACGAAGGAGATAGTATCAGTTTAAAATGATCCTCCTTTGGTGCTTGCTTTGTTTTGCAGATACTCATTTTACTGCAGATTGTTAAGGCATTGACAGTTTAAGGCCCTTCCCACTGGTGAATTATCTGCTGATGTGGTCTTATTTATAGGCAGACCTCCAACCTATCTCAAGATAGTAGCATGTCAGCAAGCATAATTTCCTTATTTGTTCTTAAAGCATCAGGGCATGTCCAGCTCCACTACCACCTAAACAATAAGAAAGCAAGAAGCAAACAAATTCTTTTTAATCTAATTTTATGTATAGAATAATGTGGGGTTTGACTACAGGGTTTATGGTAGGCTAATTTTATATCGATGTTGATATGTATCTTCAGAAGCCCACACAGGCATACCACAGATGTCAGGGAACTTCTGGGGTGGCAGGCCAGGCAACATGTTATTTCAGTTTTTATGACTATCCCTTGGATACCGAGGGTTTAGTAGAAAGGAAAGCACCTAATGAAGCAGTATGAGAAGAAAGAGTACCTTGTCTGCTCTATACTCCCTCTGTGCCAGGACTGGCGTTCCTTGTGTGAGCCATCCTGTACTAAGCTTAATTCAATGCCATTTCTTCATTTGCATTATGGTTCTCTCAAGATAATGGTGGCTTTGCCCTGATTTTTGATGGAATATTCTGGAAATAAACCCATGCAAGAACTTCTGCAGAGGCATAAATCTCAGCATTACAGCCTGAAATTCAAATATCTTTTTTTTTTTTCCCTTGCCACAAAAGCCATTGTTTTCCTCTACAAAGGTCAAAACATAGTTGCAGATAGTCGATTTTTTTTTTAAATCCTACTGTATCTTTACAGTGAAACCAAAAAGAGCAATGAAAATATGAAAAGAGAAGCCGTGGTTTGTTATCTATTTTTTCAGCTTTCAAGATGACATGATTAACTATGTAATTAGTAGAGTCATTAATGAAGTTAGAAAAGATCACTCATAAGTGTTTAAAGCACTCTGATCCATTACTGTAGAAATCTTTGAAGGTTAATGCATGGGTCTCATTGTGGGGTACTGAGAGATACTCACAGGAGCATCAATTTTCACCCTGACTATCATTTATGGACTTAAGGTGCAGATTAGAAAGTTGAATTTTCAAGCCTTAATTAGGCAAAAGACACGCCACTGAGGCATATCCCTGAAGAGGGAATCAGTACGTAAACAATGTCATTTGACAGCATGGTGGGGGCAGTAAGACATCCTACTTCTCTACAATGAATACTTTTATGGCATTTCAGTATGAGTGCACAAGGTGCTGGAATTCTTTCGTACAACAAAACCACAGTCAGGACCAAAGAGCAGCCATGCACTTTGAGACTCAATTCTTGCCTTTCATAAACCAGAATATAAGCCTTGAACATTTTTCTTTCCTTCCGAACACTTTGCAATTATGCTAACAATGCAATGTTCTGTTGCAAAATTTCAATTACAAGCAAAATCAATGTGTTCTTACCATGCTCTGCTAACCCTACTCAGCATCCATTATTTGTTGTATTTTAGAAATTTGCATCCTTACACGTCAGGACTGGGCTTGACTGATTGGTACTAAATAGTTCAGACAGTGAGCTCTGGGTTACCTTTCAGTTCTTGACAGTGTTGCCGCTTGTGCAGTCACTTCTTTGCACATCGTTTGAGTTTAAAATGGACTGTTTGCCAGCAGTGGGAGAAAAGCAGTTAAACATTTTCTGAGTGAGCTATTGAATATCTTTAAATGCTATTCAATAGCTGTAAATTTATACTGCCTTCATGAACTGACTGAGACTGAAAATTATAAATGAATATGTGGGCTGCGTACTATGGGAGGGAGGGAAAGGACAGCTGGAGAAGTTCCTCCTCTTTCTGGTTTTGGGAGGGAGTACCACAGTCTCTACCACACAGTCTGCAGCAGCTATTGCGCCTTATGACAACCTGATTTCCTACGGAAAGCAGCACAGCCTGAGTTTCTACCGTGAGACGCTGCTCAGTGATGCCTGTCCTGCATCTAACCTGCCATGGATGCTCAAACGACTAACTGTGCTTGCGTCCGTCCGTCCTGCCCTGGGAGACCACACAACTAAATCAGGGCAGGGGGGCAGGGTGGGCCAAATTTACTGCTTCTTTTGCCTTTATAACCCTCAATAGCCTAGCACAAAGGTTTGGATTTTCACCCTTTTAATTAGCCAATGTTCAAGGTAGGCTACATAATTAAATAAATTGATGTTTGCAGAGAGACAAAAAAAAAAAGTCTTTTATGAGAGTTACAGATACTCTTTAAGACCAACAGCACAGTGGGAGGTTTTATGAACCAGAAAGTGGCCAGGCTTTTCTTCAGCTATAACTGATGATCTCATAAAATAAATTATTTACCCTGACAAATTTTGCCTCACCTATGCTCAGAACATGAATTCTTCACTGAGCTTCTTAAAGATACAAAGAATAGTAAAGATCATACAAGCTTTTAATAGTCTTTCATGAAAAAGGAAAACAATTCAAAATAAAATAATGGTTTATCAGGTGGTCAATATGCTTTACGTCCTCAAGGACTGTGGCATAGTGAAGGCAAAACAAATACAGGACAAGGGCCTATAGCCAGAAAAAGAAACAATACAAAGGTGTGAGACAATTCAGTCCTGGAATTTGTGTTATCATCTCCACCTCCTTACACACGCACTGCACAGGGGAGGGTGGCTGCTTGTTACAGAACCCCTTTTTCATATCTTCTTGTGAACATCAGAAGTGAATTATGTTAACTTTAGGTCAGGCCATAGACACTTTACAAGCCAAATAAAATGGAAGCTACACATCAATTCAGTCCATACTAGATCCCATTTTATTCCTACTGGTGTCACCACTGTATTTGAAAGAATTCTTAAAAGGTCCAGTTATGATTCCTTTTCTGGTATCTACTTTGAAAATATGTTTTTAATGATGATGTATAGGCAATTATATGCCATTATGTATTTCCTCAAGCAAAACAGTTTCAGCAGAGGCAGCTCAAGAAGCAGCATGTGGTAAGCATTTGGGATAGCCCATGAGCAGAATTCTGAGCTGCCTTGCACAAAGCATGGGACTGTAGATATTTAGATCCCTCCTCTCAGGAAGCAGACAATCTGATTCTAAATTCCTTAAAAGACCAATAAATCAAAGTTCACTTTCAGGTTTTGTAGCTCAATGTTTATTTTTAATGAAAAAATAATACTGAATCTGAGCCGATTGCAACTCTGATAGTCTGTAAACCCAGACTTGTTCTTTCCATGCATGGCACCGTTAACTGAAAGCAAGGGGAAATACAGACATATATGCAAGAACAATTTTTAGTCTTTTCAGAGCAATGAAGCAGAAATCCGAAATGATAGTTGGACTAGAAAATAATAATATAAGATAACTGAATTCATAAGTCTATGTAATTTTGTTGTAGATAAATAACATCTATCTATGTCATACTTAAATTTATAAATGTCATCTAGTTACAGATGCATGTACAAACAGATATGTACATATATCATCTCTTCAAAACTGCAGGACATCTCCTCAAAGATTGAAAGCATTTTCTGCTCTCAGGGCATCATATCTCTGCTCATGTACATCAAGTTATTCCTGATGTATTCACAAACAGCATGACAGCAAAGTCACAATTATGGTTCAAGTATGAAGCACCATAGTAGTCGCCCACCTGGTGACCCCATGAATTAACCCAGAACCTCTCCACCCAGCTGGATATGTCAGCATGCACCATTTGGAAGAGCTTTGCCCTGTGCTTCAGACAGGTGAGAGCAATGCTCCACAAGACAGTGGTGGTGCTGGGCTCATCAATTCCCTGGGGAACTGCAGCTTGTCAGCTACAACTGTACTAATGCACAGCTCCCTTTGCAGCTCCATATCCTGACCCCTAATTTCCAAGCCTATACCCATAATTTCTATGCAAAAGAAAGCCAGACAGAAATCAATGGGAGCTCAGAAAGAGATGGTGCTCTGGCTGTTGGTGGACCAAGACCCAGCTGCCCTGCAGCCCCCATTAAAAAGCAGTTCTGGATGTTGCCAGTAACGGCCAGTCAGCTGAGACCCATTTGAGCTCAACTGTCAGGGACTTTTCCCTGACATAGCCTTAAATCTAAGGCTTTAAAGTGCTCCCTGCTAATGAGGCAGGAGCGATATAAATATCCTTCAGGCTGCTGAGCCTGGTGAAGAGCTGATAATGACACAGAGAATATCTCCCTACCTTAAGACCTGGGTGAAGGGAGGATTATGGGATGTCTTAGGGGGACACTGAAATTAAAAACCAAATCCCAAGCTGACACGATTCTCTAGGTCACAGAACTGGTTGTGCTTTGTGTCCTTGCTTTTATAAATGTTTGAGAATAAGCTCTCTGAAATACACCTCAAATTTTTTATAAAGGCAAAGGCCTCACAGAGTTAAGCCTAGAACAGTAACTGTTCCAGATATCATAAGAGAAATTTATACATTAGAGCTCCTTTTGCCCACGTATTTCACTGTTTCTGGTTCCATTAATAAATGATCATCACTGAAGGGGTACATTCTTTCACTTTTTATCTACAGTCCCTTTTATCTACAGTTTTCCTAAAGAAATGAGGACTGTACAAATGTGCCCTGGGCATTTGTCTGTATTTCACAGAATCATAGAATGGGTTGGGTTAGAAAGGACCTCAAAGATCATCTAGTTCCAACCCCCCTGCCATGGGCAGGGACACCCTCCACTAGACCAGGCTGCTCAAAGCCCCATCCAACCTGGTCTTAAACACTTCCAGGGATGGAGCCTCCACAACCTCTCTGGGCAACCTGTTTCTTCCTTCTCAGCTCATAACTTTGAATTTGTTACTTAGTTTTCATCACATTTCTTGCCAAAGTGTGCCAAAGATGTCATACAGGGTATCCCATAAGTGACAGGAAGATAGATTTTATCAGCACTCCTATCCTAGAAGAGCCTTGGCTCAATCTTATTTGATGTCAGAGATGGCACCCTTACAGTGGCCCCAAACAAGGAAAAAGATTCAGAAATGGCTTATATCAATAAGAGAATCAGAAAATAAAGGTCCACTGATAACCAGGCGACATTTGCTCTGCTGATCGCAGAAGTACTGGTTAATGGATGTCCTACTGTACACAAGCAGTGAAACCATCCTGAGGAAAATACAGGGGTTTGAGTGGAGTTCTGGCTGAGTCGAGTCCCAGCTATAAAGGACAGCTGAGACACGCACAACATGAGGGGTTTTTGCTACTGGTTAACAAAAGAAGTTATAAGTCAAAGAAAACTGTACATAAATACAGCTTGGAAAGTCTGAATGTCAAGTTTTATTATTAACGTGTTAACACTGTGGCTATATTAACATTTCTAATTACATGCTCCATTTAGGTAAAATTAACTGTAAACTGCTAGGTTGTGCTGAGAACGATGCTGACAGCCATGACGGCTCTCTGGTTGGTAGAGCAAGACAATCTCACCAAGCTAAGGTGAGGTGATAGCTCTCAGATCGAGAAGGGCACTGGAGAGGTAGGGTATGGAAACAGGTCTGGCGTGGGATTGCTACTGACACTTACAAACTGTGGGACTATCTCTTCTTATGATACCTTAAGGGAATCAGGTGATGATTCTATGATTCTATGATTATTTTACATTTGGTGTGCACTGTTCAACAACATTAGTTATATAAAACACATGCCTGTTCTCTAAACACTGAAAACAAATTGAAAATAAAATTTAAAAAGGAGCCACCCATGCACTAAAATAGCTCATCATTAAATGTGGAGTTTCCAGTTTTGAGACAGATTTGCTTTATGTATGAATTCTGTCCCACTAGTAATTAATGACAGTCAATGAACGCCTGTTAGACAAGATAAAATATAAAATGAAGAATTCTTCATCAAGAATATTTGCATGATTTCTATAAAAATGATTACATAAAATTTTACCATAGAAACCCTTTTCTTTCAAAACATTTGTTTTGAACTCTACTTTCAAAATGTTTATGCTGTAATAGAAATTCTACATTGTAAAATGTAACTTTATACTGCAGTTAGCATTTTTAAATAAAATAATTGAGATTTCCCTTTAATAGTACCTAAATGAGAAATGCTATATTCTCAAGATCACTTATGCTTTCAGAAAACTTAAAAGAAGGCTTTGGTCTTAAAAGAAGTTTTACAGATAAAGGAGGTAATTTTGTTCTTAATCTAAATATAACCCTCTGTATTTTGACACATCTTTGAAGAGTGTTCTAAACTTTTGTTTTAAATTTATCTTTCTATATAATAACTTTGGATACATAATGACATATATGAAAAAAAGATATTTCCTTGGGCAAATTCACTCTAGTCCCCCTCTGAGCCAGAGACTGGACTACATGTCTTCCAGGGGTCCCTTCCTGATATTGCTTCCATGACTCTGTGAAGCTTAAGAGCATTTTCTGTTAGTTTTGCATCAAATGATCCTTGCTGCAATGAATACAAGAAAAGGCTAGTAAATTTGACTAGAATAAGACTTTTTCTCAGCAGTTCCCAGTGAAATCCTCTTTAAAACTTAGGTAACAGACCTTAAAATGTATTTAATGGAAAGGAAGATAGTATATGGAGTAATTGGATGGAAGAAAAAATAATTATTATAGTTCCAGTACTTGACTGTAAATGTCCAAATTCAGAAAATCTTTAATTGAAGAAAAGCTAACATACTTGGCTGGGGGTGACTGCAAGGCTCATTGCAAATGTGGTCAGTAGCACATGCCAAAACACCCTACAAAATCCACTATTAATGACTTAAAGTAGGATATCTGAGGTAGGGTAATATTGATAAATAACACAAGATGTATCTTTTCTTTGAGTCTTCCTATGTGGCTTTCTAGAAAAGATGTGTGCATTACATTACTATTACTTACCCAGTTGCACTGCATGTGTGTACTAATGTTGTCCACTGAGTCAGTCCTATGTAACAGAAGTATGCCATATTTTAGTAGCTTTGTCAATCTGTGTATCCTTTTTGTAAATGCTAAGATTAATCTTCATATAATTAGAGAAGCTGTCCTTACATGGAAAAACACTGAATGGAAAAACAAAAAACAATCCTAAGCCTCCTGAAATAAATAATGGTAAGAAGATTGGTGAGGTACATCTGTTTCCTGTCTTCTTCCCAAACTAGTGGATTATCAACTTCCTTTTAGAAGTGCATAGCCTTTTGGTGAAGGTTAGAAAAATGATCTCTGTTTACAGAAGATACCATTCCACAGTATCTGAGATGAGAGCTGAGGAACAGCAGTTTCCCTGCGTGAACCGAGATGAACCAAGGAGGAGGACAGAACAGCCATTAAGAATCTGGCACCTCTCCATGATGGGGATTTAAGCCAAAAATGGAGGCTGGCAGTCACTTGTGTTACAATTCCCTAACCACACTCTTACGTTGATAGAGTATAATTGTTTATCAGGAAAAAAAATACCTGGTTAGGAAGCTTTTAACTTTTCCCAAAACCACTGAGTCAGGTAAATGTGTAATTACTGGCTGACTAAAAAGCAAATGGCTTGCATGCCAGACTGTATGTGTGCACAGTCTACTAAAAAATTGGTTTTGTTTGTGATTTTTGGTTGGTAGAAATTTATTTATTTTCTGACAATTTTTTAACTTTGTTGACCTTTGCCAAAATCCAACTGTAAAAATGAATGTGAAAACCAATCTATTTTAATGAAATGAAGCATCTACTTCCTTAAAGTGTACATTTGTTAAAAATGTCATTTTAATGGAGCAAAAATTAGTATATTTCTAAAGAATGTTTTTGGAAATGTTAAAATTTTATGTTTTAATTTTAATCCTCTTTCCTTGGGAAGTTGTAATTTTTTTTCTTACGAGGTATTTCAGAAATGATCCACTTGTAAGTTTATGAGGAGAACTTTTGGATCAGATTTAGTATTTACAGACCATAAGCATTCTGGATTATCTTCAACCATGGAAACATCTCTGGTCCTGTTTAAAATATTGGTGGATTTAATGGAGCCTGAATTTTTTTAATTAGCTCAGGAATGTTTTCCTGTAACAACCTATATGTGTAAATCCATGACCTATTGTTCTTTCAAAAGTAAAATTCATATTTCTTTCTATTGAGTTTCATTAGATTTCAACCATTATTAAAAACAAACAAACAAACAAACAAAACACAACCCAGAAGTAAACTGAAAATTTCTTTTAAAGATGGATAATCATTCTATCTTTTCCATAGTCACTTAATTCCTGTACCATAAAAAGGAATAAAAACTTGCACAACTACGTATGCATGCATGTATGATCATTTGCAGAACACTGAGCGTGTATAACACGTGGATACATGTATCTGCTCAATTTCATTTACATTCAGATTACATCTATGCCATATTATGCCACATTACATTTATACCATTAAAGCATCTTCAAACATGCATCTGGTAGCATAGCGTCTTAAATATTACCCAAAGTAGAGCTCATCTAAGGACAGTTGCTAACATCCTGTTTTGTGAACAAAATTTGTGTACACATTTCCTAAAATGAGATAGTGCTTTTAAAACAGTAGATTAGGCTTCTTAAACTCTATTAAGTACATCTATAACAAACTAAGCAAATCAAGCTAGTAAATGCTCCTTTCCTGTGTTGTTGACTATTAATTTTTTTGTGGTAGGATTTGTCTCAATATATTTTTTTTACAGCTACTGGGCTAGGTGTTTATATTCCATGTGGTTTATCCAAGTAAACTGTTATAGTAAGAATAATAATAAAAATCATTACCAAGAGCAATAAAATCAATCTTCTAATTGTTCTTTCCTTTCTTCAAGGATTAAAATATTGCCATGCTTTTCAGCCATGTTGTAGATATTCATTGTCATATAATGATGCAATAACTTAAATGAATTGATGTGCATTTCCAATAGCTAGATGATATTTGGTGCTGTCAAGAAAAAGACGCAAAAAGTGTGGGTTTCTTATTCTCTTGACTGTAACAAATTGAATATCTGTAGTAAATGTGAATATCAGTCAAATATTATCAGGGCTTTCTCAGGATACATTCTGAATTTTTTCTTCTTTTGATTCAAATGAGATTCAACAGGACAGATTTTGCAGTGGCTTCCAATATGTGAAAAGCCGTATAATATATATATATTTTTTTTTTTTAGCTTTTGACATGAAAGATATTACATAGGTTACCAAGCTTCTTTGTTGCCCAATAATTCATCTCAAAAAGTCAACATTTTTGTAAAAAATTTCTATCATAAACCAATTTTAAAATCATTGAGGCTTATACAATGATAGAGATTGAGTGATTTAATGGGTAAGCTTTCAGTGGACTTTCTTGCTGTGATTTTGAAACCCTCCATTTTGGTAAAAATGTCAACGCTGATATCTGATGTGAAATCTTACATCTAAGGCCTTCATTTAAAAACATAAAATGCATGTTATGGCAGTTACAGTAGTTTCTCATGTAGTCTGTGCTGCCTGTGATGTTGGATACCATGTTCCTTAGATATTTATTCATACTAACACCTTCTGGGTTTAGAAAATATTGCCCACCTCATGCAAAACGCTAGAAAACCAGAACATACTCTGGACCAAACAGCAGTCCCCATTCAGACAGTAATACTCCCCGAAACCATCAGTAAAACCCTTTTATGGGACTCTAGTCCAGCAAGTGTTGTCTAGCAAGGATCAGCGAAGACAGAAAGAGAGAGACACTTCTACACAGGAATTCATCCCATCCTGAAACAGATGACTAAAACATATGGTATATTATCCCTTGGAGGTGACTATTTCTCTCTGTTGACTACAAGCAGAACCTAGATAATGTGTTTAGTCAAGCCAGCTAATTTTTTAACGTGCAAAGTTAGACAAATTTTGACTAACTCTTCTAATATTTCTGGTATATCATATTTTCTCTTATAAATAAATAAATAGTTAAATGCTTAGACGTCTTAAAAGGATTTTTCAGCA
The DNA here is from genome assembly GCA_013400195.1 of Aramus guarauna. Classification (NCBI taxonomy): domain Eukaryota; kingdom Metazoa; phylum Chordata; class Aves; order Gruiformes; family Aramidae; genus Aramus; species Aramus guarauna. The sequence continues at coordinate 1,045,194 of VXBL01000173.1, read as the reverse complement.
AATTAGTTCTCCGTCTTTGTGCGTTTTTAGCCTGACCATAAGCCAAACTCTAACACTGATTTTGACGCATTTCATCATGCTCTGTAGTAATATTTATATTAATTTTCTGGTTGGATTAAAATCTAAATTTTCTCTTGTGAAGTTCTTGGGATCTGTGCACTTTTTTCTTCTCTACTTTCAACCTCTTATTGAGTTTTTCAATATTATGGAGCTTTGAATCTAGGACAACTTTAAGCAATACAGATGAGATGGCAGCAGTGGTTCATTTTTTCCTGAAAGACCTGCTATTATGCTTTCCCTGGGAACATGGCTCATGGCTCATGAATCTCTTGAATAGAGATGTTGAATCCTGAACAGTCATTGTCCCGTTGGAAGTTTTCAGGTACTATTATTTGACAAAAAATGTGCTAGTCCTTTTATTTTTGCCTTCAGAATGGAGAAAGAATAAGCTATTCCACTTTTTGACTAATAATTTAATTGTTATTCTAAAGCATTAATATGGTGGGTCTGATGAGAATGATGAGAATGGAAAAAATAGAATGACTGTCTTATGGTGAAGACATTGGACGGGCACTTGAGAAGATGTAAGGTGAATTACCCATTTCATATGGGTCTCTCTTGGGGTCCTTGGCAACCATTCATTTTCCCTCTCCTCAACTTCTCATTTCTGCAGTGATGGAAATAAGACTTCCTTGCCTCTCAAGAGAATTTGGAATAGTGGTTGATAATTTCACTATGGTCAAATATTTAGAAGTTATTGGCCACAAACACATATATACAGCAACTTACTTGATTACCCTGTGATTACACAGCACAAACCATAGATTTCTTACAAATTTTTATCACTAAAATGTACTGGTGACTCAAGCAGGGAAATAATTCACCTGAAAACAGCTATTTGCCAAACTGGTAACCTAGTAAATAATGACCAGAAAAAGGTTGTGTAAGGTTTAATCCAATCCTAGCAATACCTAAAGCTAAAAAATAAAAAGGAAACAAAGGAAACCAAAACAGAGTTAATGATAAGAAATAAGTTATTGCCTGTTGTTTCTCAGAAGCCTATTTTAGAGTCACTGTGGTTTATACGCATAATGGCTTATTTGTGGATAAGCCACGAATTTTCAGGCAGCGAGCTGATTTTCAAATTATATAAAAGGATGCTACATTATGAAAGAGGGGACTGAAATTTCCTTTACACTACCATAACTGCAATACATAGAAGCCTTATTTGAGTTGCCCTTGTGTGATATGATTGTGCTACACAAATATTTGTTGTATTTCTTATTCCCCTTTATTTGATAGGAACACCTACATGCATCTTAATAATCTGCCTGCTTCTGCTTTTTATTATTATTTGAATTCTTCTGCCCAGATAGTTATATTGCAATAATTTTCACAACTAGATCTGATTTCAAAAACAGATTAAAAGCAAGGCTACTTGCACTCTCTAGGGAATAAAGATACAAATACTAAAAGCTAAAAGTGACTGTATGGGTCATCCATCCAAGACTAGATCTTGTTTTTAACAGTAGTGAGTAAGCAATAGGTAAGGAATCAGAACAATCATCACTTGCAAGATTTCACTGATACAAGAAGTGATAAACAAACCATCCAATCTATTTATTTGTAAAATGAAATTTTCAGAATCAATGAATCTTGAAATTTATTGCATGCTTTCAGTCTTTAAATAGCAGTTGGTTTTGCTTTGACTTGGAACTAGGAAGAGGCAACTGGAAGGAAACAAGTTGTCATTTTTAATATCCTGCTTTTCTGGGTTCCCCTTAAGAGATGACAGGAGAAAGTTAACAAAATTTATGATTTGACCCATATTAATTGTCTAAGTCAAGGAGCTGTTAAGGACTCTAGGAAGACTCTGAAAGTGACCAATTTTATACAGAAATCTCATCTGATATTTCAAGCGAACCTGAAGACAGAGCTAGCCGAACTAGCCATTAAACATAGTATTATGTAAGAGGGTTGTGAATCATGCCTAATTTTAATCAGAATATGTTTCTCATACTTAAATATTGATAAAATATTTTGAATATCCTTCTCAATATGGATATCTCCATAAACATGGTAGCTAAATTGCATGATGCTTTAAAAGAGTTAATAGAAAACATATTTGCATATGTTAGGGCTGCCTTCTGGACCATAACCCAGATATGTTTTAAAATATGTGGAAGTGAATTCAAGATTGACTTTGGATCAGTCCGTGCATCCTTTTCCTAATCACTTCTACAAAAAAAAATTCATGTGGTTTTGTAATACAGCCTTGCATAATAATGCCTGTAAAGGTAGAAATATAAGACATCCTTGTAAGTGAGAAAACACTTGCAAAGCAAGCAGGGATAAACATTTCTGTGACTGGGAGACAGAGGCACACATCAGAGACAGGCTTTGGTGTCCTACAAATGTCAAATTTGATCTGCAAATTTTTTAAAGAAAGAATCTGGCATTTTTCTTTATCCAAAGGGACCCTCAACAACACTCTGACAAGAGGAGAAGTTCTGTATCATGACAAGAGTTCAGCTACTGAATTGAATATAGGGAGCTTTACTTTCTTATATAACTTCAGCACACAAAGCAACATGCATTAGCAGAACATCAGGCAATGGTACAGATACGCTGTTTGTGTCAGATGCAAAGTATAATTTGCATTTTTTAAATCATATTGAGAAAAGAACCAAGAAAGAAAACAGCAATAGAGACAGAAAATTCAGAAGAAAAAGCATGATGTTAGGGAAAGAATGTCTTTGCTTCTATGCTGGGCATGCCAAGGAAAAAGTTAATTCTTTGCCTTTAGGAGATACTGGAAAAGATTGACTACATCCGATTTAATTTCAGAATGAATCATCCCAGAACTGCTTTGTACCACATCATATGTCAGACTGTTCAGTCTAGTCCAACAGAAAAGGGAAATAAAGATTGCTCTTATTTTTCCTTGGGTTTTCTATCCACTGACTGCGGCTTCTGTGGAAGAACTTCATGGGTTTGGACTGAACAGCGGTAGAACTGCCTTTGCTGAAATGCAAGCTGAAGGGAGATGACCTGGCAGAAGACCTTTGCAGTCTCTATTATTTACAGTAGACTTAAGAGGACAGCTTTTTCTAAGTTATGTTTTTCAGTGGCCTTTGCCTACTAAAATGTACTACCTTTACATTCCTTCTGCATTTGTTTTTTCTGATAAACACCAGCTTAGCCTGAGTATCGCAGCACCTTTGAGTAACCAGTTTTTACTCAGTCAATTAGGAAGAGAAATGGCTGGGAAAGAATTGAGCCTTTAATCTCAATGCCAGGACATAAACACCTGGTAAAATTATCATGGTTCACAGTCACAGCACTTTTGATGCCAAAGCGGAGGGTTACATCACAGCAGGACAGTCCTGGAGCAGCCTCTGGGGAATGAAACAGCCGTGGGATTTTTCCCCAGGATTTACAAGAGAAAGAAAAATTTTCTGTCCGGGTCAAATGGAAGAAGTAGGGGCTGTTTCTGACAGAGCTTCCTTTTGAAAATCTCCCTTTGAAACAGCATTATGTGGCTATAATTCTTCCTGCTAGTGATGTGGAAAAAGAAAAGGTGAAGGCTACCTGATGATGGCTGTTGAGTGATGCTGACATTCACAGTGCAATCCTGTCTGGACTTTCTGTCAGCTTTAAATTTTTTTCCTTCTACATTACACATTGCCTGAAGAGTGAGTATACTATTGTTAAACTACATAGCATCATACAAAATGCATAATGAGGGACTGACTGTCTTAAGTCAATGGTAGCAATTATTCTTTGGGTTTGAAAACATCTCCAAAAAGCTTCAATTTGCATAGGAGGCAAGGGCAGCTCAGAGTAGGGAGTACAAAACAGTTCTCTGCTCTGTTAATTCACTGATTTAACGTATAAAACAACTTAAATATTAGACACAGTCATTGTTACCCAAAGTCACTGTGATCTGGGCCTAGAAAAGTGAAGTGATCTTATTCAGGACAGGATTTCTGCTGCTCTCCTCATGCTGGAACTTAGGAATAAGAGAAGATTGTTGTTGGTGATTAACCCAGGAGTCAGAACTTTCTATGGAGCTGTGCCCACAATGAGGAATTCAGTGCAGGAAAGTCAGATTAGAACAAACCCTGCCACCTCCTAAAAAATATGATGAGTTTTCAACACCTAGTATGGTAAGAAACAGCCCTCTCAGAGCTTATACAGCAGCACTAGAATGAGAGGGTTTAGTTTTCTTTGTACTTATCTGTTTTTCCCACCAAAACAATAGAAAACCAATCCAAAACTAATTTTTTACCTTTTCCTTGAAATTGCTTGCGGCACTATTATTTCCTACTCATGTACCTTAGCAAGCAATACTATATGAAACATATATTGCAGTTTCTCACCTCTTCATGTACACACCAACTAGTATCATTTCATAGAATCATCTAGGTTGGAAAAGACCTTTAAGATCATCTAGTCCAACCACTAACCTAACCTTGCCATCCCACCACTAAACCATGTCCTCAAGTACCTCATCTATCCTTCTTTTAAATACCTCCAGGGATGGGGACTCAACCACCTCCCTGGGGTGGTTTCATCATACTACATACTTCAGGTCAGATCAGGACTATTTCCACCACAATCTTGTCCTATCTCTCATTATACTTCTCTGATGATAAAATTAGTAATGAGAAAAAATTGTCTCCCATTAAGTAACTGGAAGTGTTTCCATTTACTTCAGTAGGCTCAGGATGTCATCTTTAGTTTCTCATTTTCATTGGTGAACGAAATCCTGATGGCACTTTTGTCATTAATGAAAAACTGCCTTAGTATGACTCAATATCCTTTTCCAGTACCCATACATTGTTAAAAAGGTGTGCATTATTCTCCTTAAAAATACTTCCCTCCTCTCCCTTTCCCCTAGTTGACAAATTGCAGATGCTCTTACATGTAGATGCAATGGCCCTGCCGCTTATCACGTGGAAATAACTCGTAACAGGCAAGATCACTCTTTCTGAGTCCAGGGGAAATGTTAGCTTATCGCTGGCTTGCTGTTCTAAAGATGCTGCTAACTGAATAGCTTCTCACCACCCTTTGTCTCTTCCATCCCATTCCCATTGCATAGTCATAACTGTGCTACTCTCAGTTAAATTCACCACGCAGTTCAACGAACAGTCTTATTTTCAAAATTTTGTTGTCATAAATTAAGCAATAACAGTACAGCTTTAGCATTCAGTCTTTGGTAGCATTCTCATGTTCACACCTCTAAGTTCTGGAGTTGTGCACATAGTTGAAGATTTATGGGTTTTTAAACTCTGAAAAGACTGCTATTCTTTTCTTGGCTTATATTATCAGGGAAATGTTTTACATCTCCCGTGTATTTGGGTAATCTACATGGTAATTGTAGCTTGGTTTTGGCATCTCTGCATTTGCCTGTATTTACTCATTCATTCAGAAATGTATCTGCATCATCAAGAAAGCATTTGGAAGCTATTTTAGTTTGCTGATTCCTAATTTTCAGAATTCCAACTTCTACTTCAAAGCTTTCTGTGTGGGTTTTTGTTCAGTTTTACTGTGTCCCCTCCATAAACTGATAATCCTTACATGGGTCTGCAGGAGTAAATATGAAATCATGAAGTCAATTCAGTAGTCTGTTTCCCAGCTGGAGATCCCTAAAAGATGTGAGCTGGTTTTATAAGTAGCAATGATGAGTTTGCCTCTTTTCCACTAAAGGAGTCATAGTATCAAAGGTGGTGGTACGAACCTTAATAGAAATAGCTTCATTTGTGAGTAGCAGAGACAATCTTGCTAAGCAAAATCCTAATCCTTTGTCCCACATCCTTTTTTATAAGAATCTCCTGCCCAGCTGCAGCAATATGCAGGACTACTCCAGAAGATATCTTTAATTTACATCTTATCAATATAAAAAGCTGGTAAAAACTGAAATCTGAAAATAAGTTATCGAGGTAACAACCATAAAAAAGGGAATATGGAGACAAATGCCATAAGGACAGCTAAACTGTTTTAAAATCAGTATCTCACTAATTAATTTTAAACCTTTGGGTTTTTAATCTTAAAATGAAGCTGTTTTGTCTAGGAAAATTTCTAGAAGGACGCAGCATCTTGCGGCTGCCCCACAGGATACACGTAGCTGGTGGGTGCTATAGGTCCATTCCCGTGCTTGGTCCAAGAAGATCTGAGTCCTTTCCACCATCCATTACAGAGTATTTAGCCCAGGCTTGTTCTGCCAGCCCCAGAGGCTCTGACTCCGTCCCAGCACAGATGGCAGGCATCACCCTTGCTAAGTAATACATGAGACCTTGACTCTACAAAAATCAATCTACTTTCGTTTTCATAAATCATGAAAGGTAGATTGCCTCTGAGAGCAGGGGGGGGTTTATTCCTGGGCTTTCAAACCAGCTGATGGAGAACATTGTCATCTGATACTTTAAAAGCAAACACAACATGAACTGTCATCACAGGTAGTGCAGAGTTTTGCTGGCAAATATAGGAGTGATCACAATAAAAAAGATTTAAAGCCTCCATATTATTATAATCACTGTGCTCAACGCGAAAGCTTTTCACTTGTTCATTGCTATTTTTTGAGAGTCAGCCATTTTTTGCTATAAAACTTCCCAGCCTGAGTCTCCCCATAGCTCCATAATTAAATCTTTCCAGCTGAGAGCAACCGGATGGCCTCCCTTCAGATCTTATCAGTGTCATTAATTGGATGGATGTATCATTTCCAATACACCACGAGACTGTCTTCTCTGCAGAATAGCTGAGCTCGCTGCCCCAAGAGTGTCCCTGGACCCTGTAAATCGGCATTGAGTTTTCTCTGGCAAGCCTAGGGGTAGTCTCAGCCTTCTGGCATCCCGCTGCAATGCTGCCGTTAATGCAAATTTTCTGCTCTGCCCACATAAGCCTGTCACCTCTCTCCAAAATATTTTGGTGGGCCATTCCACCCCTCACCGTCTTCGTGCAGGAGATGCAACGGGGCACCGCGACCAGTCTGCGCTGCCAGTTCCCTGCGGTGCCTTTGGGCACACCCTCCTCCTGTCACTCAGGTTTCGAGGCTGCTCCTCAGAATGGAAACACATGAGGGGGTGTTTATTCACTTCCAGACCTATTTTACAGCTTCCTTTGATGAGCTGCCCACAAGCCAAAGTGCCTGTTTATAGTCTGCCACGCTGATCAATCCTGTCATGCTGTCCTTTTGTGTAACCATGCCTGTATCCAGCTATAGTAATTTACATTTTTAATGTTCTTCTAAGAAAGGATGGAAAAAAGTATTTTTTTTTTTCTATAATCTTTGTTGATTATAATCTTGCCTTTCAGGTTCACCACTCAGGAAAGCTCCCAGCTTCTGCTGCAACCCAATTGCACTCTCAGCCCCTACTGCCTTGTGCCCCTTGCACACTTCGACTCACCGTCCTCCTCAGTTTCACAGGGTTGCTCATCTCTGTGTTACTTCTGCATCTGATCTCACTCAGCTCTACTAGTCTACATACGCAGTTATAAACTCAAAAAAACATAAGAAAGGAAAAAAAATAACAAAATTAATTAAAAAAGTGAATACTAATGTATGGATTCCAGCACAAAAGCAGGATGTAATCTTCCAAAGCAGCTCCACCATACCAGTGTAAGAGCCTTTCAACATAAGATACGTAATCTGTATAGAACATATATTCTCTATACAAGACATAATCTTTACTGGCAGGTAATCTTAGATATGGATGTGCCCTGCCCTACTATTATATAGGTTCACCAAGTGCTTCTCAGCTGCACTGATTAACTGTGATCCCCTTCGGAACTCGGCAGTCACATTAAGGGATGGGGGCTCTTCTTATTTCCTAAGTACATGGTGCCCAGATTTCTATACTTTCTGCTTTCTATATATGATAATATATATAAATTCTATACTTTCTGCTTCAAAAATCAAATTTTAAGGTTTATCTTCCAGATCAAAAGGAAGTATGAAAAATAAACCCAGTGTTCCTTAGGGCACATCATTGGAAACAATCTCTTAAAAAAAAACAATTAAAAAATTACACTTCGCATTCAGCATTTCTTCTTCTGCAGAGTCATTGCTACTCTTCCTGACTTTACTGACAGACAGAAAGTCTGATAGTATCATTAGCACCGCAGAGTAAACAAAGCTCTGGAAGAGAGTTCTGCTCTTCATGCATTACCAGCAAAAGAAACAGCTATAATTCAGGTACTGAATTTTTTATTTTAAGTAAATCAAAGAAAAGTGCCACGCATCTTAGAAGCTGGAGAGAAATTCTAACATTGGCTGAGAGAAACATAAACAAAACTTACACTGAAATTTGTCATGTACTGTCGGTAAAATTTGTTCATTGGTATTTAGGAGGGATGATTTCTGGTTTTGTGAAGAATGGAGAATCTTAGACAAAAGATTCTCTTTTAACTCCCATATATTTCAGATATATTTTATTAGAAATGAAGGGCTGGCTCAGTAACCTAAGTTTTAATATAAACTGAAAATAATGACTGTAACAGTATGTTTATTTATATTTACACTAATCTCTTCTTGAAAGACATATGCCTCTATGAATAGAAATTTTATAAAGCTAAGAAAATAATATTAAAAAGGTTGTAGAAGACCCATCCCTGGAAACATTCAAGGTCAGGTTGAACGGGGCTCTGAGGAGCAAGATCTAGTTGAAGATGTCCCTGCTCATTGCAGGGGGCTTGGACTAGGTGACCTTTAAAGGTCACTTCCAACCCAAACCATTCTATGATTCTAAAATCTACCTCAAAACACTATTGAAGAGTTAAAAAGGACTCTTCTTCCATAACAATACTCAAACTGTCCATTCGATACTCCATATCAGGCAAATAAATTTCTTCAGGTGAGAAATAAAATGCAGCCTCTCATATACTCAAAGAAAGATTAGCTGACCACTAAGCTGGGTTTGGCACCAAGTGGAGTTATGGAGCTGGAGGAGACTCCTCCAGCAGCGTGTGCTGGCACAGCATGGGAGATACAAATCAGACCAAGCTGGGTGGTCTTCCACACCTTCTATGCACTAGAAAGGTGCATGGGTGCCATCGTGCTGCACACCTTTCTCCTAATTTTGCTCTCTGGGAACACACTAAGCCTCACTGTAGAAACTGATGTTCTCTAAACCTCCTTGCACAGACGCCTTACCCTGCTTCCCTCTGGAGAGCATTGCTCCCATTTTCCTTGCAGCCTGCCAAAGAGGCAAATCAACTGTAAATCTCTTCAGGAAAAAACAAGCAATCACTTTTTTATGGTTTCATTTTCAGAGTCCTGTAGAACCATATTTTATATGAGAATGCAGTCTGCTTCAAAGCTGGCACATCAGCCTTCTTCATTCCAAACTGTCTAAGCTCTGGAAAAAGGAGGAAAAAAGAAGCTGGTTTTTTTTTTTTTTTAAGATACTTTACTGCTAACATCACATATACCTGTCCTAAGAACAGCCTTGCAGCAAAAGACAAAAAAAAGTGCCTTGGTCATTGGGCTACAATTAATTTCTTTAGGCCTTCTAAAGATGGTCTCCATTCCTTCTAGCCTAAATAGTTCACAGTTTGCTTGCAAAGTTAAAGGAATATGTCAATTTTATGATGTCTCTTCTGCCATTTAGTCACAGGCTAATTCTAGTTGATATGCCTTGTTTTGGGTCAAGACACATTTTGCTTTCTGCTAGACATTTCCAACTGTGCAACATATGGCTGAATTTTTACATTTGTTTCACATCACAACAAGATAGCCTTTGGAATTAATATGTTAATCCTTCAAAATAAAAAAGAAAGAATTGTTACTAATTTTACTTCCATACCAATTTGTGATTAATAAGGATATTTCATAGCAAACAAATGTAAAAGCTAGGCACATCCAGCCACTTGCCTCACCTTCACGATATCTTAATTCAGAAGTCCCACCTGGGGCTCTTCAGTCATCAAGAAGAGGAGATATATTTTGATTTTAATCCTACAAGGAAGACTGCTCTTTCAGTGGTGCTTTAAATGTTTACTTTGCCATAAGTCTTATGTCATGGTGGATAAATAGGAAGCTGTCACCTGCTTTTTTCCCCCACATTCCAGTGACACTCATCAACTGGATGATCTCCTCTATTCTACTCAGATAGGATCCAGTACTGTGTTAAATGAACAAAAAGAATCATTCCACAGACAGAGGCACATATTCTTTCCGTTTCCATTTCCATCTCCAGTTTCTTGCACTGAAGTGTATTTTTCAGAAGTTAAAACTGTGCTTTGCATTTAAGATGACAAGAGAAGCAGCAACATCACGATGGTTAACCTAGACTGAATCACCAATAGCCCATCAGAAACAAAAAGAAGTCCAGCTGTAGTAGAATGTGTCTTAGTTTGTAACAAAAAATGCTAAAGCATGCCATTAAAAATTTAGTAGAACAGTGTAAGAATGAACAGGAGGAAAAAAACCACCTTAGTTTTCCATCAGAAAGTGCAGCCTTATTAAAATTATTTCCTGGGTTTGGATCAGTTTCATGTAAATTTTAAACAAAATAAATTTATTTTCTTGTTTTGTTCTGATAATATTAAATATGTGTGGTTTTACATTAGTTTTTAAAAAAAAATTCAACTTTAATACAGTAATATCTAGTGTAAGCATATTAGGAAAGCAGAAAGATTTTAAATGAGCATTTTGATGGTTCTGAATCAAAAATCTTTTAAGTTTTCCTTCTCTTGGAAATATCAGTTTCAGGGATGAAAAAAATTTCCAGATATCCACTTTTCCAAAGGATACAAGTTCTTCATTCTCGGTTTGCACCAAGATTTTCTTTGGTGCCTAAGCCAAAGTCAAACTTTAAGCTGGAAACATAAATACACCTTTCTCAAGGTTTTATAATTAAACCAAAAGCATAATAGCAAGGCTGTATTGGGTCTGACCCACTACAAAGGCTTACCTCACCCCCACCACCCAAAAAAGTTCCCACCCCACAGTAATAAAGAAGTTTTATTTAGAAAAGAAACCACAATATAACCTGATAGATATATTGGGGATCCAACAGATGCTTGTATTTCAGAGGTGATTATAATAATATGAGACCAATATAAGGAAGCAATGTCAGGGTAAATAGACTCTTCCATGGTTGTTTAATAAACCTTGAATACATTTTGTTTTGGTAGAAAGACTTAATCAGAAAACATCAATCAGTATATGCAAGAAGAGTGTAAGTATGATCAATAGCAGTGACCTCATTTACAACCCCATTCGTCTGCAGGCAGGTTCTATTTTCAACGGGGTAAGTCAGGAATAACTCCAGAGGACTCAGTGGCAACACACATCATGAGGAACTATAAAGTTATTTTTTGGAGATTATATGTGATTCAATGTATCCGTTGACTTTTATGTTGTGATTTGTTAGGACTGAAGGGACAGGAGAATAAAGTACAGCTGCTGGGCATACAGGTCCAGTCTACACCTTGTAATGGGCCCAGTGCATGCAGGTCAGACATGACGGCAACAGAATTTTTTTCAAAATCAGAAACAATATATCATAGCATCATAGAATCATAGAATGGTTTGGGTTGGAAGGGACCTCAAAGATCATCTAGTTCCAACCCCCTGCCATGGGCAGGGACACCCTCCACAAACCAGGTTGCCCAGTATCCTTGCCACCCATCTTAAGCAAGGCACAGCTTTCTCCCTAGCTGCTTGGATGCAACACTGTGCTAGGGCAGCAGTACTGCTTCTGTCACCTGCGATGTCACTGTGCACACTAGCTCAAAGCTCTGTGTTGGTGTGGGCTCTGCGTGGTCTCTAGAGTACTTTGTAAAGATGCCCCTAGGCTCCCCAGGTTGGTGAAACCGTAATTAAGAGGCAGAAAGATACAAATGGTGCACTGAAAGACAAACCACCGCACATTGACCTAAAACAAGCAGCCGCTCAGGAAATGGAGTGTGGGAAAACAGAGGCTGGGATTCATCTCCATTTAACTACAAGTCAGGAATTAAAGGCTACACATTTAAACTAATAGTTTCATGTCTTGCAATAGAGAAATGGAAAGAAATGTGCATTTTCAGTGTGACTTACCTTAGATAAACATTTAGAATGGATGTAAATGTGTAGTTTTTAAGATATTACAGTTAGATCAAATTAATCCCGCTCACGTGTCTAAAACAGCAGCAGTGAGGTCTTGGCATAAGAACTTTGACAACTGCAGTGGGGGAAGAGAGACTCCCAAATACTGGTACTAAAGAAGCAGAGAACACTTTCCATATGTATGCAAATACATGTTTGCTTCTCTGTCCTAATACAAAGATGAAGATACTATATTCTGCTTGGCTGACAAAAACTTGTGCTTTGAAACACTGCCATGTGCCACTGCAAACTTTGCTGCATGCTCATAGCTGCAAAGGCATAAAGTTTTGATTACAATTCAGGTTCTCTTGAACTTGGTAAAAGCTCCAGGATGGGACACAATGCTGAGATCAAGACAGGGAAAGCTGTTGACAAGGTCATTTATAGGATACAAAGATCCAAGTAAAAAAGGCCAGAGGTATACATCCAGTAATATGAAGATCTGGTAAGATTAGACAGATGTATAGTAGATCCATGAAAAAAAAAAAAAAAAAAAGCAATTGTTTCCTAAACAATGAAAATATTTACTAGGTATGATAATTTGCCTTAACTGAATCACCTGAAGTGATATGTATATGGAACAGCACTACTACATAGTCTTCTGAAGTCTAGAGATGCTATGACAAAGTTTACTTAGCTAAACAAATAAATAAATGTCAGAGTCAAACCTGTGCTTTAAATTGCCTGAGATTTCAAGCATTTAAAAAAAAATAATAATCCAAATATTGGGTCCCTGCACACCAGGAAAACCAAAGCTCTGTCACCAGAAGCAAAGAATCGGCAGAATCAGTTTATTTCTTTATGTTTACCTATCCTTGAAATGACTATTTTTCAGCACACTGCAGTGTGCCATGAAAACCCAAAGCAGCCTTCCCCTTTACTCTTATTGTTAAACACAGTTTAAAGTGGTTGAGTGGAAAGAAGCCCAGTCGTTCAAATCATCTGTACACTACCACATCCATGAAGGTGAAAAAGAGAGAGGAAGAGAAATCAGCTTTGCATGCCCATTGCAAAGAATAGTTTGTGAATATTATTTACAGTGGCCAAATATGTCATTCAGGATATCACCCCATACATATTCAGATAAAATAGCTGGATGTTAAAAGAGTTGTAAAACTTCAGCATACTAAAATGTCTCTCTATTAAATGTGCAACCAGAGATTGCTCCCAGTTTCTTGCACTAAGTTAATGTCTCCTATTGTGATTCTCCCTTTTGGGCATCCTCATCCAAGGCAGCCCATTGTACATGAGCAGGGAGGCAGTAAGCATGGAAGGGTTGGAGGGCCTGTCCAAAAATGGACTTTGTGATGGTCCTTTGGGCCAGCTTGGAGCTCCACCATGGCCAGGAGTATCCCAAAGGAGCCGTCTACAAGAACACACATTAAAGTCTTAACTTTTGTCTTAAGCATTAGGTATGGATGTTCAAGAACTGTTTTGTCCTGTTCTGCCCTGAGATTTGGTAACCTGTAACAGCTGCCCACAGCTCCCTCATCCTTAGTTTTTACTAGTCAGAGTTGTACTGCACAAGAATCTGGGCTCTGCAACTCTGAATTGCCTGTGGGTCTGAATCAGCAACTGCTTTTCCTCCAATTTTATCCTTATAGAATAAACTGTAATCACAATCCATAAACCCTAGTCAGAAAAAACGTATCACTCAAGTTTACTAACACTGACCCCACCATATTTCGTCAGTTCCTGGACATCTCCAAAGCACCTTAATTACTGTCTACACTCTTGGCATCAGCAATAAAAAACGCTGCAAATGCAGCTATACCTTACATGGCTTGGATCTATTAGACATCAGATGATGTGCTGTGGTGATTGCTCCAATGTATCCTCTTTACTAGAAACTTTAAAGCCTTTCTGACTCTCAACTAATCTGTCACCCACCCAATCTGTCATCAAAAATCAGAGTATCTGCTCCTGCAAGATGAGCTTTCCTTTTGTCTAAGATTCTCCATTCTTCACAAAACCAGAAATCATCCCTCCTAAATACCGATGAACCAATTTTACCAACAGTACATGTCCAGTGTGTTTGCCTTCTGCCTTCATTCACTTCAGGGACAGATGTTCCCATGGATTTTTATCCCCTCTGGAATATTTCCTTGCTTTTCTTCCAACAAAAGCTTTATCCCCTCAAACAACTGTAAAAAAAAAAAAAGAAAAATTAAAAAAAAAAATCTCACCCAGCTTTTGATGATTATTGCTCTGTCATTTTGATGCTACTGCTGTTTCCTTCTGTGTAGGAAAAAGGACAACCCACCAGCCTCATTTTGCTTACAGTTATTTCAAACAGCAAAACACTGTGAAAGCTGCAAGACATACAGGAGATTGCCTTTTATTCTTATAAGAGTAAGAAAGAAGCTATGAATGAGTTTAAAAACAACATCTAAGCATTGATGCCCTTTTTAATAGCTGGTTTTATAAACATATATTTTTGCTTAAACAGGATTTAGAAGTGTCCCTTAAAATATCCAACGGTTCCACTGTTCCTCTGTGACTATTTTTCAAGGTTCACGAGTGGATTTTGCATGGATCTTAACCCCAAGGCAATATGGAAGACATTTAGAAAAAATCTGGTTAGATATCTATACCATAAAATACATGCATTTGCAATTATTTTAATTCAACTAAAGGTTAGTGTAGTGCTTATTAATGTTAATACCATGTCATATATTCAGGTAAATGTATGTTCACTTATTTGAATGTGTGATCAGATAATTCTGCTTTCCCTTTTCTCTTTTGGCTTTAAAAAAGGGCTATTAAAACCCAAAACATTATTAGTGTAATGTTATGATTGAGAAATTACACTTACTAGAGTAAAGAGACTCAAAGGATGGTTTCCAGAGCAACTGCAATTCAGCCAGCTTGCATTTTATGCATCTCCTGAAGGCAAATTCTGCCTCCTGCTCACAGCTGGACTAAATCCTTACGGCTACCTCTGGCTGCAGAGCGACTCCGCAGCTGTTTCATCCTTTTGCAGGCTGCAGCATCCATGTGGCAGCTGCTTCCCACCCCCCCACACCCCTGCTCCGGGGATCCAGCCACTGCCTGCAAGCTGGGGAGAGCCCAGCTCAGACCTCGCTTAACAACCCTCCTCCCACCCCAGGACCTCTCTCAGGAGCTCAGTCCTCCCTGTGTCCTACCCCAGGTATGCAGCTATACTGTCTCTTCTGCCACTCTTCCTTGGGTAGTAAAGTTTGTCCCCAAAGGCTTTAAATTCGCATCCTCCTCTGTGGAGATCCCAGCTGGTCCTGGTCCTGCTGGTCTCCTCCTGGAGAGCGCTCAGGAGCTAAGGGCTGAGCAGCTCCAGGGCCAGGGCCCCCAGACAGTGTCAGAAATCACAAAGATGGAGACCCAGACTCACATCCATGAGAAACGCTGATCAAAATCTCATACCCATACAGAAGCAATACTGAATTCTCCAATTTAACATCCATAAGATTAATAAAAGCTCCTATTCACACCAGCCAAGCCCTCATCAAATGTATCCCACCCCCAGATTCATATATGCAGCTCCTACTGAAATAAACAGTAAGTTTGTACATCTGTAGGCTGAATTTTGTCATGTTTATATAAACATTGACTACTTGATTGACTACTTGGTGCTGAGAGTTTGAGTGCAGTTAAGCTGTGTTATTTTTAACTGCAAACCTTCTGTACCTTTGAAACTGTATACGGCAGTTTAAAACTGGTTATTACATTGCCAAGTATAAAAAAAAATTAGATTTTAACATTTTAATACAGGAACAAGAATATTCTCCTAGTAGGGATTAATATCATTATAAAGTAACCTTTAAACCAAATTATAATTGTGGAAATCACACCATCCCTGTTCAACCTACTGGCACATGAGGCCCAACTCTCCAAGAGCAGTGGCCAAGGTACTGTCACCTCACGTTTCTCTAATATTCTCAAAGCCTGCTTTGGAGTGTCAGAGTCTGAGCTGAATTTGGGAAGGCTCAAGACTGCTAATGCGACCAACGGCACTGACTCTTTCCTAATTGACTCAGTGGCAATACTCTTGATCTGAGTATTTGGGAAAGACTTCTGACATTTTGCACAAATCAGTGCAATGGACTTAAACAAAGCAATTAAAAATATAATCCAAAGCAACTGGAATTCCTTCCTAAGAATGTCACCACAGTGTTACAGGTAGAGCAACAGACAGAGGTAATATTAAATAAATAAATAAATAAATAAATAAATAAATAAATAAATAAATTGGAGGGAATCTAACTTCTCATTTTAATAAGATGAGAATCTAACACCTTTCTAAAGAAAACTTTTAGTTTTCAGAGTAAAATCTTCAGAAAAACAGTTGAATACATGAAATTATCGGAAAAATATTAGCCCAATTGTTATATATTATTTACAGTTCTAAAACACTCACACAATCTCTCTTAAATTAGTCTGATTTCATGAGCTTGACAGTATTAATACTGGTGTCAAAAACCAGCAAATATTCTGAATGTTGTTCCTTGAATCCCAGAAGATTAAAAACAGTGATGAAGAACCAACTTACAATAGACAGTGTAACACCATCTCTACCCTATGTTCAACAGTCATCCAACTGCCATTCCCTTAATACAACTGAAAAAAAGGGACCACGTTATAGCATGAAAAAACTTATCTGATTCAATGCCTTCTTCCTCATTGCTCCAAACTTTTGCTGATGTTTCATCATGTGATGTCTTTTTTCATTTCATCAAGACTGCAGGTTCCTGGAGCCAAGAATGAGCTCTTTGTTCTCTGTGTAAACCTTCATGCTCGATGCTGCCTTTAAACATTAAATAACAATGCTCAGAGAAGAGAAAAAAACCAATGAAGGTCATGACAAATGTTTTGTTCCTGTCTTCGGGATCAAAATTTACTTGAGAGTTTGATCTTGGAAGTGGCTGAGCCCTCTTGTTATCCAGAGAATTCAAGGAAGTGTTTTTAGTTGGGAGAGCTTGCATCCTTTCAATTCAGTTCAACTACAGTTTAAATTGTATGGTTAAAATTTAGCATAATTTTCTTCAAAGAGCAGGTCCATGGACTTATTGATCTTCTCCACTAAGTCAAAGGAGAACCTTCCCTCTTTTGTTCCATAATGCCCCAACATCCCAGTTCTTTTGTATTAAGAAATGGAAGGATGAAAAATTTACATACATATATAGATATAATGAAACCATAATATTTTTTTTGTGTGGTATTATCCAACAGAAGTGTTCCTAATACTGATAATTAATTCCATGTGCCATATGCTAGAATTTGTGTAAAATTTTGTAGACTGAAACCATTTTATTCCTTTAACTATTGAGCAAGTTCCTCAAAGAATATTCATCAATACAGCTTTATGATTTCAATGGGACTATGCTAATTTCATTCTAGCTTTTTAGATGTGTAATATGATAATGGAGAAAAAGCCCATAATCTCAAACTTTGTCTAAGGTGGTCAGGAATATAGACCTGGAATACTGGCCAAAAACAGATCACATGCTTAGAGAGCAAGTATATTTCTGCTTTTTCTAGAACTCAGTGGATTTTTTTTTTTTATCTGTGTGTCTTCAATGTCATTTAAAATTACTGAAGCAATTTACATTCAATGTAGGTGGCGGCACTAAGTGTTAAATTCAACAAACTAGCTTTATGCATACTTGCCACTGTCCTGGAGCTTCTAAATATGGAACCATTTGGGGAAGGTTTATGAATATGCGGTACCTGTTTTGAGTTTCCTAATGTGGATTTGAGGATTTAAGTGCCTTACAGTGTGGTGTCTGAACAAATTCTTACACTCTCATCCTGAAAAATGTATTACGCTTACAAAGAAAAATTTGCTGCAGCAAAAGGTCTGCTGATTCACTGCTGTTTGCCCCATGGTGTTCATTTAGATTAGTGCTGCTACAGTGATTTAGTTCCACCTCAGAAGATAATGAGTCTAAATTTTATTTCTGCTAGTTATGCAGGCGTGTACTGCAGGATAAATATCTGGAAAGCAAAGGTAAAGGTACAGAGAAGCTGTTCAGTTGGTAAAATTCATTTTAAGTTAATGATGATTCTTTTTTTTTTTTTTTTTCCCCAAGAAAAAAGACTTCCAGCAAGAAACAATTGGGATAAATTTCCCACTCCCTTCAAATGAGAAGAAGGTGAGATTTGTTGTTTTTTCATCTGAGTGATCTAGATACTGCTCTGATAGCTGGTTATAACCGCAGCTGTGCCAAACATTTCCTCTCCAGTCACAAAAAAGACACAGGTAAATATAACAAGACTGATGCATTTGAGTGTTTCGTGTGATCAGAGTCTTAACTGACCTGTGCATTCAGGTTCAGCTTTCGAAGAAATCCTAAAAAATAATTATTGATGCATACAAATCTACTTGTAGCAGAAAGGGAAAGGGACCCCGCAGTTCCCAATGAGCTGCCCCTCTACGTGCCTCTCTGAAGACTGGGCATGTATGGTGCCCACAGCAATATCCCCACATCCATGACAGATCCATCTCAGTACTTCTTCAGTGTGAGCACCGAATAAAGGAAAAGCAGAAAGCCATTCACGCCATTAGTGCAAGAACAGGACATCGTCAAGTCCTTGCAAAGAGATTCAGGCAGTAAATTCACTTTGCCAGATGACTGAAACAGATAAAATGGCAGCAGATATTTCTTTTCTTTCTTTTATTTTCTTTTCAGGCACATATTTTCTTCCTTATTTTTGACTCCATGTTATTTTGTCATCCTTCAGAACAAGTAGAAGTGGCATATGGTGCCTGTCCAGTTACCACAGCACTGAGGTGCTGTTCACAACAGGAATTTCCAGTTCTTGTAACACAAGCAAGCAGATTGAGCAAACTCTGCTGTTGAAGTGCTATTGACTGACAAGTTGGCATTAAAACCTTGACCACGTAAGCGGCTTAAATAATTTCACCTATAGATCTCTAAAGAAACTTCTTTCTTATCCACCAAATACTTCATTAAATAAAGAGATTTTAGTCCCAGGGCGCATGCCAGACCTCATTCTGCCACAAAAGGTTACAGTTGATTTAGCTGGTACAAGATGAAGCCCTAAAAATTAAACTGACCTTAGAATTGTGATTGTGTTTCCAAACTTTCTACCAAATCTGGAGTTTTAATACTACATGAGCTATGCCGTATAACTTTTTTGTTATCATTCTAACCAAACCACTCAAAGGGTGCAATTCTTCTGATTAAATATGTTTATCTATAAGTTAGACATCTACATATGAATTAGTCATATAGCTTCCCTCTGGAGTCGAAGGAAAGAAATGCATACTTCTGAGATGTGATGCATCCCATCCTAATGTAGACATCAAAATCAGGCCAGGTATGTGTATTCAAACTGTAAAGTAGCCAATTCTTCTCCATTGACTCAGAAAGGAGTATAGGGGACTGCCTCACCCATGGCTTTCTCATCCATACATCCATACCCACAGCTCATTCAGATTAATCTCACCAAGACCAGTGAAATCAATCTGAAGCAGAACATAGGAAGGGAGACAACCCCAACTCACTCTCCCAAAAAAAAACCCCCAAACCAAGATGCAGGAGAGCCTTAAGAGCTGGGGAAGAGACGAGACTGGATTAGCACTGTGCCAGCTGGCGCTGTAGAGCACTAAAGCTCTGAGGAGTCCTGCCAGTTAGAGTAATCTGGTTGCCTTCAGAATAAAACACGTGATGATTCAATCTTCTTTTAATATGCCAGAAGTTACGATCTAAGGTAAGTACTGCAGATGGTCATACTATCATCTTGGCATTGTCCTAACTGTGTTCTCTAAAGCCATGCTATTCTGCAGGAGGCTTCCCCTTATGCAGGACTGGTTTACAGGTGGTGGCATTTGAAATGCAGGTCAGATTAACATTAGTGTCTCTGCATAAACATTTTGCTTCAAATATAAATATTTCACTGCAACACTGATTGATGCAGATGCAGTCAAAATGATCAGGGACATTCATGTGTTCTTTAAAGTGGAGCATTCTGATGTAAGAAAACTGATTTATCAGTTCATTGAGCACTCCAAGGAACAACTCCACTGAGGTCGTAGCTGTCTGCCTCTGACCTGTGCTCATGAAGCTGACAAGTTGAGAGTGCCTCTTTTCTCCTTAGTTTCTCAACAGTCTGCATTTGGCAACTGTTATGACTGTTAAAATGAAATGATTATGCTATTTCATATTTCTCATTTTCATTAAAAAGGATTAGTTTATAATCCTTACTACCATTTCATTGAACTAACAAAGCTGATTTTCAACTGCAACAAAAAACCTAAAAAAAAATTTATTCTTTATGACTGCAAGACAGATTCATTTTCCCTTTCCAATTTGTGTAAAACAAAAATAATTCTAGGCTTAGCATTACAACTCATATAGAAGCTTTTGCCACTTCAGGATATTTTTACCATCCTAGTACTCCCTTAAAGTATAATCTTGGGAAACTTTAAAGAGAGCAAGCAGAATGGCAAAATGTTGATATAGTGTATAGAAATTGTATATCCATAACACATTTGCCAGTGCAATGATAAACACGGTATGAATATGTTTGCACTTGAAAATGGTTTCCTAACATTGTTTAAAGACACAAAGGTTTAAGATATGAGCTTAAAACTACCTCCCTGAGAGCTTAGTCATCTATAAACACGTCAAAACAACATAATATTTGGCTGTATATTGTATGGCATCCAAACTGCTTTACACATACTGCTTTCACTGACTACAGAGTCAGCAGTATTAAATAGACTGCCAAGGTCCCTTCTCTTATGATTTAATCAAGAATTGACAATAAGGAAGACATTCTGTATTTATCATTTGGTTTAGTGTGTATTAGGTTTTCACAGAGACGGTTTGAGCAGAAATGAAGCTGTGTCATATCAACTTCCATACACTCATATCTCCAAAGTGGTTTTCTAAGCAGAACGTGATATTGCTGTCTTCTGTAGGCATCTATAATTGTCCATGGGTCGAGGCATACAGAAATTCAGTCTGCCTCCGTGTAACAGGTCATCCTACGCAGGGTGGTTTTTTTCCTTCTCGTGGAAATAGAGGGAGTAATGAATACAGGACTGAAATACTGAGACAAAAAGCAGCATTGGGCATTTGCTCTGAATTTCAATTTCCCTGTTCAAACAATCTTTCTATAAATGTCTGTGGCACCTTTAATTTTGTTTCCTGTCCTGCTCCGTGTTTCAAAAGAATCACATTGTGTTATACAATATATAAAATGTCACTGCTAAAATGGAGTATTTTCCAGTAACTACTATTACAATAGTGAATTTCAGTGTAATTTGTCTCTATACACAATGAATAACTGACAAATGTGAGACAGCTGTTTAAAAGTACAGATATTTGTAGCAGTAGCCCTTGCAAACAGGTATTGCCTTTTCCATGTCTTGTCTCACTTCTAGTTTGCTTTTGCTCATGATACTCTCTGTAAGACGGTTACACGATAATGAAACGTGTTGATTTCACTGACCAATAAAAACCCCACCGAAACAGTTGTGAGGAATAATTATCTCACACAATACGTAGCAGACCCATGAACAAACACCCAGTTCGGTATCCAGTGAAAGCAGAAGAGCAGGATGAGAGGTCTGTGTCATCGGCATTTCTTTAAAACTGCCGGTTACTCAGGTAAAGCTTATAACACCAGGTTCTGCTCATTACAGACATCCGGAGAAAAGCTAGAGTTGTTCTAATTATGCGGTGTGGGGGGGAGCAACTGGGTGCATTTGCCAGTCCAGAGTAAGGCCCTGGAAAATGTGGGTAGTTGCTAAGCTGCTGCTGCCTTCTGACACAGGCTCAGGAAATTGCGCTGATCAATCGCATGAGAAAACTTCTTATCTCAAACCTCTCCCACACAGAGTCCCATTTCAGTACCTGGGGCTTTGAAAAGTGGAAAAAAAAAAAAAAACAACCCCAAACCAGCATATATAAATCGCATAACAGCAAATGCTAGAGGAAAAATAGCCAATTAAATGTTAATATTCAATTCTGGGTCGTGGACCTGTTTTATGCAGTTTAGCAAGAAATGGTTTGTAAAATTTCAAGTGCTGAAAATGTACTTTCATTTTTTTTTTAGGTAAAACCAGGCTTGTTAAATTAAATTCACATTTTGGGGAAGATGAGGCTTGAGGTTTTCTCAGTCTTGGGATGGATTTTACTGCAGATGAAAAAGCCTGCAATGGACTCTGTGTAGCAACTGTGTGAGCATGCCAAATTCAGATTAATTATTTATGTGATCATTTTATGACTAATTACTGTCATCCACTTGGGATGTCAGTATCAGCGAACATAAAACATCTAACTGGAGACTCAACTGGATTAGCGGTTATATTAATACAAGCCCCTGTCACTACATCTATTGGATTCAGCGGTACCTGTGGATCTCTTCGCCTGCTACGTAAATGCACTTTGCCATCAAGTGCTGGCAGTGGGCAGACTTAACAGATCATCTACTGCTAAAGAAACTGCTTCACAAGGGCACAGTCACCCAAATCAAAAAATACAGCAGCGATTCAGAGGACGGTAGTGATCAATACGTCCTTCCGAGGCAGCAGATTCTTATCTAGGATTTCACTGGGAAAGGACTTTAATGAAGTTTATCACAAAGCAACTCTCCTTCAGTTTTCTCCAGGTTTTCCAGACTTGCAGGGACCAGATGACCCTGAGCAATTCTAGATGACTACAGGTTTATTAACCACAGGTATTCACAAACACAAACCCCACAGATCTATGCCACTTTTGTGTGGCTTTGTGTTTATTTGCCGTTCTTCAGACAGATATGCTTCTGTTTTCAACAGTGTTTTCAGACAGCGACAGCAGTGCAAACAGTAATACAAGTTTTCTAAAGAATGGAAAAGTCTCTTCAGATGAGAGACTGAATGTATGCAATATATACTTTTCAGATACTCTGTGAACCACGAAAGGGGCTTCTCATCTATGCAGTACAGGTAGACCAGAGGGACAAAAAAATCATTCCCTGCTATGTAAATGATGGAGTGTGACACAGTGTGTCACAGGGTGATGAACAATGCCATTTGAAAATTCATGCCTGTAATTAAGTCAAGCAATTCTGCATATGAATTGACCTTTAAAAACCACCAGCTATTTATCCATATTTCAAAGAAAAGACTGAAAATATTGGCATTTATAAATTTGACACAATTTGCATTTAGGCAGCAAGAGCAGTATCAGCAGGATGGGGACATAACTGCACTGTTAAACGGGTAAAACAAGCAAGTATCCTAGTAAACCAAGGAAAAGGAATAGATCCATAAAAGAGAAGTTTTGATTATAAGATGCAGAGGCTCAACACATGGTATGAATTATTTTCAATCTCATGCCCCTGTGGTTCCTGGCATGCACATTGAGGGTTTAAAGAGCTTTATCCATCTGCGGTATGAACAGGTCAGTCTGTTCTGAGGCAGCTGGAAATTATATGTCCTGGGAAATCTCCTATAATTTTCCCCAACTGCAGCCAAAGCTAATACAAGGCAGTTGTTAGAGAATATACAAACTACTCCTCTTTTCTAGGTTGTAGTATAAGTGATGTGCAATACATGTATCAAACAAGAATATTGACTAAAACAGTTCTCTCCAAAAGAAGTGAGACTCAAAAAGGAGACTCTTGAAAGCAGGGAGATTAAAGGGCAGAGGGGCTGGTGGCCATGCCCGATGTCCATGCACACACACCTACACACACACCCCTCGCACGGAAAATACTCTTGACTTACTAAGTGAGAAGGAACTGCAGCTGGATGCGTTATAACATTTTTTTTTCTCTTTGGAGGTATTGTAAAGATTCTAAAAATATAAAGACGAGACATGAGGACCGCTCACAGCAATAAAAAGACAGCTAGAGAGTGACTATGGTACAAATATACACCATGTATGTTCCATCAGTTAGATATTTGTGTGGCTAATCTGCAATGAAGACACTACATGTATCGTTGTTGCCATAGTTACAGTGGCCTTGTGGGGCACATATTGTATCACTCTTGTCTTGCACTTATTTACCAGAAAAAGCAGCAATTTCATCTATTATTTATATGATTCCTGTTTCTTTCACCACTTCATCCCCACTCTGCACTACCATACAGTCACTTCACTCTCCCACAGTTCTTTAAATGTGGCTTCTATGACTTCAGATTAGACAACTATTAAAATGGCACGAGATAATTTTCTATGGAAAAATATAAAGCCTCCCATGGTCTTATGTGCATATGTATTCCAGACTCTGCTTTTTTTTCTGGATAAAAATAAAATACAGTATTCCCATCACAATTTTCAATGCCGGTTTACTGACAAAAACAAAGATATACTTGTCCTGTAGTTGGTGATGTACGTGTCCATCCAACTTGCAGTTGATGTCTTGGGAAGCTATAGCAGACAGAGAAAAAAATAAAATGCTTCTTTTAGTTATTTTTGGGTTTATAGCCTTAAAATATTTTTTAAATACATTACAATATAGTTGCACACAACGTTGACTAAAACAACTGCCTAGAAAACAAAAGCAAAATAATTGGTTACAAACAGTATCAGCACAGCAATGCAAGCCGCCTGCCTTCTACAGAATGAGCGACGGCAAAGAAAAGTGACGGTGCTTTTTGGGCTATGCTGTGCTGAGGCATGTGATGGCGAGAGAAGGGGCTGTGGGCAAGTGCGTGTGCAGGCTCTGGGGGACACATCTGGCCACAGCTGTGAAGCTAGAAGCTTGAACAGTGCGTGCCCGCACAGGGGCTCTAAAAATCCTCCCTTTCTTTTTTATTATAGTGGCAGGAATCATTTCAGCAGCTGAGAATGGCATTTCTTACTCAGGCAGGTGGCAGTCCTCGCGGTTTCACCGTGGCTCTGTCTGGGCACAGAGTTTTTTGGCACTGATCGTGTTTATGGTTTATAAAATGATTTGTTGTGATCCTTCCTATATTAAGTAAAAACATATTAAAAATTAAAACAAAAAACAAATACAACAAAACAGCAATAAACTAACAAAAACCCAATGTAATATACACCTGAGAAAAAGATTCCTGGTGGCTGGAAGAGTCCAGGCTCCAAAATACAGGGTATTACAAGACAGCCAATTTCATTTTTGGGGGTACCAAACCAAGATATGTTACAGTGCTCCCCAGAAACAGCACTAAAACTGTGGGTACCCATGCCCTCGCCCCAGCGCAGTTCCAAGGACCTGTGGAGGTGCATGCCCAGGCTGCACAGGCTATTTCTGCCCCTACAAAATGGAAGTATGCTTACAATATGGATGGAAATGCTTAGCCTTAGTTCTGGCATGAACTGGCAGTAACCACAGTAAAGGTATGGCAGCACAACCTTTGGAATAGTGCAGCAAAACCACTTTTTTCTGGCTATGTCCAAATACCTTTTTGAAAGTCACTCCCCTAAACTACCAGTTAAACTATATCTCTCATCTTGCTGTAGCATCCCAAGAGCCTGAACTTCAGCTGAGCTACATAATTGCCATTAGATGACAGCCTAACCCCGTTTGGTTTTAATCCTTCTCTCAACATGGGACCTATGAAAACATGTTCAAGAGTCTCCTCCAAACTAAACCCACAACTCCATGGTGACCCTGCAACATAGAGCAAGACCATTTGAATTTGACAGCCATCCTCTTAAATCTAATGTCACATCCCGGATTCAGGCTGAACGAGTTCCCTTTTGCAAGGGTGTCCATGGTTGCCTTTGCACCATATCGTCCTGTCCTGTCCAATTTACTGGGAACATAACAGAGGACAGGAGCAACATCTGCAGCCTGGGAGCAGGAGGCTGCCACCCAGGACAGTTGTCACCGTGCCTTGCAGAGCCCTCTTCAAGCACGCATTTAATCTAGGCTGCAAACATATATTGGTGTCGCTTACTCATCTTGACACTAAGCTGGAAAGAGCTATGAGGGCTGCTAACTTCAGCAGCGTCTCATTTCATGTGTGAGTAATATGTCCATATTCCCTAGTGGGAGATGAATGCTAATGGCTTGAAACTGAGAGGTGCTGAGCATTTAAAGCCTCTGCTGAAGTTGTCTTCTAGTACAGAAGGCACCCTAGCAATTACGGATTCTCCTACTCCTCCTGGGATCAGGACATAAATAAGGTTCTGTACATTTCTGTAGTTAATATAGGAGCTCCAATGTCTTCTACATAGAGGAAAAATAATAATGTGGTGTCATTTAGATGACTGCTTTGTACTGTTCAAATGTGCTTATCTGTTCTATTTAGCTGTTTTCAGTGAAGCAATATCAATGGGTTATAAACAGTCCACCTAATACGGTGAACACACACTGTGAATTTCCACATATTTGTCAAGTCGTATCAAAGTTCAGCTAAATGTAATCCTACATTGCTTGCTGGTTCATGGCAATGCTTGAATTGATTAAGAAATAAATGTGTTTCTCTGAGACAATAATGATATATTCCTGAGTTCCAAGAATGGCAACTTAAAGGAGTTTTTTGCACAGTTTTTTCTCCCCCCTGTTAGCAAAAACTAAACTGTTTGAGCAAGACATTTCCAATTAATCTCCCATTCAAACAAAAATATTTTGAAAAGGGTTCAACTTTTTCTGTGAGATGTTTCACCTTTTAGTTCAAGACAATCCAGCACTTGACATTGTGTATAAATCATATACAAAAGTTAAAAAAAAAAAAAAAATTCCATTTGTCATGGCATAGTCAACAATGCCGATCCTATTTTATTCTTACAGTGGGAAGGTGTGAGAATGGAAAAGAAGATTCCTGTCTCATAGCTGTCTAGGATTAAAAAAAAATAATAATCCAATTTTACCAAGTGAACAGATAATACCACCAATATTAGAATGTTCTAAACAGATAGAACATCAGAAAAACGCGGTCAAGAAGGAAAAGACTACAAGAGCACTATTTGCATTCTTTTACTCTCTTTTCTCTCTCAGAACAGTCGCAATCAGTAAGAGGTTTATGCTATGCAAATTCACCAAGTTTAATTAAGTATTTGCCTGTCCTCCATGAGCCTTTGGCAGTGGGAAGCCCTCTCAGGGGTGAATTTCATTCAGTCCAGGGTGGCCATAATCTCTGCTTTGCCCAAAGACCAGAATAATCCCACGAATGGAATGGGCTACCGAGATTTCTACAGGGGTCTGGGATGTGTGCGTGGAAGAAGAGCTTGACACCAGTCCCAACACATCTCACACAGACCCAAGCAGCTAGTGCTATTGGCGGTCTGCCTTGTAAGGCTTGGGGACTTCATGCAGTGCCATGCCACCAGAAACCACAAGCTCTCAGTGTTGGAAATCCTAGCATTGTAAAGACATATCAGCATAAGTTAAAAGTAAACAATAACATTTTCCTTGATTTTCAGTGGTGTTAAGTGCTTGCAGCTCCTTATGACTTCAGTCAGATTTGTGGGTACTCAGCACTTCTGCAAGTCATTTAACTTGAAATTTTCTTGCTTTTGTCATTTTTTTAAAATATCCTTAATACTAGTGGTACTTCTGTATGAATGTGATAGCACAACAAAAGTAGATTTTGCTTTTGGCCATATGACCTACTTTGGAGCTACTTTCACAGTCAATTATTCTTTTAGCTTCTTTATCATTTTACAGTGTTAAGATTTTTTTTTTAATTAAAACCTAATAATTTATTATCACATAGGAAAAAAAAAATAATTCCTGGCCCAAAGCTGCCAAGGAATTGTGACTATATGAGTGAGATATCATCAATAAGAACTGAGCCAATGTTATTAAGACTTCAAGACACAAATTAAGCTTCTCCATTATTACTGAATCTGGAAAAGTAACCTTATTCTAAAACACTTAGTAGGTAGAAGCTTCCACGGCAGTCAGCGGGAGTTTCTAAGCACTGAGTGGTTTTGAAATTGAAGTTATATATTGACATGCGTGAAATACTGATTTAGGCTCTTGGTGTAGCTTCTGAATTTAAAAATTGTTGTGATTTGTGAGATCTTGCAGGAGGCAGCTGAGAAATTGCTCATTGTTGCAATATAACTTGAGGAGAAATTAACTTTTGGGGGAAAGTAGGTTATCTCATCAGTTCCTGCTTTGCAGTCATAAACCAATATGATTGTAAAATGTCCTTTTAAAGTGATCGTTAAATGTATAACTTAGTGGATTCAAAATTTACAAAATATAACTCTCAGAAAAAAACTTCAATTTTTTTCTCAAGTGTTGTATTTTTATCAATAAATTGAGTAACTAGTATACAAATAACAATTAAAATATTGCATGAGTCAGTGCGAGGGGGGCAGTACATAAGTTAGTGGGTCAGAAGACATCCATGAGATCACCCTGTCTGGTGCCCTTTGCAGTCACATTTCTCAAAGTACGTCCTCTGCACGTCCCCAGAAGCATCGGCTTGGCACATGGTTCTTAAGGTAGGGAGAGGCACAAAGTTAAGGGATTTAACCACTTCTCTGCCAGTGGGCTCTTACCAGTTTCAGATACTGCGTCCTCCTCCTCACATTTCCCTTTTGGGCTTGTCAGGGAACCACCAATCCCTGTCCCCAAAATATTTTCCAAACTCCAGCTTGAGAACTGCAGTTTGAGACATGTGGTAGATATCAGACAAATTCCTAAATTAATTCTTATTTAAACTAGGGCTTTCCTTTGAGAAAAAAAAAAAAAAAAAAAGGAAAAAAAAAAAAAAAAACCCCAAAAA